>WBNO01009266.1:517753-762151 GCA_013400575.1 Peucedramus taeniatus
CCAGCACTAAAACTGAATAAAATGCAAGTGTGCCAGATTGGCGTCAGTTTTGTTTTAACAAACACTTCGGTTATGCTTAATTTTATGGTTTTTGCTTTGTCACTGTGTTTTCTCAAACGCTACAGAGCTGCATTCATTTGAAATGAGCACTAAAGCAAAGTGAACCAACAAGGATTTACAGACGTGTTTATGACGGAAGCAATGCTGTAAAATCAGGGCTGACACAGCACGGAGCAATATCTGGGTTGTACTGGATGTGAAGATTCTCTCCCACTCCCTCAGCCTATAAATTATTGCTGCCACATCACTTCTGAACAAACTCATCTGATCGAATCAGGTGTTTAGAAGTTGAAACCTGGTCGTTTTTAGGTCAAAGTATCTTTTGTATTACAGTATAAAATATATTCTAAGCACTTTTTTCATATCCATACTAAAAGTAGGTGGATGCATTGTTATTAAGAGCCACGGGTTTAAGAACTAATCTGAGATGCACAAACCAGAAAACTATTAGAAAAGAAATTAAATGTCTGGCAGTGTGAGGGGCAAGTGCCATACATCAGATCTCCTTTGTGAAGGAGACCCCTTCCACCTCCAGCCTGGTCCCTCATACTCAGGGGTGCTGACTTTGCTCCCAGTGATGTTTGCAAATATGTGTACACATTTCTAGTGCATGATCAATGCCGTTTTTAAGTTTTATTTCCTGCAAACCACTGCTAATTGGACCCTTTTTCTGGTAGAAATGTCAGGTGACACTACTCTTTCTGCAAAGAAGATGGTTACAAAGTAAAGATTTTAAAAATCAGCTCTGATGATGAAGAAATATAATGGAGGAGAAATGTTTTAATTGATGAACAAACATGAAATTCTATTTTCCTATCACAGCAGTAATCCATACAAGTTGCATGATTCAAATTGTGAGGCAATGGCATTTAGAAAATATTTTAAAATTATGGATTAATTTTTGGCAGTCCCAAATACTCTGCAAGTTTTTCTAAAATCTCAGAACCAGTATTGGAAATTGGATACCTGTAAATTAGCTTTCATCATCCCCATTTTTTGAGAAAGGACTTTTGGATGAGCCTTGTGTTTCTAAACACAAATAAAGCTCTGCTTCTGGTACAGATTATTGCTTTAGAAAGGTTTTATCAGATAATAAAACATACAGTCCATTTCTACCAGTTGTGTGAAACAAAAATTGTTTTAGAAATGTGTAGGTTGATTAACATCTGTGCTAATGTGAAGTAAACATGGAATTTTAGCCAAGAATGTGAAAAGCAAGTGTTCACATATGTATTTCCAATCCTTTCTGAAACTTATTATCTCCTAGTGGCCATTATTTTACATCTCATGGCTCCTATTGCCTCATCCAACCCAATAGATCTGAATATCTTCACTCAACAGAGCCAACACCTTGTTGAACA
Organism: Peucedramus taeniatus; assembly: GCA_013400575.1. Classification (NCBI taxonomy): domain Eukaryota; kingdom Metazoa; phylum Chordata; class Aves; order Passeriformes; family Fringillidae; genus Peucedramus; species Peucedramus taeniatus. Next base: position 519,175 of record WBNO01009266.1, read on the forward strand.
ACCTAAATTTTCACATCAGAACTTGTGCTCCTAAAACACTTAATAAAGCTCAGCTGCCATATAAATCCAGATTTTGGACAGATGGCTGCTTCACATTAAAGTTTATTTTCCAGGAGTTTGCTGTATACTTTCCATGGATACTCAAAAGAGTATTTTTTGATATTATGATGTTAGCCCATCAGTAATCTTCAGAGTTTCCATCTCACTTGCCAAACCCTATGAATCCATTTAACCTCCTGCTGACCTATGTTTGTGAACATTGCAGGGTGAATTTCATCACATGGCTGGGGTTTACTATCCCCTGAGATGCCAGTAGTAGACTTTGAGTTGTCCTATTTTAAAGCTACAAGGTTCACTGACACTGGGAATGAATTGGGATGAAAAAGCTTATGTCATGTTTTCACAGCTCCTCAGAAATGTGTCCCTACCCAAGTCACTTGATATCCAAATTTCTGGCTAAGGTGTTTTTGATAGACACTTTTTTTCCCCCCCTTCAGTTGAAAATGCTGGTTTGCCAGATTTGAAATATTCAATGTAAGGTCCAGGTACACTTTTCTCTATGTTGGGGATAAACTTTCTGAATGACTGGCAAGACCAGTTCCTGCCTCCTGATCACAGCACTGCCAATGGCACAAAAGCAAAGACCTCGCTTATAATGACAGAGAAGCAGCCCTTCAAAACATCTAATTCAGATCAAGCTGTGAAACCTAGAAAATCTGTGTTCCAAGTGACCATCAGGCTGTCAATCCTTCCTGTTGAAGACACTGCTGAACACACATTGAGTGGAGACATACAGGTGATGGACTCAGAAAAAAACTAGAAAAAATGGAAATTATTGTTTTCAGCCCCAAATACTGCTGACTCTTGCCCCAGTGCCAACCTTGGGCCATGATGCACTTGTCTGCACATCTCTTTACATGTCACTGGCAAAAGGATGGATCAGATGCTCTGTTTATTTATTTATATGGTGATGTTGTCTTGTGGTACCCTCTGGAGGCACAAATAGCAGTGTGTGGGCCTGAGCAATCCTGGTGATTGACATCTCTGCATAGATTTCTATTCAAACCTGCTGAGACCTTACCTGGGTTTTAGAGGACTTGTCAGAAGCAGAGCTAAACATCAACATAAGATTCATCAGCAATACAAGTCCTTGCAGGCAGATGGGTAACTGAAGGAACTCAAGTAAAAGCAACAAAAATGTAAAGATAGACTGACAAGTTAAGAAAATAATTAGAAAAGCTGTATTGGATGGGAGACAACTGCTGAGGGATATGCTTGTTCCAGTTTCTTTGAGGCATGAAGCACCAGCTAGCAAAAAAGACTATTTGCAAGTGAAAAAATTGTGAAGATTCTTCCTTACTGACAGCTCTGATCAAATGCATACTATCCATCAAAATATTGTCTATAGAGATCAAAGAAACAAACAAACTGTGGGAGGGCTAAGCAATGGAATAAGAGAGGCTGTTAGAAGAAAGAAGGCATATTCCTGAAAAAGGTGAAGCTGTGTTCAACTGAGGAAAAAAGAAGAGAACTATTTTCTGTAGGTTAACTAGAAAGGTCATGAGACACTAGAAGAAGTTGCCCAGGGGTGCTGTGGATGCCCCATTCCTGGAAGTGTTCAAGGTCAGGCTGGATGGGGCTTTAGGCAACCTGCTGTAGTGGAAGGTGTCCCTGCCCAAGGCAGGAGGGTGGAACTAGGTGATCTTTGAGGCCCCTTCCAAACCAAATTATTCTTTCATTCCATGATTCTATGAAATATGCAGATTCAAAAAGAGTAATCTAAAAATTACTTTGGAATCACCTTTAAAGAAGGCATAAAGATTGAATGATGATAAATTACCTAGCTATATTATTAATGTCTTGCAGAGATTTTGCAGAGCAGGAGACAGTCAAGTTGTGAAAGCATCAATGAGAAAAAGCAACAGCATAAAAGAGAAATGAGTTTTTATTTTCCATATTTATTTACCATGAGGCCTTAATGCATATTTTGTCTGCCTCAACTCCAAGAACAAAGAAGAAATATCAGGAGAAACAAATTGTCAGCATCCCATATTGTTCATTAAATGAGTTCTAAAGAAAGACAAGTTGGAAATAATGGATCTTCTGGCTGGGGAGTGTGAGCTCTCATTTAAACCTGCCTTTTAATAAGATTCTTCAAGTGGAGACATATAAGTTTGGGTACCAAGGAAGTGCTAGAGCTTATAATAAGAAAAAAGAACATGATGGATGAGAAAATAACCTTTATTAATTTATGTAGGAATAATCCAAACAGCTTCTGTGAAAGGAAGAGAAATCCAGTGTGTTCTTTGAGGGATTCAGTGAGCCCCTAGACAAAGGAGAATTGGTTGACAAATTCTAACTGGGTTTCTTAAATGCAAACAAAGCCCCTCAGCAAAGCCTGTTAGAGAACCTGCTGTGAGATAGGTAAGACTTTAATGTGCATACCTGGGTAAAAGAGGGGAAACAATAAGTAGGAAATAAAGGTCAGTTCCTGAATGCTTGCTGGGGGCTTTCCAAGTAATGTCTGTTTGTGCTAGAGCTGTGCAGAGCACACAGGTTTTTATATCTATAAATGACCTCCATGTCTGGTGAAAGCACAGACCTTCCTCACCAGCCCAGACAGGACTGCCCAGGGTAAAAATGAAAGTTCACCATGAAGACATGCAGAGGCAATAAATCAGCTTCACAATACTGATGAAAAAATGCCAGATGGAATTCAGCATTGATAAATCAGAATAATGTACCTAAGGAAAAAGCCCCCTCAATTAATGTGCATAATGACATGCTCTTCAGATATGCTCTTAGCCATTACCTTCTAGGAAAGAGATCTTGGAAGGATGACAGCCAGTTTATAAAAAGCAACCTGATGTTCTGTAGCAGTCAGAAAAACCTCCTCTGTTTGAAATTAAGAACTACTTGGAGAGGAAAACAAAAAAGAAAAAGTCCTTATGCTACCTTGTAAATCCATGGCACAAACACATCTCCAACAGTGTACATCAGTCCAGACTCTCCACCTCAAAAACTGTGTGGTAAAACTTCTACTGTAGCAAGTTGGTATAGAGAAACAAGACCTGTAAATGGACACTTCTTATTAGAACAGTCAGTAGAATAAAAAAAAAATAAACATAAGATAGGGTACACAAACCGTCTCCAGATCTAAAATAAAAAAGCAGCAAAGAAGTGGTCTGATCCAAAATCTAGTTTGGAATTTCTAGCTATAGAGCTAAGTCTAATAAAAATATTAATTACAACTATCTAAAACCTTGTATTGCCCAATACAGACCTGGAAAAGGTATAAAGAAGCTTTCAGGGTATGGTATGGCACCCATACAAAGGTGGAATAATCACCTCTGATATATGAAGTTGAGAGAGATGTAGAGAAAGCAATTAACAAATGAAAGGTTGCTTATTTTCTAATACAAGATTCATGGAAGTCAACCATGAAACTAATAGGTGGCAGGTTTCAAACCAAGAGGAAGAGGCATTTCCTCACACAACACTGAAATAAACTGTGGATCTCTTTACCACAGGATGTTGGGGGGGCTAAAAGCCTACAGGGTATCAAAAAATTACCAGACCAAGAGATCATAGAGGGAAAACCAACCAAGTATTAACTGCAAGAGCAGGAGCCAGTGACTTGGGGAATCCATAAGCCACTAAGTCCTAGAGCTCAAGGAATTTTCAGGGAGACACAAAGATATTTTTATTTGGTCTTTGTCTTCCCTAGGCATCCGTTTTTAGAACAGTGTGTAAGGAAGATCATTGCCCTGACCCAGTACTGCCTTCTGAATGTCCTCAGACACCTGGGCTCAGCAGATTGCATCAGGATCAGGCTCAGGAAGAGCCCTAACTCCAAAGGTGGAGCAGAAAGATGATTTTGGTCAGGCCCTTTGGTGATAATGTCAAGGAGAGGGATGGAGAGGAGAGGTCTGGTATCCACCTTTATCCTGGATGGAGCTCAGACAAAACAGCTGCTGTAAGATGAGGTGAGAAGTTGGTTTGGGAAATGATGGTGGTCAGCTTGAAGAGCTTGAAGGGGTCAAACACTTTGGTTAGGAGTCACAGTGCCATTGTGAGGGGTGACAGTGCCATGGTTAGGTAAGCCAGGTCAGACACTTGATGGCCCTCCCATGCCTGGGGCTCAGCCCGTGGCACAGCTCAGGGATGGCCAAAGGGCTCCACGTTGATGTCCTGGCTAACAAAACCTCTGGCTTTGGAGGCCAACATGCCAACTGTGCTGCCACATCTCTCCCTTGGGAGGGATTTTATTCTTATTCAAGCACTGGTATAAAGCACAAGTGCTCTGGCTTTAGGAGGATTTGCTATTCTCATAATGATATACGTATTTTCAGAGAGCATTGTTCTTGAATGGGGTTCATTAAAATGAATCTGCAGGTAACTGCTCTGTTCAACTTTTTGACAAATAGCTCCAACTCAATGCTTAACTCCAAAGGGGCCAGGAAATGAAAATATAGCCTCATTCCTCAATAATTATTAATTTCCTGTCACTATTTTCCTTACTCCTAGAGTAAGGAAAGTTCTAAAAATCTTTAGAGGTTGATTAAAGAGTAATTTGTTAGTGGGATGGGGGGAGGGAGATGAAGGAAAGGGACAGAAGATTTTTTCTGAACACCAAAAATAGTTTCAAATTCCCACCAAGAAATGACAAATTGTTATATACACAGTCAGACGGGGAGATGTATATTTTGTTTTAAATTCCAATTTCAAAATGTACTGCATAAAGAGAAACCACAAATTGAAACTTCATGTGCTCATGCTGGCAACAACACCAAACTTACGGTTTTCTTCTAAAAATAATACCCCCAAACCCTACCTAAACCTTCCTGAACCTCCTGTCCCCTCTTTAATAAGTAAGAACACAGGGTGTTTTGATTTCTTGGTGACTTTTTTCCTTTCCTTTGAGTGGAGGACCATCTGCTCTCAACCTTACTCAGGTAACATTTCCATTGGTTTCAATGAGAGATTTGCCTGGCCAAGGTGTGCAGTATTTTTCCCAGTATTTACATGAAATTAAGGAAGGAGACAGGAATGAGGAACAGTCTTGGCAGGAGAATAAGAAGCAAACACCATTTTGTAAAGGGATGGAGAGTAGAGAAGGAAGATAATGATGTTAGGACCACTATATAAAACTTAACTCCTTTTCCATCTTTTTAATTTGTCCCTTTTAAACAGAAAGACCTTTGAATTTGAGTCAAATATCTAAAGAAGATGAATTTAGAGGACTCAGTGCTGGTCATAGGAAACAAGCCACATCAAAATCCCCCAAATAAATCATCTCTAATTTAAGAAAACTGTACCACAGACTAAAGACAAACCAGTCCTTTCAGCTTTCAGAAGAGAAGTCAACATCAAAGGAGGAACCTGAACTAGAAGCCTAGAAATGCAAATCTGTTGGTCTTTTCACATTCAAATTCTCACGCTTCTTCCATTTCCTTTTACAGAAAAAGAATGTGGTCAGACTTGGGGGAATGACTTCACAGCTTTTATTAAAGGGTAGCATAATCCTCCCCTGGATAACTGCAGAATCATTATAAAGAGAAATAAGCAATGATGATCTGTCCCAGTTTGGGTGCCGTGGTTTGGAAGTTCTGACCCATGAGATGTTAATTTCCCAGTCTAATTACATGAAAATGTATAAATATGAGCAATGATGAGGAAGAGAAGTATCCTGCTGAAAGGTGAGTGGTATTGAGTTTCCTCTGCTTCTATGAGGAAAAAAAATGGCTCCTATCCTCTTAAGTGATACTGCACATAATAGTAAGAGCCCAATATATGAAAAAAACCCAAACATGCACTTTCATTTTACCATTGTTCCATTTTACAGTTGAGGTGGGGCACAGAGAAGTTAAAATGCTGTAAGGTCCTCATGTGAGTGTGCATTTGGACTCCACTGGGTCCATCCAATGAAAGCAGTGGCACTGAGGACACTCAGTGCTGGGTGTTAAGTGTCAAAATTTGGGTGGTGAAACTGCCACCGTGTTTGACTGTGTATAAGCCCTCCCAATTCATCTTCATTAGATATTTGGCTCAAATTCAAAGTTCTTTCTGTTCAAGTGACCCCCCTGGGCTCTTATAGACTCCAATCAAACTGGGACAGGAATTTTACTATGTTATACTTAATTAAGAGTAATTTCTCTGAACTTCCTGTTATTGTTCTCACACAGCATAAGAGAAACCTTAACTCCTTGCAACAACAACACTAAGGAAAACCCCCAAAACCACTGGAACAATACCGTGTAGAATAATGTGAATTAATTGTTAAATTTAGTACCTCCATGAGAAATGCTCTATTGATAGCTCAGAACTGCTCTGCCTGGAAACCACCTGAGCACTGCCTTATTTCTAGACATCTGTCACCACAGTTATTATCTAACAACAAGCATAACCTGAAAATAATCATTTTGTTTAGGGCAGGAACAATAACTAATTGACTGACATGTAATTGCATCAATATCATTATCTCCTGTTGACTTTTTGATAATATGTTGATGAACAGTTTATATTTTCCAGGGTGGAAAACCCTACTTGTTTCCTAACAGAAACCCTGCACCAAGAAGTTTTCTTTAATAGCTACCTAATTTTGCAAATTTAAATATAATTCCTTCCAAGAGCTGATCATATTTCAGTAGTATGGGATGATTTTCAGGTTATTTTTGCTGATTATTGTTGGGGTTTTTTTTCAGACTTCTGTCTTCTGCAGAATGCAGACTGGTTTTGGTGTCATAGTAGAATAACAGCTTGATATCCACAACTTGGTTCACAGTCTGTCCAGCCTAATTTTGAAGTTCTAGGCTGTTAAAGGTATTTAAACACATAAAAGGTGAAAATGAGTGATTCTTGGGTATCTAATTTATGCTGAAACTAACGGGAATTAGGCACCTTTCATGGACTTACCAAAAATCATATAGGACTGTAGTAGCAACAGAAGCTACAAAATAAGTCTAAAATTCTGGTCTTTTCTGATGTAAGGCAGGATTTCCTGAAGCAGTCATTTTTATCATATAAGTTTTTTCCAAATGTTCATTTTTGTGAGAGCCCTAGTACTCCCATCCCACCTGAAAAACCTCCTCTTCCAAAGTGTGTCAATGCCTCACACATTGCTCTTCTGTGTTTGAGGTTTATGGTCAAATACCACTCAAATACTTCATGGACCTTAGAATCTTTCCTACAGCATCAGGAGTTTCACATAGCCTGGTGCATAATCCTCAGAGGTTTTTTTTTGCCCTACTAGCCCAATTTTCAGAAAAAGCCACATTGCTCCTGAATATCACATCTTTTTAAGGTCATAAAAATACCATCCAAGCACTTCTGAAAAAAAAAAAAAAATTGGGAGCATGAGGGTGTGTGTGAATATTTTCAAAGTTGCAGTTTGACTAACCTAGCCTCTGCTTAGATCATCAAACAGGCATGTGTTTGGGACACAGAGGCACTACAGTCCTGGCGTATTCAGCCCAGAATCCTCATGGTTTTGTGAATAATTGTCCCTTCATACCAGCCTAGAAATCTTGGACAGAAATAGCAATCACAGCAAGAGTGCTAAGAAATAATTTGTATCATACATCTGTTAATGTCCCTTAGCCCAGCTGGAACCTACATGCTTTCCTCCCTATCTTGGGTTTCTCAAATTGTGTTGATGTGTGTTAAAGCTGCGGGAACATTCGAGGCAATCAGGCAGGGGGGAGACAAGAACTCCCCTGGTATTTTGATTCCAAACTGTGATCTCTCTTATCAGGATGGGTGAGGAAGAGAAGTGTCAAGTATCACTTGCTCTCCTGTTCTCAGCTTGTCTGGCTAACTCCAGGAGGAGCCTCTGAGGCCAAAGCCACCACAGACGTAAAAGACCTGGAAGCATTCTCCATCAAGTGTCCCATGGCAGCACCTCACTGGGGCTACACTGATGATACCCCAGCTGGATATGACTGACACTGATTTTTTGAACAGTGTCAGCCAAAGAAAGACTTTAAAATTTTGCTTCATCTTGGTTTTGAGAAGGACAAGAGAAGTCCCTAAGGAGTGTCATTTCAGGACATTAATTGTAAAGATGCAAGAAGGGGAGAGTAGGACAAAGCACCTCATATCTGGCCCTGATTTTATCAGAAGGTTGAACTAGAGATCTCCTGACATACTTTCCAACCTACAACAATTACCTTGTAATATGAGGAAGCCTGATCTTTCAAGCCTATTTTCCTATTAAAGAAGCAGTTTTCTTTTCTGCATGCACAGCATTTTGTTTAGCCTCTGGCTTGACGTAGGATCACATAGTATTTATATTTAACATGCTTTCTCTCATTCACTCTTCCCCCTCCTCTCTTTTACTCTAATGCCACAAACTCTTCCTAGCCCCATATATTTTTATTTTACACAAGAATTAGGCAATTCATCTGGGATTTGCTTTGGACTGCTTCCAAATACACCCACACAACTGCTCTAAGAGTGATGAGGTTTATCCAAAGATGGACTTGGCAAGTTTGTGTTTCAAAGGGTTACTGATCCAAAATGCTTCAGGAAGAGACTTCAAGACACACAAGTAACCCCACAAAGCAATAAGATAAAAGATTGTGAACAGTTTCTGTATTTAAATGTTTACAAGAGTTGAAGCTGGTAGCTAAAACATTTTGTCTGAAAATGGCTACTTCTCCACTAGGGAGCCAGTATCAGTCAGTTTAATGACAACTAACTGGGTGCTCACAGCCTGTGACTGTTCAGGGTTTCGTGATGTTGAAGACCTGCCAGGTTTTTTCTTCAGAACAGCACAGGAGAGTGGCTCAACTGATGGTCAGAGGAATCTTTAACACCTTCTTAATTAATTTTGTTCCATCTGCAGAGGCATAGAACAACATTGGAAGCCCTGTTGTCCACTGACAATGCTATGAATCTAGAGACCTGGTTTTGATCTTGGCTCCCCCCTAGGACTGCTCCACAGCCTTGAGTTGCCTTTCTCCTCCAGGCCTTACAACAAACCCTCCTAGAAAATGAGGGTCCACAGTACAGCCCTCCACTGTTGAAACAGTCAAAGAGCTACTGATGAGAACTGCAATGGAATGACTGTGATTCTGTTTCTGCCAGTGTATTAATTTCAGAACCCACACCCAAACTTTTGAAATTACCTTTTAAATTATGAGACAAAATAATTCTTTTTATTCTCTCTCTCTTTATTTTTTTCTTCCCAGGATGTTCCTGTATTTGTGTCCCCTGGGTGGCAACAGTGGAAAATGTTGGCAAGGGGAGCAGACAGTAGACAAGGTCCTATTGGCACAAATCTAAGGGCTTTGCCTGTGTCAGTGATGTAAGGATACCAGTCTCCTTCAAGAGGTGTGGTTTATCAGTGGAGCTTTTGCAGTGCCTTGGATGTCAGGCTAATGGTCTCACATACAGATTCTGTAAGATGCCTTTCATTCATCCTGCCAAACAGGAGCTGTGCTTGTGATGCTTTCCCAAACTGAAGGGCATTGCTCCATGAATGCAAGCAATGTTAAAGCCTGAATAATGCACACAGTCTTCCATTTGCAAATTGCCTCCACCTCTCCCTTTGCCCTCCCCACCATGTGGTTTAGCTTTTGGCTCTGCAATAGATACTCTGAATCAATGTTAGCTTTCTGAGAGACTAACACCAAACACTGAAGGTCTGAGTCAAATCCAGCTGTGTTACAAGTCCATTGTTGGACTGTTGGTTGTTCTGTGTTATTTTTCCCCAGAGTTTTTTCACAGATGAACTGGCCTTTTTGGCAGCACAGACAAGCACCTCTGTTTTGTCATTCAGTGCCCCAACGACATCCATGTACTAATCACCCATGTGCTAATCAATCCAACCAGGAAGCCAACATCTTTTTAAGAGAAGAGCATATTGTTCATTATAAACGTTTGCCTCACCATTAGTGCACAAAAAAGAAAGCTTAGAAACCAAAGCACATAAAAAATATCTGGATCATGCAGCTTACAGAGGTGAATGCAGTGTAACAGCAACTTGTGGGAACTGTGAAGCACTCTCCTGATCTGAGGTGTATTTCAGTTTTCAGCTCAGTAAAATCCCAGCTTCTGCACAAGCAAAAATTTGTCCTTTTTACCAGGCTGTAATAAAATATTTGTGGTGGTTTTTATGGTGCGAGTCACCATTCCCTTAATACTATCTGAAGGTCATTTCTCCCAGGACAGACCACAGTGCATCTCCACACCAAGCTCCCAGAGCTCAAGCCTGGTGCCAGGCTGTCTGCAAAGACCCCCAGAGGCCATGTTTGTTTGCTCTGAATGGCCTGATGGCATGGGATGGGCTGGAAACCACCTTACACCATGCCCTGCTCACCCAGACCAAGGAGCACTTTGGAGTCCCAACATCATGAAAGGAGAAATTCTCCTGCCAGGGTGGCTGTGTCATAACTGGTTCCACTGAGTCAGAGTCTGTGTGCTCACCTGTGAAACAGCAACCTCCAGAAAAAATCCACTGACCCTGAGGAGTCAACCTGAATCAGTGTGTCCACTGGGCAGCACTGGGGAGTTTCAATTGATGTAATTCTCAGGAAGGACAGGGGTTTGCTCTGGCAGCAGAGCTGCTGAAGGCCACAAGAATCTTAAAGCCCTCTGTTGTTATTAGGACTGTCTCTCTGGTTATCTGAGGGCTGTGGCCTTCCAAACAAGAAAAGTGAAGAGGATCCCTAGTTCAGTCTTACCTGTCACTGTCATATGCATGATGTAGCTGTCTTCCTCCTAAGCAATGACTGGAGTCACTTTTCCTCTTCTGGTCCCAGAGAGAGACCAGAAATGTTCCTCCAAGAGACGGCAGGTGAAGACAGTTGAGCCACTTTACTGAAAAGAAAGACTTATGGCTTAATGCCTTACCATGTCCAGGATTTTCTTAAATATGATAGAGCTGTATGATGCAAGATAATCCTGCCCACATCTCTGGTGATTGTTATTTTTCATAAGTCAAGACTATGGTTTCCTCAATACTGCACTTCCAGTTGAAGAAATCAGCTCAAATCCATTACACTGGCTGGAAAATGCAAGCTGCTGTGAAACTCACTTTATTTTCCCTTTAAATGCTTCTTCTGATAATGTGACCAGAGACTCCATCCTTGGACATTTCAAATTTTCTTCCATTTCCTCATTGTACCACTGAAGATTTCTCTAGAAATCACCTTCATGAGTAATCAAATTCAAGGATTCTCTCAAGCATCCTAATCCCTCTTCAATCCATGTATATGCTCCTGTATCTTGTTTCATATATTTCCTTTGGATTTTGGAAGCTTCTTTTAAACTTCTCCTCTTACACAGTCCCTTTATCCTTTGCTCTATCCCTCCATCACCCAGCATATCAATTGCAGCAGGACCAGAGCAAAACTGAGGTGGAAGGAGAGGAAATGCTTTCAGTTGGTGTAAATGACAGTCATCAGACAGGACATTGGCCTAGGGGCAGCTGGGGTGTGTTTATTCCATGAAGTGCCATGCAGAAATACCTGAGCTAGCTGGGAACATGCTAGTTCAGGTTACAGAAGTGAAGTGTACACACATTAGCAGAAATACTGGAATTACTTGGGTGTGGCTTTTAGGGATTATCCTGTTCCACCCAAATAGAGAAGTACTATGAAGCTTAAGTAGCCAAAAAAGTGATCATTTCCTTAAACATTTAAAGCCCAAAAGATCTTTGAAAGTTTTTGCTCATTTTTTCCCATTTTTTCATTGAAGTCATTCATTATGAATGGTAGTTTTTGTACAGATGAAACTTGTAGAGCAGCTGTGAAGATGCCACTGCTATTGCTGCCCTCCCTAGAGACTCCAAAGGTAGTGATGGCAGAGTTAGAGCAGAAGAAATAACAGTGGATGGGCTGAGTGGAATATTTCTCCTTGCCTGGTCATCAGGAAAAATGGCTGGAGTAATTGAACAGAGGGGAATCAGGGAAAATAATCTGCTGCTTCAAGTAGGCTTCAAGAATCAGGAGACCTCACAGTGGGGCCTTACCACTGTGAGTCACTGGAGCTCTCTCACTCTCCTTCCATCAGCACAGCTCCTCCCAGTCTACATTCCTATAAAGCAGATGAAGATCACTAACTTAAGCTCTTTGTGCACATCCACCTGGATGTCTCTGAGAGGTACTTATGTAGCCCCACCACCTTAACTTTTTTCATGTTTTGCTTGCTGCCACAGAAGGCAAATTGAATGAAATTTCCACATTCATTTTGGAAACGGTAGAAGTGGGAGACTTTGTGGCTTGTCCAAGGAAGTCAGTGGAAGAAATTAAACTAAAGTCTCCCAAATGTCAATCTAGCACTTTAATCTCTGTGTGATCCTCATTCTCCATGTCAGTTTCCCCTGAACAGAGGAAATTGCCTCCATAGGTGATACAACATAATCGCTGCAGACTTAGCTACAATAAATTCATAAAGCAATCACTGAAATAAGCACCTTTATTCTCAGATAACACATTGGTCTAGGATGCTGCTCAGGAAGCACTGGTGAGCACAAGCTGATCATGATTAGTTATCTGAGATCCCCTCACTTCCCGTACAAGATCTTGGTGTTGGCCCGCTGGCATGGAGTTCCTGCATTTTCTTCTTCAAAACAGAAAGAAACAAGTGAAACAACTGAATTGGGCTGAGATGGGGAACCTACCTAAACAGGATGAGGTAAATTTGGGTGACTAGCCAAGGTCACAAAGGCTGATGCAGAGCAAAACTGCCTGTCAGTTGTGTGGGCTGAGCTGGTACCCCGTGCCCTGTGCAGGGCACCCACACGTGGCACATCTTCACCTCCCTGCCACAGCAGTTTGCACTTCACTAACAGCACCAATGTTAAAACTTCCTTTAGCCTCCAGAAAGAATATAAACATGGCTTTCAATGCAGATTAAATGCACACGTACTTTTGAAACATTGTCGGTCATTACGAAGTCATGGCTGCTGTCCAGTGAGTGGAGGAAAACATTTCCCCTCCTAGGTTTGACAACAAAACCAAGAAAAAACCCCAACAAGTCAATGACTTATACTGTACACTAAAACAGCTTAAAACACAAACATTTCCAGAGTACAATATTTCAAGTAGTCTTGTAACCGGAGGAGCTATTTTTTAACTGGATTCCTACTTTTTACTACCAACAGCCTTGTCTTATTTGCAGAGGCTCTGTGAGCTGTCAGACATCCTGACTCCACTTAATAAACTCACTTAGAGCAGAACTTTCTTAAGTCACAGTGTAAGTACATAAATTAGTTGTTTCAGCCTTAGACCAACACACTTCTCTTTCTTCCCTCTCTCCTGAGCACTGAGCTATGATGAAGAAACTCAAGTCTCAAAAGAACCAACAGTTCATTAAAAAATGCTGCCATAACCCAACGTGCCTAAAATACTGCAGCTTCTGTTGGCTTTGGTTGGAGCTGCAAGGATGCTTGTGAGTACAACTAGGTGAAGTTTGGGTCCTTAAGTCAGGGACCCTAAGTTTAAATTCCAATTTTGAAATGCTTTATGTGCAGCGATCTCAGAGAAGGAGCTGCAGAGGTGACACCAGGTCGTAAGCAGGTTTTGTATTAAATGAAGTTTAATGCACCAGGAAGCTGAGAGACACTCTGGTGTGTCACCAGATAAGCAGGAGCAGGGCATATTTCATTAGTGGGTGGATCTTTGTTTGGTTCCTTGTGAAAATGAAGCTCAAACAAACCACATAGTCATGTCTCAGTCTCTGTCTGACCCTCCCTCATAGCACCTCCATCCACTGGTCAAATTTATTCACATTCAACAGAAAGAAACACATTGCAAAAGTAAATAAAACTGAAGGCTATGGGCTGCCAAGTGAGAGAGGCATGCCAGAAGTCCTGCTGTCTGAGAGGAATGCCACTTAACCTTTCAGTGTGTCCAAAATGGGATTTTGGCAATGTGGGCTCACACCTTCACAGAAGAAAAATATAAAAATGATGCAAAGCTCCAAATCACTGGAGTTTCCTTATTCCTGTGCTTACAACCTATATCTGCTGCTGTTGGTGCATAAAAGCCATTCATGACAGGCCTGGAGGGACTCCTAGGGTTGCCCAAACCCTAGCTCTGCTAGCCCCTCTCCTGGGAGGGGATGTGCAGCATGGGATCAGTTTACTCAATTGTCCCTTTACTGGGAGGGCTGAAGTGACTTTCCTTCTCACCATGCTGGTTCCCCTCTGGAGACAGGGCTGGTCTGACCTCTCAGGGCAGAGGCACAAGTGCCACCCATTCCCACATTTGGCCCCTTTGATATGAAAACAGGGGGAAAAACACCTTGCAGTGGTGGGAGCTGGGAACAGCAGCCATTCCTGGTCTCTGCTCCTTTGCCCTGCCTGGCTGCCCCTTGGGCAAGCACAGAGCAGTGCCAGGCTGGTGACAGGCAGTAGCTGGCAAAGCTCAGTGTTCCAAACACCGAGCTTCTCCTGACAGCTCCTACGTGTTGTACCTGGTGGCAGCTGCTATTTTTATATTGAAACTCATTTCTAGCTAATAATCTCTGTGTTGCATCTTGAGAACCAGATCTAGCCCTCTGGTAATTTGATCTTAATTAAACAATCTAGCTGCCAGTCCAGTCCCTTTCTGGTGAGCTGTGTATTGCAATGTTTGGTGTTAGTCAAAGACAACAGGCATTTATCAGGCCTGGTGTTGTAAATATAGCTCAATTTCCAAGAGATGCTGATAGTAAAGTTTGCCTTGCCCTGCCCTACCTCTCCCCTAAGCTGAGTCATAATAACACACAGGGTTAACCCAACTCCATTGCATGGTGTAATGCTCAGCAAGATCTGGCAGATAGGAGACCTCACTAATCTTACAAATCTCATCTTTCATGCTGAAGCAGTTGGCTGGGATATTTAATTTTTTTTTTTTGTGTGTGCTTATGTGATTGTTTAATATAATCTTCTAAGTTACATAATGGTTTCTCTCTTCACTTGGTGTCATCTGAGCCGTGCACAGGAATGCACACACAGTCTCTGGCATCTTTTGAAGTCCTCCAGGGCCACTGTTCCCTGTCCATTGAGCAGTTTAGAAAGAGCAGGTGCTGCACGTTCTTACACACACGAGCTTTCCAGGAGCCAGCTACACCTGTCTTGCACCACGTGCCACAACCTTTTGGAGAGTTTTGAGCAGGTTGTGCCAAATTATGACAAGATTACCAGACAGAGCTAATTTTTTTTCCCTCCTGAAAGAACTGGAGTTGCTAAACATAACTGGTTATGCTCTCAGATGAAAAAGCCACATTCACTGCAGGAATCAAGCTTTCAGCCATGGGGAGCCCAGGGGTTGCAGTCCACTCCAAAATGCAGTTTTTTGACTCAAGGCAAAATCTTTGGCTTATGGAAAATATATGCCCTTGCAGGCAGGAGGGAGCAGATGGGAGGCAGATGTCTCCTCCATTGGGATGGTTCAGCTTAAAAAGGGCTGGCTGTAGTGGTGGCTTCTCTGAAGCCCTCTGATGGTTTGTTGCTCACCACAGGCTAGCCATTTCCCCAAATCTTAGATGAGTCATTGCTAAGCCCTTGCTGGACTCCAGGCAGATGGTCCCCAGCTGGCAGATGCAGATCTGTCATGGCAGAGACTGCCCATGGGCCACAGATCACCAGCACTTGCTCTGGTTCCACCAATCCACCTCTGAATGGGAACTCCAGCCTGCTCAGCAGCAGGTTCCAGCAGCCTCTCTTCAAAAACATAACAATCTCACCTCACAAATAATTTTCCAGGGACAGAGATACAAATTTTGTAGAGGGTCATGAGTGGACTCAGTTCTATCTCAACTATTTTGTTTTTCCCTTTTTTGCCTCTATTTGTCTTTCATTCTTTGCTGCAGTATTTCACTATTTTTTTTCCCCACTGGATGTTTTTGTTCCTCCCTTGCCTGCATTGTCTCTCACAGCCTCTCCTAACCCAGTGACATTTGTGTTCAAATGTTCAAACCTACCCTGCTCAAGAGGGCTCAGGAGCAAGGTAAACAAGTTTGCCTCGGTGTTTAGCATGCAGCTCAATTGTACATTTACAGTAGATATTCTGATTTAATTTGCTTTTAAACAGCCTCTTCAAACAGCTCAGAACTCTGAACATTGTTCTTTTAGGTGCATTACAAAACCATAATTAATTAGCTGGGCTCCCCTGTGGATTTTCTCAGATTTTACCCAATCTTCCCGCCAATTTTAATGACCTTCCCAGTTAGGGGCTTTACATCTGTAAATGCTGAGTGCCATTCAGCACTTGGTAAACAAGGGGTATCTGAGCAAAATAGCCAGAGCTTGAAATCAAAGATTTTACTTGTTTGTGGTACAGGAGACACTGGCAGTCTGGGTGGCTCTTAGCACCTGCCGTGCTGTTGGATGATTGAATTTTGGCTCTCTGTCCCATATTAAAAGAACTCAAGACTGATCTGTGTTACCCTTCCACAAAGTTGGGATTGTGGGGAAATCTGTACTGCAGAGCCCTGCTATCCCACCCACTCTTTGCCTTTTGAAAGCAAGAAGCAGCACTTTGTTCATTGTCCGCGCAAAACTTGCCGAGAGCTCTCCAAAGAGAAACTCAGCCAAGCAACTTTCAGCTGCTCCCTCTTCCTGCTGGCTCCAGGCCAGCATTTCCCAGCAGGTATCGTGTACCAGCAGATAAGAAGGAGGAGAAAGGAAAGAAAGAGATAAAAAATGAGCAACAGGAAAATATTTGATGTTCTATCACATGGGCACTGACCATCTACCACATGATTCTGTGTCTCCTCAGATTTTAGCACACGTGGTGCAAAGGCAACAGGGACCTTCACACCACCTCGAGCAGGCTGCTGCTGCAAGGCAGGGGCTGCTGTCCACATGAAGGAAAGCATCTCCATCTGGAAAGCAGCAGCCAGCTTGTGGCTGTCCAGGAGGGATGAAAATACTGTTTTCGTTCTGATCAAAGTTGGATTTGAGGTGGTTCTTCCTCAGTCAGAAGGGTGGCCCAGTGGGTTGTGTACATGGCTGGAATAAAACATGTCAGGAGCTGACTGGACTTTTTTGATGGATGTAGTATGTGAGCATAGGTCTGGCACAGTTGCTTAGACCAAGGTTTGACATGAGCTGCACAAGAAATAACTAAGCTAAAGAATCAGGAGAGCGGGGCTAGAGAGCACTGGCTTCACAGGAGTGCATAACCACATAATAGGAATGGAAACACAAGAGATTATTTTCTCAGTGATGTCAAAGTTATGTGCCACAACATGTAAGCAGGTTTTCAGTGCTCTCTAAAAACGTACACATTTTCAGAAAGTATGGAATTGCAATAAATTCTCTGTCCAAGGAGCAGAGCAAACCAAAACAATGCTTTATACTTCTAATTAGAGAAGCTGGAGTCTGAAATAAAATTACCTCTCTGAGGTGTACAAATTGTTCTCTCCAACATGAATTGTGACTACTCAAGAATAAGGTGAACCAATGCCTGGTTTTGAATGTTCCAGTTCTGAATATTCCAGTTTTAGATGGGTGTACATTTCCTGCATGTTCAGGGTCTTTAGCTGCACCTACATAGGTGCAGTGAGGACTGTAGTGATGCAACCAGCCAAACCTCCTGGTCTGCTTGTTCTGTGGCAGCCCAGCAGCCTCTGTGAGCCTTCAGGAGCAGCTGCTCAAAGGGCTGAACGCTGAGTAAGACATAACCAGGCACTGCCAGAGGTAAGCTCACTAATAAAAGAAAAGTGGTTGGGCAACAGTGTTCTGTCTGTGCCCTGGCTTTCCATCTGTAAAACAAGGGTGATTATATTGCCCTTATCTTGCAGGGTGGTTGTGAAGATAGATCTTATTAAAGGTGATTTAAAAGGTGCTCAGAGACTGGTGGATAGACGAGCGATGTATTTGTCTCAAGAGTGGGATTTTCTTGCTGTATTTTTAAACTTTCAGAGCAGGACAACAGCTTGTACAAAATTCTCCTTCAAGACTGTCCAATGGGAGCAGCTTTTGACACTTTTGTTTCTCCTGGAGCTGATATTAGGCTCATTATTTGAGTTTGCAGAGGCTGGAGAACCTTCTGGGAGATGTCCTGAACTCCAGGAAATTGGGCAGAAATGGCAGCAGAGGATAGTGGATTATTTTTCTCACTTCTGTTCTCTGTATCCGAGGTGCAATTGTTTTTTTCTGAGTGATCTGAATTATTGGTTTTGAATAATCCAGATACAATCAAAGATCAATATCAGGCTGGTTTTAGGCAGTTATTTTCTTAAACATTTGATATGGTGATTAAAATCTCATAGCTGTCTGATGTCAGTCCAGTCATAGTCTACAGCTAATGAACAGCAATAAAGACAATTTTAAGCAGCTCTCAAATGCCAGAGTACCAAGGGTCTCTCCCATGGGATTGTCTTGCTAATGGTGACAGCCTGAGTGGTGACCCTTTACAGCAAGGTGAGTGTTTGTTTTTCCTTCAACCATGTTTCTTACTTTACTTTAGGACTGAGAAGGAGAAAAGCCTGAAGATGACTGGAAACCTTGGTTAGATCAGCATTTCAGGAACAGGTAGGAGCTGTCTGGTGAGGAGCACAATTAGCTACTGGGCCAGTCCAGTCCATGGTGCTGCAGCAATGCTAACCAAGGACCAGCTCTCACCATATTTGCTAAACCCCCTGTTTTTATGGTGGAAAGGGCTGGGCTGAGATGTCTGTGCACAACCCTGGTGATGCCAGAGAATTCAGTCCAGACCCTGGTGTAGGAATTGGCCCACACCAATGCTAACCTGATCAGAGTTGAGACTAAACACAACCAGAGCAGCCACAGAATAGGCAGAGGGCAACCAAGAGGTTTCCAGGATGGGATTATTAAAACAAAGATCACAGTGGGTTTTTTAAGTTTTATAAAACCATTTCAGAGTGATGAGTATGTTAACAAAGAGGGACCAGAGAATGGCATGAGCTCACAGGTCAGGCAGATGGGAAGCCCTTCGTGCTTGCTCTGAGTCAGCTTCTGCCTCATGAACCCAGCTCAGCCTGGATGCTTCTGTTGGATCTGTTGGGCACCCATTTCCACAGCCCTGGCAGGTCTAACTGTGGCTGTGTCAGCCTGGTTGGATGAAGATTCATTTTTCCCTTCATGTACATTCACACAGGGGATTCTGCATGAGGAGGCTTTGGCACATCAAACATCACTGGTTCAGGAAACAGCTGCCACTCACAAATTTTGCTATGGATATGACTGATCCCTTTGGAGACAGCCAAAACCAGGCCTCTGTGCCATTTAAGTTCCCTTGTAATGTGAAATTTTGCTGTGCAAGTCTGTCAAAGGGACACATGGAGTCTACTTTTCATTCTAAATAACCCGACTTTGGAGATGTTTCTTTTTCCTCTATTTCCTTTCATCACAGCAAGGAGCTTATTAAGAACTTCTACAGTGGAGCAGACTCATACAATTTAGATTTTATTTGTTGAAGAATAACCATCTGTCAGCTACTGAGAAGGAGGAAAAGAATCTATCCCTGAAGATTTGGAGATCTGCAGGTCTTTAACCAACTCTTGGAACATGCTGTATCTCAGAACAGGAACTGAAGTACCCTGGGAAATCAAACAGGAAAATTGAGTAATAAAATGTTCAGAGAGGTGGCGTGGAAACGTGCAGTGTGAGGGTGGAAGCACTTGCCCATAGAAAGAAAAGGGCTCAGGTTAATAATCAAAATGACCTCACACTAATAAATTAGGCAAGGAAAGAGAAGGATGGAAAGGAAACTGCTCTTTAAATGCTCATTGTCAGAGAGCTGTTTAGCAGCTCTCGGTGCAATCAGCAAGTGCTCCCTGGTGCAGTCTCTGGGTACCTGTTATGTAATAAGCTGCTGAAGGGTGTGCTGCAGAAACTTCCAGAAAGGTCACAGTCTGTACACACGTGGTGTGGTGGATATGAGAACTGCTCTGCATAATTACTCACCTTTTTTAATAAACTCCCCAGTCTCTGCTGAGACTTCCAGTGGCAGCACAAGAGGGACCTGCATCAACAAACACCAGGAGCAGTGGCTGCTTTTACAGTCTCAGAAGGATCCTTCACTGGTGTAGTGGAGCTGTGGAGCCAAACATGCATTTGCACTTTCTGTTGGGCTCGAGCCAGTCCCACAGGCTGTCACCATCCTCCCCTGCTGTTTGCAATATTAGTCCTGTCCCACACAGGGCTGAGAGGTGACAAGTAGGATGCAGCTTTAAACACTGCTCTGTGGTTTCCCCAGACTGTATGGCACTGGTCTGCAGATTCTATGTGCCTGTGGTCAGGTGGAGCTGTAGACAATTCTGGGAAGTTCTTTGGTACCTGAGTGGCCCCAGTTTGTCAGCTGCCAGTGGAGGCAGTGCAAACTCCCTCAGAAGTGCTCGCCTGTCCAAACAGACTCTTGGCTCAGAGACATTTGTTTGGCTTCTTATTGCAACACCAGGCACCCAAAGAGATTAAACCCAAAATAACAAAACTTCACCATGGAGAAATGATGGTATCTTGCTTGCACATCTCCACATCTCTGGGTCTTATCTGCAGCCTTTGGTACACACACACAGGTACTGTGTGCTGTGCTCCTGCTCATACAGGTTCATATCCCAGTCAACAAAAAAGTGCTCATTTACTTTGCTTGTGGACACCATGTGCTCCCACCTGAGCCAATTCCTTGCCTGGAGGACCTCAAGCTCTTTGCAGGGAAATTGTCAAGCACATGTTGAGTTGAGGGCTCAGCATCTGCTGCAGGAGCATATCTACTCCAGTCTCCAGCATGGTACCTGGTCCCTCTCCTCCATCCACTGTCCTGTTTCCCTCTGGGAGGGCTCTTTCCTTTCTCATCTCCCAGTGTAGCTGGAAACCAGCTTGCTGTACTGTGGGTACAGCCATCTGGAGGAGAAGGCAATGCCAGATGGTTCAGGGGATTATCTACAGACCCTTCTGCATCTCACCCAGTGTCGTGCTAGCCCTGAGCACCATCCTTACTCACTGCTCCTTGCAGCCTCCCCCAGCTTTGATCCTGCTTGGTTTCTGATTAAAAGCTCACAAAATCTGTTCCCACCATGTTTGGACCTTGAGGCAAGACCAGAGATAAACCCAGATGATGCTGTGTATGCTCATGCAGTTTCTAGGAAATCTGAAACCTCTGTCTGAGGAAACACATCTCCTCAGTGGCTGTTGAAATGTTGGTGTTCTCCTTTGCAAAAAGTCAACCTCCCTGCCTTTGGGACTCTAACTATTGAACTAATAATGGACCTGTCTCATTTGCTTCAGACTCTACCAGAATAAAATTTAAGTGTTTGCAGAGGGTCAGAGCTGGGCAGGTTTGTCCTCTCTCCCTATGCAAGTAATACATTTCCATCACTGATTATTTGGTAAGAACAGATGGGCTCAGAGGCTATTCCCTTGTAATCTAAATGCTATGGACAAAAAGGATTGTGGTTTGGGGGAAAAACCCCAAATCCCCAAGTCTGAGTAAGTGATGCCTCTGGGCTTGTAAGAAGAAAGAAAACGTCATGTCATCCTCAACAGAGACCAGGACCTGGGAGAGAAAGCAGGCATTGGTATAGGCCTATCTCCCTCCCATTTCTTTCTCTTTATGGCTGTCCCATGGGGCTGCAGGGCCACACAGACCTTTGTTGGTCCTTATGGTCTACTAACTTGGTTGGTGCCCCTCAAGTGAAGCATACTTCCTTGGACTAAAGGCCACTAATGACATTCACTTTCCTATTGAAAGCCAATGAAAGCTGCAAACCCAAGTTTTTTCAGAGAAATGGAGGAGACTACACCCCAGACCATGTGATTTTCAGTGGCTACATGATTTCTTTTTAAATTTCCCCTCTTCCATCCCATCTGAATTGTGTCTCCACAGCAAGCCTGAGGAGGCTCAGCAAAACCCAAACCTGGAAAATGAGGGAGATTAAGGGGATCAGGCAACTGGCTCATGAGTGGAAGAGAAACCTTGTGATGAGAGAGAAGGAGCCACTAGGGAAATTTTGATAAGAAACAGGATTAAATTACATCCTGTCCTATGTAACACACAGACTAATGCAAAGAACCCCTACACCACCTCTCTTTTCTTCTTCCCACAGCAAGTCTCACCTGTCAATTACCATAAATTTCCAGATGAGACATTTGCTTTCTGTTGGGGTTAAATGTGTTACTTTCATGTGCTAGCTGGAAGTTCATAATTAGCTCACACCTTCTTATCAGGGACCGGCTGAGTTTTCCTGTTGTTTTTAATTTTATAGCTGTTTTGCCTGCTGTAAATCTGTCTCCACTGGGGATGCCTCATTTACATCCATTTATTGCAAGAGAGACTGAACTAAATTAACCTTAATTGACTCCAGTTCCGAGGAATTTTATCCACCACTTCCCATTCAGGGCAGGAGAGCTTCTGATCATGTAGGTGCACAACTTTCAAAGATGCTAGGCTAAATTCTGTCCTTTGGTAAGGCCATCTCCACCCAGAGTTATTTTTGTACTTTAAAGTGAAGTTGCTTCAGTGTAAGTTAGGGTGGGATCTACTCCGCCACGAAGTTTTTCCAACATCTAATTATAAAGCTACATGCTAAAACAATTCCCTCCTGCTAGGAAACTTTGGATCCATTTGAAGTCTGGAAAATATCTTGCTTTTATGTCTGGACTCTCTAAGACTGTAAATATGCTTTGGGGATGCTGAAATTGCTTTTCAATTCTATGCAATAGTGCCGACAAAGTTAAATTGCAATTTTCTGCCTTATTTTCCATTTTTATATTGCTTGCTCCATTTCTCACCATCCCTGCTGCTTTATATTCTGAAAATGGTGAAGTACAGTGGAGAGCAGGGCATGGCTCATTACTTGGATAACTCACCTCTAATAGAGAGTTATCTGAAAAAGAGATGCTCAGGACTTAAGTCTTTATTATTATTACTACTATTATTATTATTAATTTATTTTAATTTTTATTATTGGTAAGCTTTTCAATCAAGCTATCAAGGGAGCAGATTTTAGCCAGTGTGTTTGTGCATCTTATCACATGCAAAGGTGTTGGGCAGGGGGATGCTGGAGGAGTCCCTAGCAGCAGTGTCTGACTCCTCTCTCAAGGTATAGAGCAGCATGCTGCATCTTGCCAAGCACTTACTCATGTCTCTGGGCTGCATTTTCCAATGCTCCTGCCATCCTACCTTGCAGCCATGTGCTGTCACCAACTGCTTAACCAGCCTCAGCAGGGGCTTTGTTCTAGCAGATCTTGCAGGAGCCATCAGGCTACTGGAAAAGTCTCTCTCCACATTAATTTAGCACCAACGTTCATTCAGCACCCTGGAGCCCAGGGCAGGTGAAGGTCCTATTTCTAGGGAAGCCTACAAGGTGTGGATCCTGCCTTATCCACTTCAGTGCTGTTTCCAGCTGACAGCCCCAGATGTCCTGAGCACCTGCCAGGCTGGCTGCCCAGTAAAGGAAGAGCATGATGGACACTGATGGAGTCACAGAGAACAGCAGCCTGGCCAGATCCTTCTTGTTTTGAAGCTTGTGAATACTTTGACACAAGATTATTTTCAAATCCACTTTTATTTTAACCAGGGAGTTTCTTATACAGCTGCATACACCAGAGGAAATGCATTTTTACTTCACCAAAGAAAGATGAGGAACTGGCTTTCCATTTGTGAGTATTTTGGACACTTGTTAACTCTTCTCCCCAAAGGACTGATGCCAAGAATTTAATTTTCTTTTTTTTAGGAGAAGGACAGCAGATTTTTACGGTTTTATGAACAGCTGTACAAAATTATAATTAACTGTTCCCTGAGCTGTTGATAGCACCATTTCATGGTGAAATATCAATACTATAATAATTCTCTCTTGTAAAGGGTAGGTAGCCTGAAACAATTAGAAGCTTTTTAAAAAGTTGTTCTCCTCCTTGGAGAGCCTGAGCATACAATTTAATTTAACTTTACACTGCACACTTTGTCCTGTCCTCTCCTGAAATAAGAAGGAATATCAGCAACAATCCTCCACTTCCTAAAAGATTCACTACCTGCATCCCATTGTGGGATATCATGGGACAGTAGTGGAATTCACAAGAAGAGAAAGCTGAAGGAGACTTTTTATTATTAGTTAGGGAGAACATCTGCCCCAGACTTTTGCCTCATCAGGGTAATTATTCCAATTATACAGGAAAAACAGACTCCCCCATTGAAAACAACCGGGTAAGAAACTTAGAGGTGAAACAGAACTCTTTGTCTGCCATGTAGGATATCTGATATCCTGCTGCCTGAGAAGAGTCTCTCATGAAAAAGAAAAAGGAACAGGGAAAAAGAGTGTCTTGGATTGTCCTCCTTTCTAGACTGGGTCAGCTGGGAGATATTCTGTTGCAATCTTTCTCAGGAACTCTTTAAATTAAAAGATTTTCTGCTAGATATCAAAAAAGATAGGTTTTCTTTTTTCAAACCAACCCCTGAAACAGTGAAAACATGCATTTTCCCACATGCACATAGGAAACATATCTAGTGATAGTAGAATCAGATGGCTGAATGCACACTTGTCCAGTTTGTGTGTGCAAATTCCTGCCTCATCAATGTCTCTAGATGGCTCATCTCAAGTTGCCTGTGGAAAACGTGGTCCTTATTTCATCCAATTTATAGGTGTGGGAATGTCCTGGCTCAGCCACCAAGCAGCAATGTCTGTGCAGGGCTGTGCACAACCCATCACCACCACCAGCATTCCAGGGGGGGTGTCCCAGTTTGTGATCTCTGACAGGGACCAGAGAAAGGGAAGGGTCATTTGAAGGAATCCCAGGAATTACCCCATGTCTGGTAAACCCAAAAAATAACCCAAGCAAGACCTTTCCATTCTTTTTTCCTTACTGCATCTGTTCTCTGGAAAGGAGCTGGACCCTGGACAGGAAACCACTGAGGGCTTCTCTTATCCTCCCTTTCCCATCTACACAACTGAGGAGCTTTCCAAGCAATAAAACCTTTCACCATCATAGGTACAACCCATTATTTCTTTCCCAAGCCTGCAAAGCTTGTGAATGACCATCTGCAACTCTGTACACATTTAGACAAGGAGAATTTTTCTGAGAAAGGAGGGGAAAAGCCAAACTTGAGTCCAAACCAATCCAAATGCTCAGGATTACATATATTTCCTATTAGAGAGGAGATCAAGCAAGCTCTGTCAGCTAGGAGGATCCAGATCCCCTGATGCTGTGTGCAAGAGTTTCCACATCTGTGCAGAGAAATGAGAGAGGCCAGATGGGTCCAGGGAGGAGCTTCAGAGGATCTGGAAGACAGGCTGGATGTCCTCCTCCATCCATGGGCTGCCTGACATCCCTCTGAGGGACACCTGGGCTTCTCCTCTCCCCAGCAGCCTCACCCTGCAATTGTTGGTGTCAAACAGCTGTCTGCAAATGTTTGTTCAAGTGCAACAGAACGTTTTTCATCTTGGCTTGAGCCAAGCTGGAAAGAAAGGAATGTTATTTGAGACAGAAGGGGAGTGTGCTCACAGACAAGGGAGGTTTGTCACCCAGTGCAACTTCCTCGTGCAGAGAAGCCTTTGGGTACATGTCACCCTTCTTCTCCTTAAGGTGAGGCCAGCTGGGCTGCTTTAGCACACCAAGTAGAAATAAATATAAGACTGATGTAAAAAAAAATATTTACTCAGAGACCCTGGCTCTGAGATGAGAATAGGACAGAGATAGCAGCTTTGCTCTGAGCCCACAGGTTCTGCAGGGCATTAATGATGGTACTGAATCCACAGACTGGTGATTGGACCATAGAAATATTCTCAGAATGTTTCATCCTTGCCCTTCCCCTTCTCTTTCCTCCTCAGATAAATTTAATCCAAACACTTTTTGGGAGACTCTGCTGATCTCAGGCACATTTCAGCAGTTAAAAAAATGTTGAGACATCATGTCTCCTGCATGCTATGACTTCCTCCTCACAGTGATGCCAGTTGCTGAGGCAGTTTCCTGATTGAGTTTTAGATCATAAAAGCAGGTATTTATTTTTTTGGAAATACCATTAAAACTTTTACCTTCATACCAGGCAAGCAAAGGTTGAAATCAGGTTAGACTGCATAATTTCATAGTTATGCTCCTAATTGTGTTTTTGCAGTGTTTCACATTACAGTTTTTCCTTGTCTCCTAAGCCTTTCACTTGATAAATATACTTATATTATGAAACTGCCCAATTTCTACATTCTTTTTCACTTTCTTCTCTCACATCAAAGCCAATACAAATAAAGAATAAATTGTTGAGCTAACAAAACTGTTAAGAGAATACACTTTTTTCCCTGGAGCTGAAAAGATTTCCAATACCCTAGCAGAACTGTCTTAGATCAGTAATTGTTAATGGAATAAAACAGTGTCAAAAGGTAAACACAGTTGTTTGATAAGTCAGGTTGACTGTGCCTTTCTGGACCATGTCTCTTGCCTGTCTGCTTTTGTTTTGTTAAGATTAGCTGTTCTCAGTTCAAGGGAGTAGCCAGAAAATGAATTTTGTATACACAGCTCTGTTTGCAGCTTCCAACCCCTGCACTTTTTCACTTTAGCATGGTGAGCATGTATCCTGCTCCAGAGCAGCTTTCACAATGCTTGCACAATCTCTCAATCAGTTGTTGTGGGTGCAACACTGAGTGAACCTCAAAAGATGAGCCAGTGAAATCTATGCAGCCAAAACATGTGAAAGGCATAAAAAACCATCAGCTCAGCAATTCCAGCAGGTTGGACAACAGCCTGACCTTTGTCATAAGGAAAACCAGGGAGCTATCAGGTAATTGTGAATGCTATTTTCTGTAATAGCCCTTGTCATATTTTCTCCCAGCAGGAGTCTGTGACCCTGCAAAGGCTGAGGACTGTAATTCTGAATCTGGTCCTCACATAATTTATTTCTGAGCTGCCAATAATCTAGTTGGACTTCTTTAAAATAATGATTGGTGGCAACCAAAATTTTGTAGCAGAAGCCAGTCTCACAAAATATTAATCCAGGATGGGAGGGTCTAAGAGTACAGTTTGCCTTTTCCAGTGCTAAATGGGGTTGTTTACTCTAGGGAAAAGGAGGCTCAGGGTAGATCTTATCTCTCTCCACAGTTACCTGAAAGGAGGTTGTAGCCAGGTGGGGAGCAGTGACAGGACAAGAGGAAACAGCCTCAAGATGTGCCAGGGGAGGTTCAGGCTGGACATCAGGAAGAATTTCTTCACTGAAAGTGTTGTTTAAGCCTTGGAATGGGCTGCCCAGTGAAATGGTGGAGTGGAAACATTCAAGAAACAGCGGGCAGGTGGCACTTAGTGCCATAGTTTGTTTGTCTGATGAAGCTGATGCACAAACACAATGTTTAGTGGCCAGCAGCAGTCAGGCTGCCATCACCAGGCACCACTAAAGTGACCAAGAGCTCTGTGAGGGAAACACAGGCATGGTACTGTATATAAGAAGAAGTTAAGAAAAAAATCACTTATTCCTTTGTCAAATTCTGGCTAAAGACACACTGGTAAGCTTTCCGTGGATTCGCTCTGGATAAACAATATTCTTGATGCCCCAGGAAAACTCTGAAAGAATGGGATAAAGTTAAGCAGGGGGAATTGCAGAGGTCAGTTTGGAAAGTTTGCTGACTACAAGATCTGTTCTAAAATGTGTGCAGAGCTTGCATAAATCTAATCTGTTGAATATCCTTGCATGAACAGTTACACAGCACTGCTCGGGCTAGGAAATTCTCTAACCTTCTTCAGCCCACATGGTTAAATGTTGGTTGAGTGTGAGTACTCCAAGCTAAACACAAGCTCTGAATAGGGGCCTATGTTCTTGTGCCCTAATACTCTGTAAAAATCCACAGTTCTGGTACTGCATGCAGAAAAATCTGTACCAGAAGCAGGATTTCTTACAAGGAAACCCATTAAAATGCTGGAGAACATGCACTGAGGCATTATATGTGTGATGCTACTCTGGTTTTAAAACACTTATCATCTCAAAAAACAAAACAAAACAAAACAAAACAAAACAAAACAAAAAAAAACAAACAAACTCTAAACAATGATGGAAAATAAATAATGAGAGGATTTCCAGCCAACTATATTGGGGCTTGTCCACCTGACACATAGTGGTCTCCATGGCTAAATTAATTCACTTTGTTAGGGCAGGTCTGCAAGGGAGCACAAGGCTCCGTTTACAGTTCTCTTTGACTGACAATCCCCACCTTCTGTCAGAAATTTGCTATGTTTATGAATATCAGTCACTTGATCTATGCCTGATGTAACCCTTCTATATCACATGAAATCTGCACTCTTTCTGTGGTCTCTTGGCTGGTTTTTAGGTGCAGTTCTTCATCAGTTTTGAAGCAGCCAGAGGGAGTGGTTACATTTTAAAGTCATTTACTTCGCTGTCACGTCTGAAGTTTGTTCTCTACTCCTTCCCTTTGATGCTGTGTCATGTTGTTTGCAGGCCATTCATACGTTTGCAGGCTCCAGCATCCCTGTATGGAGCGGGGACCAGGATGTGGAGGCAGTTCTCAGCTTGTGCAACGCAAAGGCGATGGTTGCCCGGGTTGGGTCTTTTTGGTTTTGCAGAAAGAAGCTGCTATTGTGCTCTGTGAAGTCATGCCCCTTTGGGTGAATGCATAGCAGCCCTCATTAGTGATGTTACTGTTACATTATGCTAATTGTATTTTTGAAGCTCTGTAATTCTGATTTTTTCTGAGCAACTCAATAAAAAAACTTAATTAAAAAAAGATGCTCTCTGAAAAGGGCTAGAGATGCTCTTCTCAGGAGCTAGGGAGAGTTACAAAGGAAAAGTTTTGTCTGTACCATCTAATTGATCTTAGACACAAAGACTGCTTATTAATTAATTAATGCTGCTTCAGATGGTATGAGGGAACATGAGCAGGACCCAGGCTGTGGGCAACAGGAGGTGGGAGATACAAGCAAGGAGTTGCAGAATTTCCCTTTTGGCTTGACCTTCCTCAGCAATCCCCTAATTAGAAACAATTAGGAGCATAAACTCCCCCAGATAGCTTAGAGAGCAGATTTCATAGGTTTCAAGGAGGTGATGACTTGAAGCTGTTGCAAGATGTAGAAGGACATCCAAAACAGATGCTTTGCAAAGGCAGGGAACACCAGAAAAATTTCTCTTTCTCCTTCTGGACAGAGACTCTCAGGGGAGTCCAACCTTACTGCTGATCTCTGTGCAAGAGCAGCCAAATCTTTAAAGCCTATTTCTAGAAGGATATTTAGTCTCACAAATAAGTTCTCTGATCCAGGTTTCAGTCTCTCCTGCTGCCTCAAGACTCTGTAAAATGAGGCTTTTCCACCCCAGTTATCTCCTCTCATATATTTTGGCAACGATCTCTGGAGAGCAGGAATGGCCTTTGCATAAAACTGACTACTGAAGTAAGCAATAATAGCTAAGCAGTTACACAGAATACACTCTTTCTATTGTAAGACTTCTGAAACCTTTCCAAATTTTGCTTTTTTGGTTGTTGTTGTTTTGTTTTTGGGGTTTTTTTTGGGGTTTTTTTGTGTGTTGAGAAACGCTCTTCTTCCCACACGTTCATTTTTGTTCTTGGTCTGCAACTCTGAGTGTGGCTATGAAGTCTGAATGGTTCTTGCTGGTCAGAGCCTATGGAGCTTCTGTCTTTCTGTCATTTCATGTGTCATGCAGACAACCAAAACCCACAGCAATAAAAACTTCACAGTACAACAAACCCCCATGTTGCTGATGTATGCCACATGGTGTATTTTGTTTCTAACTGGTCACACTTGGAAATGATTCAGTTTCTTTTTGCCACCCAGCCCCATTGTATAAAGCAACTTTTTCCTGTTTAAAGCCCAGTGTGTTTTTTGGGAAAAAATGAGGCATTTCTCTTGTGTGAGGTAACAAATGTCGTTGGAAAATATAACTGCATAGACGCTGTTCTTATCTGCATCCATGATTTTCCTCCTTTTTTCAGGCTTTGGAACCTTAATATTTGTGGTCAAACAGACATCCATAGATTTCATAGAATATTCTGAGCTGGGTGGGACCCACAAAGATCATCTAACCTAACTGTTAAATGAATGGCCCTTATGAGGATCAAACCTACAACCTGAGTGTTATTAGCACCATGCTCTAACCAACTGGGGTGATAAAGTAAAACCAATCAATATGTTTGCCTTTCTTTAAGAATATTTTAAATCCTCCTGTTAAAATCTAGTAATATGTGTGATAGATTTTCATGACTTAAGGCTCCATCACATACAAAAATACTCATTGTGTCTTTTCTGCAAACTCTTCTACACAGAAGAGTTCATGCTGCTAACAAAGGAAAATGCATTTTAGAATAAAATATATTTACTGGCTAACAGGTCTCAGGAAACAGTACAAAATATCTTCTGTTTGTTGGGTTTGATTTTTTTTTAAATTTGGCAAAACAGCAGTTTCAGTGAGCTGACTCCAAATGTATTCTCAGCTGGGGAGAAAGGGCTGATTGATGGTGGTAAATATTAAACTGTTCAAGGCCCCTGCTTCACAGCATATAAAACCAGTCACATCAGCTCATGTTTCACTTTTTTATGTCTTTTCTTTGAAAAAGAGACAAAAAAAATCTGATAAGCATAGCTCAAAGCCTCACCAAGCTGCCCGTACAACCAGCCTCCTCAGCATGCAATTACTTACACATTTATCATGAGAAAAGGACGCCCTTAGATAGCAGGGCTGCAAGGGGTCAGGATGCAAATTGGGTGCGAATTTGCTCTAACGGTGTGAAGCACAGCTCCTACACATTAAGGCAGTGGGTGCTGACATCTAATTGCATCGGCCTGCTCATGGCTTCTAGGGGACAGTCTAGTCACAAAAACCATCAGGGGCTGCCTGGCTTCAAGCCTTATTGGCATGGACACACTTCTCATGAGTGCAGATCCACACAGAGGTGTTGGTTAAGAGGAAGACAGGTGGTTGAGGAAGTGATGAGGATTGTAAGTGAATTAAGGTTTAAATAACAATACTCCTCATTTTTGGCAGCTGCTACAGCTTCATATTAATGTGGCTGCTCCTAGTTATCCCAAGAGACTGCAGGGGAAAGGCAGATCTCTGTTTCCAGTCTTAGCTGGGCAAGCTGGGCTCAGGGAACAGTGTGCATTGACCCTTAGATTACATGTGGGAAGTTTGCTCATGAGGATGCATTCACAGAATAATAGAATCACTGAGGTTGGGGAAGACCTCTAAGATCAATGAGTCCAACCATTAACCCAGCACCACCATGCTCACCACTAGCCCATGTCCCCAAGAGCCGCATCCCTTCAAAGATGTTCTTTTTGCTCAAACCCTGTTGAGCTAAACTCAGAGGTACTTATTCCTTCTTCCCTGACCTGTCAGCCCAGGTGTATTTTGAATGCCAAGACAATAAAAGCTTCTCTACTTCTCTTCTATGGGAAGGAGATTTCTCCCAGGCTCAGAAAAATCACATTGTTTGCCTGGCTTGTGGCAGCAATGTTTCTCTGTGGGCCTGGCAGCCCGAGCAGCAAGTGATGCCAAAACAATTATGATCCCTACACCTAAAAAAACCCCAAACAACCAAACAAAGGACAATACTTCTCCACTAAGAACAACGACCAGAGCTTGACAGCCATAACTCACAAAGCTCTTGGGCTATGGCATACCCAGAAATTGCTGGCATTTTGCAATAGTTCAAAGGTGTCAAGTTGCCCTCTAGTTTTAGGGTCATGTTGAATTAAAGAAACCACAAATAAAGTTGGACTCATAGAGACCCTGAAAAATACTCCCTGGCAACAACTGTACTGGCAACATCCCAGCCAAAAGTTTCATGCACCATGTTTTTTACAACTTTACATGTTGTGGAAGCTATGGAGAGGACTCAGGCACTGCTGTGTTAAACTGCTCTTAGATGGGAACAATCCAGTGATTGTCTTATCAGTCATGGCTCAGTAGTCCTGGAAGGCAAGTGGAGGTGTGTGCAGCATTTCTTTTGCTGACAACTTGTAACTGGAGAGACTAAGAGTAAGGTTACAGGATGTAAACACAGAGTTTTTGCAAACAAGATGAAGTTCTGCAGCACATGTTGGTTGAACTGTTACGAGTTACAGGGTAGAAAGGTGTTGTTCTCAATTGCTGCAAATTGACAGTTTGCTAGACAAAGTGATGCTGGGACGTCACATTTGTCTGATAAAAAGCACTCAACTTTGTCATTTCCCCCTTAGAAGACTGATAAGGTCTAATGACTGATCATAACATATTGCTGGAATTACCATAACATTAACCACAAACCTGGATGCAATTGTGAATGGAACAGTTTGGGATCTATAAAACAAGAGCTGCTCTTATTCACAAATGATTCATGCTGGAAGTGTGAGGTTGACACAGGTGGAAGAGAAAATCTTGTCGGGACTAGGGATGGTCTCTACCTTCCAGCTGCTCCACTGCAAGACAGGGTATGGCAGCTGCATGAGGGTTTGTGGACCACATCTCCCAGGAGGGAGTGTCCAGGGCAGGACACAGTGAGTGACCTCTTGGAAGCAGTGTTGGAAAATGCAGTCAAGCTTGGAAGATAACAAGGGGGTTTAACACCTTTAGATTGCAACACCTTCTCTCAAAATGGGGCCCCTCTTGTAGGGAGGCAGATAATCCCTACAAAGTGCTGGCAACTGCCACCACTTGCCAGCACCTGAAATCACTATTTTTCCTTGGTACTAAATGAGGAGTAGTCTATATAGTAGTCTATGGGTTTTTTATGAGGGTCTGGTTTTGATTTTTTTTTTGTTGTTGTTGTTTGTTTTTTTTTTTTTTTTTTTTTTTTTTTTTTTTTTTTTTTTTTTTTTTTTAAAAAAAAATTTATTGGGTTAGTTTGAACCAAANTAATTCAAGACAAAATTACTGGGTCAGATTGGAACCAAAAATGAAACACAGCCAATCAGGCTGTTCAGGCTGCCATGGCAATCCGATAAAGATTTCTTTTCCTGCTCATCCAGAAACACAGCTCTGATGTAGGTATCAGGAAAAATTGCATGCTCCTGACTTAACAGCTTTGCTAATTATCCCTCTCTAAAGAGAAAATATAAAGAAGGCCACTTCCCAGGTTCATGTACCTTGTTCATAAACCATGCTGTTTAGAAATAGCAGTGTCCAATTTCAGAAAACACAGGAAAGAAAGAACAGAAAACAACTGCCTTTTGTAAAGCATGGCACAGTCCATGGACATGATTCTCTGGAAACATGGGAATAGCACACAAGTATCTTGCAGGTAGATGCTGAAGGCACTCACATTTTCTTGTTCCCCTGCATGAGCACAAATCTGCTTCTGTTTGTCCTGCTTAGCAAGAAAAAACCAATTTTTTCTGAAGCACCAGAGAGCTGTAATGGGATATAGTAATTTCTCCCCATGCCTTTTGAGCAGATATTAGGAAAAGTTCAAACATACTTAAAATTGGAAGGAACAGGCTTATGACATCTCTTTTTCTGGAGCAGGTTGCATATACAACCTGCATATAAAGGGAAATTTCACAGTGGTTTGTTCTGCCCTCAGTTACTAGGATCCTGTGATTTCAGTAGTTATTGGAGTTTTGTAACGTCGACTCAACTAGGCAACTGTTTTGAAAGTTTCCAATACAAAAATCACTTATGATTACAAAAAGACTGAGGGCTAGGAGAGAATTGCATCATCAGGGCTTGGCATGGACCCATGGCACTGAGTCCTTACCAAAGAGCCATGTGCTCCCAGGCAGCCTTAAGTGGCTTGTACTCATACCCAAATTCCAACTTGGGCCAGAGCCTGTCCTGATGTGTGATCACAGCAGCAGTGCTGAGCTGGATCCTCTGACAGTGCAGTCAAAGCACCCCAGGCTGTGCATCAAGTGCCAACCAGCAGTGTAGGAAAGAAAATTTTCTTATTTATTAACTGTTCCTAAACTGTCCAGTGTTTCTTTTCCTTTCTTCCACGGCTGGCACAACAGGGCACCAGTGGTGTGCTTCTACCATGGTGCCCCAAAGACTTTCAGAGAGGATGTGGGCACACAGAAAGGCTTCAGGTGACTCACAAACCATTTAAAAAAATATTGTAACCCACAGGTTCCTACTGAAAAAAGACACAATGTGCCAGCAAATAAGCACCCCAAAACACAGAGAAAATAAATTATTTTGCTTATGAGTGAGATGGCACAGGTAAGGGGCCTGTGTGTGATGGTTATGGAAGTGCTGCAATGATGGTGTCCTCTGAGAGAGGCATTTTCTTTAACAACACTTTCAGAGCACCACACGGACCATTTGTCAAAGCAGCATCTCCAGTATATTTCTGTCCTTGATCTTGAATTTATTTCCTATTTTCAGTGCAAGCTACACACATACTACAGACAAGTTCCCTTTCCCACCCTTTTTCAGGAGACAGAGCAAAATTTATTTTTCTTCCCTCTCAGACCCTATTCCCTCCTTTTCTCTTGCTTCAGCTTCTCATGGTTTTCTTTAATGGCTTCACTTTGTTATAAACTCAGGTGCTAAGCTGGTTTGAAGCCTGTAACCTTTTGTAGGCCAGGTGGGAGCAGAAGGTCTGCTCTGCTTCATGACATAAATATTTGTGGGCTGTTTTGGCTTTTTTTCCCCTAAGAATATATTTTGAGTGGGTTTCTTTCCCAAACAATGAGGCAAACTATTCTCAGAGGTGGTGGGGACAGCCTGGTCATCATGTCAGTGTCCACTTGCTGGGAGAGCACATCACCTCACCTTTGTAAGGGCAAGAACTCATGGTCTGTCTCCAGGCAGTGGCCCTCCTGCCTGCCTGGCATCTTCCAGCAGCAGATCTGACCTACATGGCCACAGGCAGCTGACTCCCAACCTTTATGTCTGATAAAGAAGTCCTACTGTTTCATGCTTCCCTGTGTCACTGGTGAATTTGTGCTGCATAGTCCCACAGAGGTGTTTGCTGTCTGAGCAAAGGTTGATGCAGCCTCACCTCTGCCAGATGGGTGGGCAGAATGCTCAGAGTGGGCACCTGAATGCTCAGATCACTTTGTTTTCAAAAAGTTCTTTGAAGTAGGGCTATTCCCCACATGGCTGGTGCCAATGAGTGCCTTTACACCCACAAAAGATTTTTACTGGTCTGGGCAGGATCTGCTTTAAAATTGAGCAAGGTTCCAAGCTCTCTCTGGCATGGAGGTGAGCTTGCTAGCTGGCTGAGAGTAGGTGCATGCAATGGTGGTGCCCTACTTTTTGAATGCAGCTTTTATGTGAGCAAATAAGGAATTTTATTTGCTGTGCTTAGTCAGTGCTCCATCTATTTGTGATCTAGACTCTCACTCAGAAAGAATCCCATCAAGGCATCCAACTCCCTGGAATGGGACAGAGGCAGGGTCTGCTTAACTGTTCATATAGAAAAACCCAGCTCACACAAGTGCACATTGAGGGCTTGCTTTCCAAGTGCTCTGCACTCACAGCTTAGACTAACATTTCAGAGGAGACCTGCCCCTTTTAATACACCCGTTCAAGCCAAGTTTTCAGCAGATATCAGTCCCAAAACAGAGTTTGCTGGCTCTCTGGCCAGTTGTTTTGCTGCTTAGATAAGAACTGAGCAGATCTGAAGATCTGATCTTCATCAACACTGAAAAATATCACGTTTGGGGGAGTGCACATTGTAGGCATCGCAGTCGTCTGGTGCTTGCCAGACTGTAAGTAATCATGCCAGCAGCTAGCAGGCTGTCAGTTACTAGTGTAAGCTGCAAATCCATCAGGAATTGTTTATATTTCACAAGGGGACAGATAAAGAGAAGATTCATTTCATACCCCTTTAAAAAGCATGTGCGCGCGTATGGCAGAGGGTCAAGATAATTTTAGAGACAGATTTCTCAAGAGGATCCTTTCTGAAGGTAGTCCTCTTGGAATTAACAGCCCCTTGGCAGGGCTCCTGCTCTTGTGGCTGGGGCTGCAGAGGATGGCTCTTTCCCCAGGCTGAAACTGGCAGTGGGTGCTCCCTGCTCTATTTCAGTTGCAAAAACTTACACCCCAGCACCAGGGACGTTGCTAAAGCCTTATCTTCATCCCTCTGACATTTATGTGGCTCTGGTGTGCTTCTGGAAAACATGATTCCTGTCCCAGAGCTCAAAGTTTAAGCTGGGGTTATAGGTTTCATAAATATTAATCCAAACAGGGAACTCCAGGGTTAGATCATATCCTGATGCAGCATTGCTTTCACTGGGCCTGATACCCAGGTATTAATCTGTGTCATAAATTCAGATCCAAACTCACTTCCAAGGCACTGTCAGTCAGAGAGAAAGGGTTCTGCAGGGTGTCTGGTGGTCAAAATCTCTGCTGAATCCCTCTCATTAGGTAGTTATGGATATCCACAGTCTGGGTCCAGACAAACCCCTCAATAACACAGTGGGTGAATATTTCAGAGAACAGGGAGTCAAAATAGTGATATTTGTCATTCCTTCACTGGTCAGAATTAAGGGCAATGATTCAGATGATTCATCCATCAGTTCTTTGCTTCTGAGTGGCAGGCTTAAAAAGTGAAAAGAAATACGATATACCTGGACCAAGTTTCCACATCTGTAGGTGATGATGTTTGCATGCTTCCTTCACCTCACAAGGGCCAGGGGTAAAAGGTATTTTGGAAAAAAATCATGCAAGTCTCATGAGAAATAGAGCAGGCTGCAAGACTTATAGAACCTGTTGTAGAGTAATGACAGGTTTTTGGTTTTTGGAGCTGCCGTTACCACCCCATGCTGTCACACTGAGAAAGCTGAACCCATGGAACTGGAAGGGGTGCTGGGAAAGAGATTTTATACTGATTCCCCCTTCCATTAGGGATCTAGTTTTCAGCAGAGAAAAGAGAGGAAGGGAAGAAAATCATCACACCCATAAGCAAAGCATTTTACCTCAACCCTGATTGCAGCAGCTGCAACCAACAATGTTTTACCCCAAACTGCTGTCAGAATGGCCCCTGGGAGTTGTGGGTCAGGTGTTTCAGACCCTTTCTTCACCTTGGTCCAGGCTGCCACTCCTCCTGCACACTTCAGCATCCAATCCTCACCCTGTCCAGAGCCATCCTACTCCTGCCAACGTTTCACATCCTTTATTCTGAGCCCCAGCCCTAGCTCTGGTTTACACTCTGCTTGCTCTGCCCCAGGCTTGCAGAGGGCAACACAAAACAGAGCAATAACTGGGAGAGGGAGCTGGCAGGCAAAATCAGGTCAATAATGAAGGCTGGAGCAACCCCCACTTGCTCAAGTGGGTTGTACTACACAAACACCAACTGCCTGCCCTCGGGGCTCCCCTGTCTAAGGGCAGGCTCATGGGAGTCCAAGGCTGGCTCCTTTGATCCCAATTTCTCAGCAGCTGTGCAAGTCACGGCCTTTACAGTGGCTTGCTGCTGACTCACGGTGAATCACGGCTCACTGGTACTATAAAGGCGCCTTGGAGGGCAGAAATTATGTTTGTGCTCACTTTAAGACCCTGTTATGCCCTGGGAGCAGTGTGAAAGAGGCTTTTGCACAACACAGAGTCAGGCTCATTGTATGTGCACCCTACCATAATATAAATCAGCATTATTTGAGCATAGTCATTATTTAGAAGAAATTACAATAAATTAAGGCACCAAATTTGTAATTAAGGGCCAGCAAGCTACTTAATTAATCTTATATCTAATTAGCCAACAATAAATTACCAAGCAGGACTATAAATCTATTCAGTGAGCTACAAGCACCGCATGCATAAAGACCTGTCCTGTACTGTTGGGAGCTCTTGATGCTGTTCAGCTGCCCTTTGTCTCCCTGGCTGCCCCAGTGCCCCACCTCCAGGGCTTCTGTCTGGTTGAAAGCTCCTTTGAGCAGAGATCATGTCTTTGAAGTGGCTTGGATCATTCTAGCTTAGAGTTTGGGGACTTCACAAAAAATAATCAATTTTGCTGAAATTTAATGCAGGTTGAATTGTGTTTGGCCCCATTGTGAGTCTCAGCAAGCAGCTTTAAAGAGCTCTTTTTTACTTGGTGGTTTGTAATGTTGGTGGCTGGAGAGGCTGTGGGCTCCCCATCCATGGAGGTGTTCAGGGCCAGGCTGGATGGGACTCTGAGTAGTCTGGTCTAGTGGAAGGTGTCCCTGCCCATTGCAGGGGGTTGGAATGACATGATCTTGAAGGTCTCTTCCAACCCAAACCATTCTATGACTCTAATGTCATGTGCTGAAAGAGATGTGCAAGTGGCAAGAATGACCAGCTACTGGTATGTAGGCAGGTTGTACTCAAAAACTTATTGCAGAGCTGGTTTTTAATATGTGATGTCTTCTTGATTTTAATTACAGGCTCCACAAAATGCTATTTAATGTGAATTGCAAGTTCTGGAAAGTTTGTGGGGTTTTTTTAGGCAAGCTATGCAGGCCTACTCTAAGCAGGCAGGCAAGACCAGGCAATGCAGCTAAACATCACAGAGGTACATTTTTTTCAAGTGCCTCCTAAAGCCTATTTTCACAGGATCTGCCAGTACAAACAGGGATTTGTGACTACAGTTGAGTTAAGGAGCATAAAAAGTACATGGTGTCTCTATGAGAATTACAGCTTCTTAGCTGTGGTTGGCTTAGGGGATGGCTTTATTCAAAATGCTGTACCACAGCCAAGCTGTGTCCTGAGGCACTGTGTTAAAACACACACAGCAAACAATGAGAGGAGATAAAGCCTGTCCCAAGAGCTGCATGCGTGACCACAAATGTGTTTTATGGCAGCCCGGGGACGGGGTTTCATTAATCTGCTAAACACTGCAGGGTATGTGTGGCCCCCGAAGGAGGTCACACATCCACTTGGGAGAAGCCTTGGCTCTGAGGAAATCATTGGGAGATTTGCCATTGGCTTCCACATAGCCCATCCTGTCCGTTGCTGCATCCCTCTTCTATGACTGTGCAACGATGACTCAGCTGATGTAAAAGCATCCCCACATTTACTGGGCTTCAGGGAGTTGATTCCAGTTGAGAATAGGATCTGCTGGACATCATCTTCCTTGTCAAAAACACATATGTGCACCAGCAAAACTCGAGGGTGTAGGACTTAAAGCCTCCTCAAACAAGATTTGTAGAAACCAATAAACAATGTGGTTTATTAAGCAGCTTCAGAAAAACAAAGACCAAGGGACATTGCCTTTAATTGGCCACCCTCTGACCATCCAAGAGAAGACTTAGTAACTAAATCACCTGCCCCATCTCTTAGATGCTGTTAATGGATGCATCTCCACTTACTTCACTTGCCACAGAATCATGGAATCATTTAGGCTGGAAGAGTCCTTTAAGATCATCAAGTCCAATCCCTGAGTCTCTGGCAAAGAACTGGGGCCCTTACATCAAATACATGGGAGGACATTATCTATCTCATTATTTGCAAAGGTGTTCATGACTATTTATTTACAGAGCTTCCCAGTCATGGAAGTTGTGCAGAAACAGAGCTTTGCCAAAGCCCAGCAAATCCCTCCACCAAAGAAAGTTTGCACAAGAGTAGTGTAATACAGAGCAAACAAAGCATGGCATTAAGCCATGGAGCTGAATGATTCCAAAACAGGTATCTTTGTGGGGAGACATGGAATAAGATTATTTAAAAGGAGATATAAAACTAGAGTGGAATAAGGAAGAAGAGCCAAAATTCAGTGTTGATTCAGTCACATTATTTCAAGCAGACATTTGGATGTGATGTCATTTGAAGGTGATGAATATAAAAATAGCTGAGGTTCTTTATCTTTCTCGGAAGGTATTTTCTGTTAGTCTTTAGCCTGCTCTTAAGCAAAACCTGCGTCTTGCACAATGACTTGACTTCAGGGCAGACCTTTGAGAACAACATGAAACATCATGAAATGAGCCAGGGCATGAGAATATGGAGTATTTGCATGTGGCCCAGAGAAGAGCAGGAAGAAACTGCAGAAGGAAGACAAGAAAGAGCAAAAAGCCACAGAACTTCCAAACAAAGGAAAACATAAACAAAAAATTTAGGCATAAGGAAGAGTGGTGAAACCCAGCAGAGATGTATATTGCCACTGTCCTTTTCTTGGTCCTCTTAGGCTACCTGTCCTTAGCAATAGGAGTGATCAGAAAGGTTCTGCTCTATTCTCAGGAGTAAATTAAAAGAAAAGCACTTTTTGACAATGCATTTTGTAAGCAGCTGTCCTCACCTATTGAATTAAAATCCAATTCCACCAACAATCACCAAAAAAAAAAAAAAAAAAAAAAAAAGGCCAAAGTTTCACACTCTGGCATCCAAGTCATAAAGTCTCCTTGAGGTCATCAGGAGATTGTAAGAGCATCCTTTTCCCAAAATAACCATATCACATCCTCACCCATTCTTAAAATTGCATTTGAATGAGCCATTTTGGAAATTCTTGAGATGCTTGGTTGTGCTTTGTTTACTCTCAAATTGGAATTAAAACCAGTGCAATGGAAGTGGAATTCAAGCTGAGACAAAAACACAGGGACTACACTGCCCCATTCATGGTTTTCAAACCAATTTGGCAGATTCAAGGCATTCAGACAAAACTTTGGAAAAAAATCTAGGATGAAACTAAAGCTGCAATGAATTCAGTATTGAATTTCTCCCCAGCCTCATGGGCACAGCACTACATCCCTGAGTTTTTGATCTTTGGGTCAACCCTAATTTCTCCCCTTTCTGAGTCAACCCATTCCCATTCTGGCTCGCCATTTAAGCACTTCAATCTTCTTTGGGAATATCACACTTTTTTCAGGGAAATCTATTGCTTATGGAGAGGTTTTTCACTAATTGTAGGACTGTAATAAATGGAAACCTACATGTTGTTTTACACTTTTAGGAGGCACAATTTATTTGCACCCTTAAGAAAACAAATGCTGACATATCACTTCATTTATCCAGAGTTTGGAACACTGAAATCTGCTGCAACCATTTTTTTTTTTTTTTTCCCATTTTCAGAAATATTTTGCAATACATACACCTACTCATTAGATTAAAAAAAATTTGCCAAACTCACCCACTCACTAGATTTAAAAAAAAAAAAAAAGTTCACTTCAGGCCAAATCCACAACATGATAACAGGCTTTTAAAAAAATAAGCACATTTCTTAAAAAGAATCCATATCTGCTAAATCTCTTGTACATAAATGTGGCAAATCAGCCCACAGCCTAAGTGATACTTGATAGAATAGACTTGCTGGATATAAAAGCTTAAGTTTCCCATATGCAGCCAGCACTAATGTTTGCAAAGCCGAGATCTGCTGTTTAACATTTTGAATGAGCTCTCTGGTTTGACTTTCCTGCTGCTGCAAGCACCTCATGTCAGCATTCCTCAGAGTCTGCATAATGTACATATAGGCTGATCTTTGACCTCAGTG
This sequence comes from Peucedramus taeniatus, assembly GCA_013400575.1. Classification (NCBI taxonomy): domain Eukaryota; kingdom Metazoa; phylum Chordata; class Aves; order Passeriformes; family Fringillidae; genus Peucedramus; species Peucedramus taeniatus. The sequence goes on from WBNO01009266.1 coordinate 560,359, forward strand.
TCATCACCCAGACCAAAATCAATAGAGGGATATGACACTGGTGGGACCATTTGCCTGTTGTAGTTCAAACAGACAGATGGGCTGTTGTATGACCATGGAGCCAAAGAAACTTGGAGTTGGTCGAGGGTTTTTTTCTTTTTTGGAGTGGGAAATGAAGCTCTCAGAATGTGGATGCAGGAGGAGGTGAGTTCAGCTTCAGTGTCAGCAAAATCACTGCAGGTACTGCTGTCTTTGCACCTTGAGGAATGGTGAGAAGGCTACCTGGTTTTGGGCTTTGCTGTTTTCTATCTTTTTACTGTATGAATTCCCCCAAGATCCACATAAATATCACTTTCTCTCTTGGGCTAAACCAAGTCATGAATAATAAAAGCAAACAGCAGTTACCCTCCACAGGGCCTGTAAAATTCCATGTCCTTATCCTAAGGGACTGTGACTGTTTTTTCACAGCTTTTCCCTAGTGCTGTATGAAATGTGGTTGGACATTTGGAGTCTGTCAGCTGCTCAGTTGCCAGCCTTGCAGACTGGGATGGGGCAGTGATAAACTGGATTACCTCGGAGGGAAAGTGGGCAGAGGTGACATGAAATGGGACTCCCAATGACACAGCTGTGTGTGGCATCATTCTCCAGTGCTGGGCTGCAGAAGGCAGCCTGACCTGAATTTGCCAAAATTCAGGTCTTTGTGGTCCTCAGACATCTCAAGAGATACACAGGGTAAGAGTGGGATGTCCAGTGTTTGGGTGAGTGTAGGTGCTGGGCAGGACTGGCAGAATCCCTACAATGCCAACCCTGGGGAAGGGTGATTCCACTTCTGCTTGTGCCTGGGCAGTGCTGCAAAATGTTGTACTTTTCTGTGGTTGTACTGGTTCCAAGTTTCTCTGGGGCCTGAGTTCCAGGTTTGTAGTTGTGCCCTTGCCCTCATCTTACAGGGAGATGCCACAGAGCAGCCTGGTGTGTTACTGCTTGAAACATTTCACAGTTGGAGCACTGCTGCCATTTCCCTCTCTATTTCTTCTTTCATGCTCATAGTAGTCCATGACTGAAAGTCAGACAGACGTTCAACTGTAAAAATAAAAATGTTTTTAGTTCACATTTTTCCAAATTCCTCCCCTCCCCCCAACCCCCAAACCAGTGTATAACTCTTTATAATACAGCCTAGTTAATATTTCTCTTTCATTTTATACTAGCACAACACCTCAGAAAGATGGGTTGAAATAGGCAGGCTGTGCTTCAGGAATAGACTACTATTCCCAGGCAAACTGATCTTAACAAAAATATTGTAATGAAATCAATATGTATTATTACACATAATGAAGCAAAATGTATATTTTTACATATTAACTCTATTTGCTTTTGCTCTTTACATGTAGTTATAAAAATATTTATTTTTGTGCTCAGAATAACAAAATGAAAGCTCAGTGTTCAGGCTCTATCTGGTTGGCACTTATTATTTCCATATGTTAGGGCAACAACTCGATTGCTCTGCCAGTTAATTCTGTGACTTTTTCTGCACCTTTTCATCTGATCCAGCAAAGATTATTTTCTTTGCAGCTATTATTGCAAAGAGGTGACCGATTGCCACTGGGCAGAGAGTTAAAAATGAAAGGATCAATTAAGTTTATTCTTCTGGTGAGAAAATATGCACATTTTCTCAGAACATTAAGTTCCGTCTGAGGAACAGAGATGAGGAATTAAGATGCTTTCAATACTTTAAACAAGTCTCCCTGTTTTTAATAGAAGTGCTCTATTTGGATTTAACTCTGGTCAGAAGAGCACTCCCAGCTCTGCTCACCAAAAGTGATGGCAGAATGTCCTGGTGACTCCAGTGGGACAGGGATCAAAGACAGCAGTGCAACCCTGGAAGATGAACCTGAGGGAGATGAAGATGACCCTGCTCATGGCAGGGTGGTTGGATTAGATGAGCTTTAAAAATCCCTCACAAATTTGTGATTCTGTGAAGTTGATAAGATCACACTTTTTATCCCCAACATGTTGGAGACTTCCTATGTGTATGTGCCAGGTGGTGTTGCACTGGTTTGTCTGAATGCACTGCTAATCTGTGGCAAGCCTTTGGAGGTAACCACCATCACCAACCTCAAGAAGTTCATTTGGAGCCAGAGAAAAGGTTCTGCAGAGCAGTTTAAGGGAGGAGGAACATATGGTCAGTCACGTTGGGAGTTAGAGAGCACACTTCTCCTGAGGCACAGCACGTCACACCGGATCTTTGTCCACGTGCTTGCAACCAGTCAGGAATGTACATCTGATACACTATGCATAAAAATTAGTAAATGAGGGAGTGGGTCTCCATCAGCCCTCCAGGTGCAGCTGACCACTGCTAACAGGAGCTGCAGAAATATGTCTGAAGCTCAGTCACAGCCCCACTCCTGGCAGGATCAGTTTGCACTGAGCTCCATGACACGAAGCTCAGATGCTTACTATGCCTCACCCTAAGGTGAGGGATCAAGGGCAAACCTTGATCAATATTTAAATATGAACCCTTTATTTCTCTTCTTGAGACCTCTGTTATATCCCCACAGCAGCTCCTGGAATGTTTCTCAGCTTCCATGTCCAGGAGAGCCCACACTTGCCAAGTCATCATCCTGGGAAGTTTGCTGGAGAGCTGGTGCAGGAAAACCAACAATGTCAGCGTTCTGTATATATGGGTATGGAGCAAGGGGAAACACCAACGCCAGATTTCCCAGACTTCCATATACTCCTCCATGGAGACACCCTCAGCACAGCCAGGGATGCAGGAGCAGAGCTGTGAGGGGCTAAACCTGACACCACCTGCAGCAGAAATTGTCTCTTTATTTCCAGCAGTGCCTCTGCAACACAAATCCTGAGGACACACAGAGCAAGCTGGAGTCAGCAGGCGAGAAAAGGACATACTGGCGAGGGAGTTTGTGGGAAACACAGTAAGAAAAATGCTTCCCTTGGAAAGGTGTTGTAACAAAGATAAAATGCTTCAGATGTCAACAGGATACCACAGGATCCCAGAAAAACCACACAGCTTCTCTGCTGCAGAACTGTTCATTCACAAAATAGTTTTTCTTTCTCATATTCAGGTTATTACAGATAGTTTCTGTACTGCCAGAGCTGCACTGACCAGCAGTGTGAGACTTTTCATAGCTGCAGCTGCTCAGGCAGAATCAGGCACCTCAGCATAAAGGGACCTTCTGTACGTATTTCCTTCCCTTCCCCTGACAGAGTAACTGGAGCAGTATAAGCAACTTTATATTGACATAATTCATCCCCATTGGGGGTGTTATATCATGTTAGAGAGATTTAGATGGTTAATGTGATAAAACTTGTGAATAGAGAATCTGGTAGGATCATGAATTAGTTTTTTTACTCCTTGCACTCTACATGACTCACAGTAACTCAAACTTGTAAGAATAACAGTGTATAAATTGGCCAGAACTAAGCCCCTTTGCCAAGACAGATTGGTTTTTAACTACCTGCATGCTTGAAACTTCCACAGCCACAGAAATCTGCACAAGGATAACAGGTTTGCTCCTAAGTAACATATTATCTAAAGAAAGCACCACATACATGCCAAACTTTCCAAAGGAAACCAATGATTCTGGATTCTTTTATACCTAAATGCCAGTCCTGAGAAAACTTATAAGGTATCTTAAATGGGAACTGCTCTTTGTAAGGAAAATAATGATAAGGATGCAATCTCTGAAAGATACAGATTGTTCTGCAGAGGGCTGTTTTCTTATCTTCAGGACATTCTTGGGGAAGAGAAAAGAATCAAAAAAGTGCTGAGGAAGAAGGAAAGAGATCTAACTACCAATAGGGAGTGATGAACAGAAAGGGTGAGAAAGGACAGTCTTGGAAAGAGGCTAGAAAGTAAAAGACAACAAAGGACGGGAAAAACTGAGGGAGGTGAGGGGGAGGGGGTAGGGAGAGGAGAATGTGTGAAACAAAGGTGAAAGAAAGGGAAGAAGAAATGAAAGTGGGAAGGGAAGAAAAGCCACAATCGAGGGCTGAGATGAGTATGTTCAGTTCCTATTTAATTTATACATTTATATTCCAGTCAGTGTTTAGTAGGTGTCTCTAAAGGCTGTGATTTATTATAATTTTTCCTTTTCAGCTCTTCAGAGGAAGGGGCAAAGGCCAGGAGGGGGCTGGATTCTTTGCCTAGGGCACGGCAGCTCCTTAGGCTGGCCCTGAATTCAGAGAAGTGCTAATGCTCCCTGGAGCTGGAATGCAATTAATTTTCTGTGGTACAATGTTCCAGAAAGAGCATATTTGGGGAGGCTCAGGTTTGTGATTACAGGCTACCCTCGGCCTATGAGTGAAAATTGGAGCTGTGACACCAGCTCTCCACACCGGGTTATTATTTTACACATCTGTGTTTTTGACCTGAAAATGTTTGTTTGCATGACATTTCTGCAAGAGAAGAGGGTGAGCAGCTCACTTTATCCACGTTAGTGGTCAGCTCAGCCACCTGGCCAGAGTCCACTTGAGTCGGCAGCAAAGTCTTCTCTGACCTGTCTCTGGATGCCCTTTATTTATTTATTTTATTTTTTTATTTTTATTTTAAATTAAACTTTGTAAAGGTCAAATTTGGGGATTTCTTTTTAAATTTAAGCAAACACTGAGCAGAGACATTGGATGATTTAGAATAATCAGTTTAAGACCACATGTGACATGTTGCTGTAGCAGCATACTTTTTCCATGACAGCTTGTTGTGTGTCACAGGGACATTTGTCACTGCTCACTCAATTATCCACAAATTACAGCTTAACTTCATTTACACCATTTCCTTGTAAAAGCCAGGGCAGTCCCCTGAAGCAAATAGGCTCCATCTCCTGTTGTACCACCACAATCAGTAGATTATTGAAAGCCAAGAATTTAACTCACACTTATAAATATTTTTGCTTTTAAATACTTTACTCCTATCTTGAAGTAATGGTAATGCTTTTTGGCTGTTATGCTCTTCAGAAAGCTTCAGAATTTTCTAATAAAAAAAAGCCTGGTTTTTTTCATCACTGGCCAGAATTTTATGACATTTTTTCATGTGTCTCATTTAAGTTTCCTCTCTGAAACTGGAAATCTGGTCCTGGCACACATCTAGAACCTGAGCTGCCAGTTCAGCTATTCCTCAGCTGCTGGAGGATGCATGAGGGCGTGGGAGGGTGACAAGATTGTCTCAGGTAGTGCAGAGTAACTTCTTACCCAGCTTATTGGTGGTGGCACTTGTAGGACATCTAGGGTTAAGAGACCCACAGGTGGGTTTGGAGTTTGCTTTGTGCTCTGGTTAGAGCTTGCTTTGAGGTTCCTGGAAACCTCAAGCAGATAGGCTGATATTTCCAGAGCTTTTCTGCCTAGTCTTTGACTACATCATGTTCCAAATGTAACAAAACAGCTCAGACTTAAAGCATATAAAAAAGTACAGACCTGCATCTTTTCCCCCAGGCAAGAGGGCAAGTAAAGCCTTCCACTGACTGCTTTTACTGAGGGTAGTGCCTCTGAAGAAGGAGCAATGCCTTTTTTTTTTTTTTGGGAGCCTGGTCCAAAACCTTTCCAAAGCAATAAGTAAGAAGTTGTTACCTCTATACACCTATACTACCTTTTGCTGACTCAATTAGAAAAATAAGAAATGATTGACCATAGCAGGATTCAGCCCATTCCAACCTCCATTGTTCAAGAAATAATTGAAAATGGTTGTACCAGGGAAGTATGACTTCATGGTGTTTGAATAAGATATGTTACCCCATGGAGGCTGATGGAAAGAAGATAAAATATACTGAATACTATATATTTAGACCATTGTTTGGTAGGTGAAATAGTGACTAGAAAAAATAGAAATCAGTGACTCACATTTCCTTGTGAGTCACTGATTTTGCTTGTGGATCAATACCACGGTACAGAGGCAATAACTGCACGTAGAGCAGCTTGACTCCTCAGGAGAGAGGATTTGGATAATCTCTTTGCTGGCATGAACACTCTGGCAAAAGCAGAAGCTCCCAAACTGCTCTCCCTGAGTAACTGATGATGCAGACACTGCTTTGAGGAAGGTGCTGCAGAAGCCAGGGTTTTATCTGGGGAAGGACGGGGAAAGCATCCTCATCTGGGAAGCTGGGTGGTCCCTGTTGTCTGTTGAGTGACCCCAGAGTACACCTGGTGTGCACAGGGACACCCTCTGCTCCTTCTGCCCCCAGGTGTTACCAGGCACAGGCAGGGCTGGAGCCCCAGGCCTGGACTGTTGCCCTCTGCTATCACTACTGGAGCTGTTTAACTGGGGGACAGAAGAAACTGTCTCTCAAATCCAAATTTACAACTTGGAAAATCCAGCCTGAGCCCTTCCAACCCCCACTGCACTGTGAGAAGCCCAGGTGTTGGATGGAGACACATTCCTGTGTTCTCCCAGCAGTGTGCTACAGCTCCCAAGAGTGCAAAACTCTTTAGACAACTGCTGGACCAGCAAACTATTTTTTTTTTCTTTTTTTTTCTTTTTCTTTTTTTTTTTTTTTTTCCCATAAAGTTGAAGCCTAAAGGCAGGGAGGGCTGGTGAGCCAGACCCAGCCCTCAACATTTTCCCTATGGAGGAAAAGTTTTTTCACACTGGCTTGTGGAGGTTATGCAGCTTCTAGCCCAGGGAAGGTGTAGAGCCTTTCCTCTGCTTTGGTTGCAGCTGGCAGCCTGGCAATGCCCACCACTGCACCTGGGCAGGGCTGGGCTGTTCCTAACATAACATGAGCACTCTGTGGGAGGCAGATGATCCAGAGTGGAGGTTTGGGGCTGGCTGTGGGGAGGGAGGGTGAATAATTGCTGACACACGGCTCTTTTCTCTCGCTCAGCTTGGGTTTTGGGCTTGAAGGTACTCAGTGCATGGAATCATCTGAAGGGTGAGTGCAATAGCTTTGAAAGAAGCAAAGGAAGTCAGGCAGGGAGCCTCCATAAATCTATCAGAAAGTTAAATACTGTAAAATCTCTGTGTTGTTTACCAGCTGTGCCTACAATGAAGACAGAAATAATCCTGGTAAACATGACCTTTGATCAGCAAGGTGGAGAAATTAGGTCAAGCAGGTTTTTGCTTAGCTGAAACCATAAGCTGGGGATGAAGAGAAATAAAATTATCTTCCAAAAAATATATTAGTCTGAGAGCTCCACAGTAAACTGCTGTTCAGCAGCCTGAGGCCAATTTGCTGCTCTTGCAAACCTTCCTTGATCGAGCACCAAGCGCAGAGGGCAAAGGAACATGTGAGCACAGCATAGTAGCAATTGCCTGCTCCATGGACTGGGTTTTGATGTTTAAATTACATTACAGGGCATGCTCTGGCAGGCCTTCTGTATGACCTTGGGGAAGCCCTTCTGTTGGTTCAGGCTGGGTTATCTCCACCTGCAGAACAGGGCACTGACCCTCCTGCACCACGGCCGTGACACCAGGCGTGCCTGGGTCACACTCTGCAGAGGAGAGGGTGTTTCACTGGTGGCACAGGCAGCTGCACACCCAGGCCAGTGTGTGCCTGTCATCTCTGCATTGCACCAGGGGTCATGAAATTGCTGTGGGGATCCTCCTGAGCTTGGTCTGTGCACCTCAGCCATGTCTAGGCAAAGCACAGAGCCAGGGCTCTCTGTGCAGGCAGTGAGGGACAGCACCCCGCCCTGTGCTTTGGAAGGAAAATAGGTTAACTCTGTGAAAACAGACCCTGGCTCTTTTTATTTACACCAGCAGTGTGTCCTCCAGAGACTGGCATTAGTTCTGTGGTGTCCCATCAGGATCCTGTGCTCAGCATGAGGTCAGGGTGAGCCTTGGTGCCTCCCACACACCCTATCAGCACTGCTGAGACTCAGGCTGCCCTGAGGGGGAATCAAGGCTCAGCATGCTCATCTATAATTAGTGGATAAAAGGATTCTCAGGAGAACTTGTCATATGGAAAATGTGCTACCTCAGAAAATGCAAATAAATAGCTGGTCAGCAGTTTTGGATGGAGCAGGAAGTCCCTGCCTTCACCCTCATCCCTGGACCCATATGTGGGACCCACCAACCTGAGCAAAGGCATCCCAGTCTGAAACAGGTAAAGAAGAGATCTCATCCTACCTGGATATTATTTTACATTTGGTGACAAAATTTGCCAGACTCCAGGCTTTCCTGCAAGCAGCAGTTTAGCAAGGTCTGCAGATGTGTGAGCACTCAGGGGGTTAAATCAGCAAATGGGTGACATGATTTTACGCCTGTGGGCGGTTTGTTCCAAAGATCAGCTGCTCCCAAAGCAAAAGTAAACTAACAGTGTTTATTATGAGTCACTTAAGCAAGCAAATTATTAGTAGAATCTCATCTGTGGTTATGCGAGTTGCGACCTGAGGTGAAGGTTAATTATTTTTCCCCTTCAAAAAAAGAAAAAAAAGAAAAAGAAAAAGAAAAAGAAAAAGAAAAAGAAAAAGAAAAAGAAAAATAAAAAGAAAAAGAAAAAGAACCAGAGGTGCTTTAGCAACTGGCATGGGAAGATGCTTCCTGCACCTTCCTGCTCAGCCTGGGTGTCTCTGGGTGCTCCTGGAGCTCGCGGTGCTGCTGAGTTAAAGGGGATTTGGATCTAATTTCGCACACCGAGGCCTCAGCCCCAAAGCCCCGACATCCCGGAGAGTCTTTTCATTAACTTCAAGGGGCCCATAGCCGGGCCCGGTGTGAATGGCCGGGGTCTGCTCGGCCGATGCACAAAGCCGGCCCTGCCCTCCCGCCGGCCCTGCCCTCAGCCGGAGCCGCCAGGAGCCCCTCAGTCCCCTCAGCCGGCGGCATGGCGGCTGCTGTTGTGGGAGCTTTTCCTCAGGGCAGCACCTTGAGAAACCAGCGCTGGGGTGCTGGCTCTGTCCAAAAGCAGATTGGGGGCTGAGAGGCGATGCTGGGGTGTTTCCTTCCCTTCCCGCTGCAAGGAGCATATTTCATCCCATGAGAGGGTCTTCTCCACTGAAGGGAAAGAAATAACCCCCTGAGGACTGAGGCTTTTCCCATCTGGTGCCTGGGGTCGGGGCTGCATGAGGGGGGTGTGCTGGGCTCCCTCTTGCCACGAGCCTTCCCTGTCTCCAGACCTGAGCCAGGCCCATTTGGAGTGTCCAGTGTCGCTGCAGACAGCAGCACAGCAGCATCCCGGCTGTTTTGGGCTGCTGTGGAGGCTCATCCTGGTGCTGCCCTGCTGTGTGGGTGCTACACAGGCTCCAGAAACACTCTCTTGTGGGGGGAAGGTGGCACTGAGACCAACCCCAGGGCTGCTCCAAGGTACTCCAAAGGCTTCTCAGCAGGACGAGGGTGGTCTACAGGCAAAGATGGTCTACAGGGTCTAAACACCCCTCCGAGGCTTGTGAGGAAACTGAGTCTTGTCAGCTTCTTCTGGAGGGGCAGAAAGTCTGTGGGGTTGGGCTGAGCTAGGGTACCACGACAGAGGGGAGAAGGAAGAGGCCACATGAGCCCATCCCATTGCAGAAGAGCTCCAGTGTGATAGAAATGTCCAGACTGTGCAAGTTCTCCCACTGCAGTGCTTACCCTCAGTGCTCAGTAAACAAACAACAATAAAACAATGCAGATGTTTTCTGCATAAGGTAATAGAGTGTAGGTCTCTTGAGTCAAATCTGGAAGCAGTTTAGCAAGGCTCCTTAGAGCAGTGGCTCTGTGTTGCAGAGCACCATGGTGCTATTCACATGATTTTTAATGCAATAAAATTACACAATAATGCAATACAATAATAATAATAAATTAGAACAGAGATGGTTCTCAGACATACCAAAGGAGGAAAGGCAAGGTTTCACTCTTGCAATCCCAACTCATCCATAACCCTAGGCAAACTGCTAGATTTTTCAAAGCAGCCTTGCTAAATTTTTTTCTTTCTTTCAGTGTGCCTTTTTAGGCCACTCTGGAATCATAGTTCTTGGGAAAACAGCATCTTAGCATCCCTGTGCTTTGCTTCCCTCACTAGTGAATGCTGCAGAGGGAATTATAACTCTACCACTGTACATGAGAAAATCAGACACCGTGCTGATTTGTGTAGTATTAAATTGAGGCTTTGCAATTCATTTTCCCAAGGTCCAGCAGGGACAACTCAGCAGGAAATAGGTGCTGTCTCTGTCCTGGGAGACAAGATAGAAATTGTGAATTCCTGAGAGCACTAACCCTGTGAAGAGCTGGCAAAATGTACTTGCAGCCCAGCTACAGGGCAGCCAGCAGCCCTTGGAACTCCTTGTCCCAGGGAGTTACAGCTCTTTGCTTTTCCTGCTTGGTCTCTGCCAGCAGTGGGAACTCCTCGATGCCATTCCCCAGAGCAATGGGGAACCTGTCAGCTCACAATCAGAGCACCACGGCCTTCACATCCAGAGAGACGTTCCCCCGCCCTCCCTCCTTTCCTGGTCCCTAAAATGTCTCTATCTCAAGGAAAAGCAGTTTAGCACATCAGCAGTCATGTTCAAATTCCAAGGCTAAGCACGGAGCCTGGGAGAGAGAGAGAGGGGCAAAAAAAAAAAAATCAGGTGCTTCTCAAAAACAATCAACCTGATTCACATGCAGCTCAGCAGCTTTTTTGATGGCTCAATTCCAGATTTCACAGCTATTCAATAGTTCTCTTGTGTAGCTGATCCTTGTCTTAGAATTCAGCACAACTCAATCCATTTTCCCTTTTCTTTCTATAAACACCCCCCTCCTCCTCTTCCCCTCCCTTCTTTTTCTTGATTTACATCTCTAGGGAGATGGGAATGTGAGGGAGAAGCTTGTAGCCTTCCTTCCTGGGGGGCCTTGAACTGGTGTCCCCTGTCTCAGGTTCCCATTGTCCGTGCTGCACAAGCCGCAGCCCCTCTGCACTCCAGCCCTACTCAATTGGAATTTAAATGCTTCATGATTGTTGTCTCACAGAATAGGAAAGTGCTGCATTAAAGAGTAAATTACAGCAGACAAGTAACTGCCTTGGGAAGGAGTGTGAAAGGAGAGATGAGACCAGCACAATGCCCGTTTGCAAAAGAGGTTTTTTCCAAAGATGAAACAATCTTCCTGGTTTGGTCTCCTAAGGATAAATATGATGTGGACAGTGTAGATATGGGGCTTTGTCTGGGAGGAGAAGTGCAGCATGCTGAGGCCAGAACAGGCCCACGATGTGCATCCTGGACTCAGATATGAATTGTGTCCTGGAGCCAAGAGTGTGGCTGGATCTGGGCCTGACATCTGGCTTCTTACATGGGCTCAATCTGGGCAGTTTAATGTGGTCCAAAGCACTAAGCAACTTGCAAAGAAATGAAAAGAAGGGGTTTATTAATTTCCTTGCTTTTGCTGCTTTCTAAGCACAGGCAAAATGTTGAGTTTTCTTGTGGTATCTCCCACTTAATGCTGAGACCACTCCAGAGATCATCATCCTCTCCTTAGCCCCTCTGGTGATGACCATTTGTTGTTTAAACAATCTATTTGTGCCACTGGGACTCTTTCTCCCTTCTCTGTGCTATATCTACCTCAGATCTGCTTCTGCTCAGTCCAGCCTCCACTTTAGTCTCCACTGGGACAGCCACATCAGACCCTGAGATATTTTTCCAGGTGAGATCTCTATGAGAGCAAGATGCTGAGCTGACTCAGCATGGAGCTAGCAATACCCTTAGCAAAGAATTATTTTCTTGCCTGAAGGACAAATGTGCCCTGGTAGTAATAGAAAGCAGCCTATGTCTTCTTATGAGTTACAAGGATGCTTCCAGCTACACTGCTCATTTGTGTAAGATGGGGTTTCTCCACCAGAAGTGGCAGAAAAGAAAGGCTTTGACACTTGGGGAGAGCACAGGGAACTGTTAAAAATATGATTAGCATTCATCCAGAGCATGTGAGGGAGAAACAAAAATGAATTAGTCTCAGTGGCTCAGCCACAGTGCCAAGATCAGAACAGAGACCAGCCACACAAAAAGGGAGCAAAATTCAAGTATTTACCCTTGAGAAATATTGATGACATCTGTCTCCTTAACATTTTAGTCACCTTTGCGGAGCCTGTCATATTAATAGAGGATTCATGAATTAAACCAGCCAGGTGGTGTAAAGCACAGGTCACAGAAGTCCTAGGAAAAGCATCAAAAATGGCATGTTCACTGAGACAAGAGAAAAAAAGATCAGGAGAGTTTCTCTCCCCTTTGCTGAACAGCATATGCCTTTCAAACTGTTCATTGAAATAAGGTGCCATGGACACACAGGAAAATAGCACACAAATATGATTAAAAATGAAAAAACCCAATGTGCACACACACACAGAGGCAAGTAGGCAGGCACACAGCCCTTCCTCCTCCAAGATCAGGGTGTATGCTTCCCCCCGAGCTGGCTCCGCGTGGCTCCTGTTTAATTACTCCTCTGGAACCACTGGAGAAAAGGCTGTGCCAACAATTCTCTATTTTTATTTTTTTTTTTCACTTGAAACTACATGTGAGAAATGCCCCTTGGATCAATGTTGAAAATTAATGTCTCACTGCTGAAATATTTTTTTTAACTTTTTTTTCCTGTGTTTTTTTATTTAGCGATTGTTCTGAAATGAGGCTTTTCAGATGGCCTTCACCAGGACTCTGATACCTCTCCTTGCCTTTGCATGTTGTGAACCCCAATATTGCGATAAAATTGGAATGAACACAGCCTATTGTTCACAGTGAGAATATTCTGTATTTCACTCAGAATTGGGTCTAGTTTTGGAGTCTACAACCAGGTGCTCTGCAAAGCACATCAGGATTTACTGAAGTCCCACAGAAGAGACAGCATTTTGTCCTTCTAAACCCGACTCTACGTGTAAGTTTTGCAGGCAGGGAATAATTTATTAAAAATGCCTTTTCCTAATCAGGTGTCCTAGTTCTCTTGACTTGCCAGACTCAACACTATGTTGATTCAGGGCCTTGTGGCCAAAAAGAAATTCTGCTGAAAACAATAGGAAAACTAGGCTTGGAATCAACGCATGCACAATGCAAAATAATTCACTCTGAGGATTTTTGAGGACACCCAGCGTGGTGTCATCAGAGGGCTGGCATCCTTTGGGAGGCCTGCAGCCAGTTCAGGGTGTGCCAGCACCCTTCCATGACCATCCTCAGACCTGCTCCCGTGTCCCACAGCACATGGAGCTCTGCTGGGAGGCCACAGGTGAGGAACCTTCTCCAAGCATTTGGAGACCTGCACCTTTCCAAGAAGGCATGGATCAGGACAGGAGCCAGCCAGGAGATGATCAAGGGATGTGGTAGATAAGTTCAGGTCCCACTCTCTTCAGGCATTTTCTCTTACCAGAGACAGCAGCTTTTGGCCTGCTCATGTATTGTCAGCAGCGCTGTGGCCATGTCCTTTGGGCAGGTGAGACCTGGCTGTGGTCCATGAGGGGACAGCTGATGGTGCCCAGAGCCAGGACAGAGGTTGCAAGCATTGAGATCCCTCTTTCTAATGTGGCACAAGGGCCAAACTCCCAGTAGCAGAACCTCCAGTCCCTGTGCAACCCTTCTCCCCACTTGCCGCGATGTCCTTAAATTTCCCTCACTGCCCTAAAAGATGCCATCTCCTCCCAGGTGTGCCCAGCCTGCTGCACCCATCCAGTTGCGCCAGTCCTGCAGGATTTCTGCCTACTACTGTCAATTAAACCAACCCAGTGCTGCCTCCAGATTCCTGCCAGCACTGAGAGCACTGGCAAAGAGCTGCTGCATCTTCAGTTGTGTCTGCCTCTACCTCCCAGGCAAATGCAAACACCAGGCTCCCAAGCACCAGCCCTCACTTTGAATTTCTCTGCTTTGCCTGCTTGTCTTCCAGCTCTTTAGCATGTCTTGAATGTGGCTTATTGTCTGCTAATAAAGAAAAGAGCATTGCTCTCCAGCAATGGCAAGATCCCAGCTTTCCTGCCCTGCTGCAGAGCCAATTCCAGTCAGGGAAAGAAGCTATCACTGGAGGTTTTAAATAAACCAGCACTCCCCCCAAAAACCCTCCTGTTATATAATGCTCTCCTTCCTCTCCTTTTAATGAAAACAACCAAGTAACTGTCTATTTTTACTATGTTAGGGACAGATCCAGCAGCCCTCACTTGTACATGCCCGTCTGGAAATCAGTGGGAGCTCTGCCTGCATGGGAAAGGGCTGCAGGACCACGATCAGGAGTGACTAACATGAAATAGGGCTCCCTGCTTCGGCCTGGGAGAGGCCAGAAAAACACGGGCCACAACATGGTGCACATTTTGCAAGTGACACTTGGTGTTAGCCAAAATATGCATCAATACGAGGGAGGCGTGTGGTAAAAGGCACATTCCTTCACTGCACTATTACTGTAATATCCCAGTGCCTCCACATTAATTTGTTCCCAGGAAATTCCATCATCACTATTTCGAGCTTGTGGCTGTTCAAGCCACTCAGGATGATGGGAAATTACCATGCTCAGGAAAACAGAATAATAAAAGCAGTGATTAAATATGCCTTTATCCTTAGTCTGCACACCCTTATCAATCTCTGGTGAAATATTTTTTAGTATAGATAGATTCCATTTACGTTCTTAATAAACTTTGAAAAATCAGCCAGAAGAGAGGGTGGTTTGTTTTTTTTTTCCCTGCAAAGTCCAAAAAATAATACTGCCCCCAAAGAAATTCCCACAACAAAATGCTTAAAACATTTTTATTGAAAGGGATACTCTGCTCCAGAAGAGCTGAGCATATGCAGTGGGATCACTGCCAGGCTGAATCAGACCTGCTTGTGCTAGCCCAGTGGTCAGGGCATCTGGCCATTGGGTCCAATGCAACCAGTGCTAACTGCTCCTAAAGAAAGACATTGTGGACTGACCTGCTGTGGATAAAATGTCCTTCTCAGGTTGGTAATTAGACCTTCCTGAGCCTAAAGGATCATATCTCTTCCAAAACACATTGTGCATCCAGACCTTAATGCTCTAGCAGTTATGGGTGGCAAGAGTCATGTTCAACATATCCACAAACCAACACAAAAAGAATTTAATTTAACACTACATAGATCTGTCAGTGTTTTTATATGGCAGCAGTTTCACAGTTGAATAAATATCTCATTCTATAATATCTTTTCTGATTACAAATGAAGCTACTAAAAAAATCAAGTCACTGCTGCAGCCCTGTGCTGTCAGCCTGTCCCAGCATGTGTCTTGAGCATCCATACATGCAATGGAGATTACCAAAGAGTCTGTTCTCACATTCCCCGTGTCAGTGTGCTTATCTTTTATTTTTTAAAAACACGGTTATTTTTGCATGGAAAAATAGAGCTGAAAACCTGTTCTGCCTTTGCCAGCTGACAAGTGACTGATCCTTTATGGGCTCCATTACTGGGGGGTTTGGCAGGGTACTGCCTTCTCAAAGAGCATCACAGGCACAGGAGGCAGCTCTGAATGAGGGTGCCTGATGTGCTGGTACTGCTGATTACTGTGTGCAGAAAACCTTCACACACACTGGGAGGCTGAGGATGAGTACAGGATTATAAGTTTTGCAAGGCAATTGCATCTTTTTCATTTCTAGGATTTGTGTGTGTATCACAACAAATGTATGTGTATGTTAATATAAACCCTGAAAGGGGCAGTTGATGGCTGGGAAATGAGGGGCTGTGGTCAGATATTAAGAATTTCTAAGAAAGAATGTACATATAGACCTGCTCAGTCAGTGTTTCTTTGGCTTTTGCATTCTGTCTGGAAGGGCTGTGTGTGTTGTATTTCCAAATACAGTACAGAGCTGTCCTGCTCTGTACTGTTGTGATCCTCCTACTCCCCTGTATTGATGTTTGGGAAAACAGCAGAGGAGCAGGAGAAATGGATTTATAAGAGAATGTTAAATAAATTTGAAATGCACAGCACTGGCTTTCTACTGTACTGCCAGTCAGTATGGTCCAAGAAGTTATCTCCTCATTACTGGCACTGAGGTGACTGTGGTTTCATCTATAATTAAGATGTTCTGAATAGCTGCTTTTCTAGTGTTGCCACAGAACTAAAAGCTCGGAACAGAAAATATAAGTTGGAGTAGTCCTGAAACAGAACTGGCTTTGTAGTTTTCACAGTGAAATGAAATGATTTTTTTTTTCCCTTGAAAAAAAAAATGGATGAAATTCATCCAAAGCAGAGTCAAACTGATTCAAAATCCGACCCCAAACTAAATGTTAATTTCCTGATATTATATTTAACCTTTAAAGTAAGGCAAACACAGGTATTCATCTAAAGACCTTTTTCAAATGAGAGATTTTATTTTTAATATATGTGAACAACTATTGTTCAATTTTCTTTTTCCCAGTCAAGCTATTCATTGACTCTTAACACACTGTGTTGACCTGAAGTTACAGATTGGGTCAGCCTGCAACACTTCTCTGCCCTCCCAACAAATTCCTTTGTTTAGCCATGTACAACTTTCCCTCTCTCATCCAGTGGTGTGTGAAGGATGGACACCATTCCTGTCTGGGAAATGTTGTAAAATAGAGAAGTAACACGGCACTGTGAGCATGACATTTTTATGACTTAAGCTGAGTACTGCTGAGCACTGCGGCAGTCTTTCCACTGATTTTGATGCACTCTACATCAAGCTGTTATTTCAATGGCTTCACCTTTATTTTGCAAATGAACATGATGGGAACAGGGTGAGCCTCTCTGGTAAACACACCTCCATGCAAATCACAGGGGTTCAGATTTGTTTGATTTTTACATGGCTCCTCTGTATCTGCCTTTTTCCCTCTCTTAGCCATCACTGCTTGAGCAGAAGCTACATGAAACCTCAGGAGCAGATCCAGCCCCAGGTAGTGGTGCCCATCTTCTCAGCCATGGCCACAGCTGCAAGACAAGTGGTCTCACCAGCATTGCAGGTGCCCCAAATATTTTATGTGGAAAAGCCTTCCTGGGCTCAGACCATGCCTTTGTCACCTCTGATGCTCATGTTTCACCTTGGGGCAGCAGTGCCTGCATTAAAACTCCATTATTGCCACAGGTGCACGGCTTAGGAGGAAACTGGGGTGCAGAGGTTACTGGGCTTGTCCAGGCTGATGAAGGAAGTTGCAATCAGAAATAAGAATAATTAAGGTCAGCTTTCCTATCAGTTTTTTTTCATGAGCCCTGAACAAAGCCCAGCCAGCCATAAGCAGGGACTGAGTTATCACCATTGTATAAGGTACATTTGCTGGTGAGTTACTGCCACATTTCTGCTGCAAATTTCAACATCTGAAGAAAAAAAAAACCCAACCACAGAGGAGTGAGTATAGATGCACATTCTTACTTAATACTTCTTTCCATCAAACTGTCACCAAACCCACTCTGCTCAGCACCATCAAATGGTTATTTGTCCTATACAGCCTTTCCTTTAAATTTTTTTAGTCTTTTTTTCCTGTCTTCTGATTTATTGTCTTTAACCTTTGCAGACCCTTTCTGCTTAACTTGGAATA
This sequence comes from Peucedramus taeniatus, assembly GCA_013400575.1. Lineage (NCBI taxonomy): Eukaryota > Metazoa > Chordata > Aves > Passeriformes > Fringillidae > Peucedramus > Peucedramus taeniatus. The sequence goes on from WBNO01009266.1 coordinate 577,693, forward strand.
TTGTATGCCCTAAATCTAAGGATTACAAAATGATTGGAAGTGATTTAAGAATCTGACTCATTTCATGGGGTAGAAAATTGTGTCTTTTCTCTCTCCACATCAGAGGTCATGCTGCTGGAGACAGACACTAAGCAGTGAGGGGAGACCCATGTTTTAGGCAGGCCAGGGTCTCTGCTCTGCACTGCAAACACATTAATAACCACACAGCAAGCCTGCACTGCATAATGAACATGTGGAAGCACTTTTACTACTTCGATAGGATGTCTGAGCCAAAGAAGAAGTTGTCTGATTTGTCAGCATCTGGGAAGCAGCTCCATTGAGACATGACTGTATTAGTCCTAGCTGTATGCAGCCTTATTAAAGACTTATGCTTTAAGTCTGCCCATAATAAAAACCTGCTCTGGTAGGAGCTGGGCTTCCTTACCTTACACAAGTTACCTATTTTTAAAGGAAGGTTAGTAATATTTTATAATGAACTGATGAAATACTTAAAGCTCTTAATTCATCTGCATGTTTTTGTTGATGCATAGGAGCTTAGCTGACTTTTCTAAAAACCAAGAGACTGTGGTCTCTGTCAGGAAGACCAGATGGAAGCCACTGGCAAACCACAGTGTGACCACAGCAGAGAGGCAGAGATAAGAGACCAGTGGCCCTCCCTGAAGTGGAATATGTGAAGCCATATGATGAAAACTCCCCTCAGGAGAAAGAAGCCTGGAAGTTAACTGATATCCATGACCCAGAGGGCTTTACTGACAAGGGATTTTGGGTATCTGACTGTCAGGTGGACGCCTGCTTTGCCCAGCAGCACTTGCAATCCACGGGCTATCGTTGCAGCAGAAGCACTAAACTGTCTCTGGCATCTTGGCTAGCTTTTTCTGGTATGTAGAATCCCATGTTTAAGTGGAGCTGCACTGATTTATATTTACTAGAAATCCAGTTTGAGACTGTGCTGTGGAAGCCAGGTCTGATACATGTCGGTTTGGCTGAGTTATTCCTCTGACACCGCTTGCTGCCTGGATTTAGTTCTTCCCAAAACTCACGTGTTCTTCATTTGTATTCCATGGCCAACCTGGTCTCCATCACGCAAGGCCAAAACCAAGATTAGAAAGGTTGACGTCTGCTGATGGCTGCCTGGTGGTTTTTCTGGGGTGCTTTATCAACTCTGTCACAAGCAATAATAGGAAGGAGAGGAATCCTAAAGGTCTTGGAGAGCCGTTTAACCTAATTCCCCTTGGCTGATTGCTGCAGCCATTTCCCCCCTCCACAATCACCTCTGCCGTGCCAAGGGCTGGCCTCTGAGTCCGCTTTCCCCTCCTTACTCTTGAGCAGCTCTGCAGAGAGCCTGGAAGCTGCTGAAGCTGCGGTTCAGAGGTGATTAATGCTCGCTTCTCGGCCAACAGGCGCCCGCCATTCACATTCAAATATCGCATCGCTCCTCAGCCGACAAGAGACACGGGCTGAGGGAAACCCTGAGGACCCTTGTGGCAGTGTCTGCTGGAGTCTTGTTTGTGCAAAGTTTGCCAACAACAGCCCTCATGAGGACTACGGAGGGATTTTTTCCTCTGGGGATTAGTTCTGAGGTTCAGTTAGGGAAACCAAGCTCTCTCTCCTCTCCTCGCGTGATGCCCCTTGAGGCTTGCAGACTTCTCAGGTATTTTGCATGGTGTAAGGAGATATTCTCTCCCAGTATGCTGGATTTGTTAAAATATGCCTGGCAGGACAGCAGAGATAGTTTTCTTTGCTCAGAGAGTGATGATCTGCATGGCAGGAGGTCAAACAAAGCAGATGGCCAGGTATGGCAGACCAATGCCCAGACATGAACCTGCCAGAAGAGATTTGACTAAGAGAATTTTGGCAACAATTAAAAAGAGGGCAAGAGGGAATAGCACTCAGAGACCTTCAAATATACTTTTACTCTAGAGGTCTTCACTTCTTTCCTCTCTTTCTCAGGCTTGCTTTTAGCCTGCTCTGCCCAGTCAGAGATGAGAAGGGATGTCTTGACCTCTGAGGACCATTGTAGCTTCCCAGGTTACAGGGGTTCAAGTTTTAGTTCCAGGTTAAATGCAAGCTAAGCATTGTCACAGAGGTGGGTACCTGGGAGAAGGTTTGGTGGCTTGGGTCTCTCCCAGGGGGCATCACCCCTAGAAGGAAGTCTTGGAGCAGTCACAGGATAAATGGCCTAAGAACATGATCCTTGACCAAAGGGACTAGGCACCAAAAGTGCCCAGAGAGCATAAAGTAAAGAACCAGAAAAACACGGAGAGGCTGGGGGAATGCTGCCTTTCTAAGGGGGGCATGAGGCAGGGACCTCCACCCCAGTGTCACCATCACACTTTGGTCCCAGGGAAGCACAGAGTGGCTCACTGTGGCTGCCTTATGCAACCTGCAACTGAACAAAAGCTGCTCTCTTCCCACCTCCTCCTGTTTGCAACACTTAAATCAGAGAAGCAAAAATGAGCCCCTGTTTTTTATGATACAAGGTATATCAGCTTTCACTGATTTTTGCCTCCTGTTGTTAGAAATCAGGTCAAGGGGCTGGGTTAAACAATTCCTGTCCAGCCTTTCTTCCAAGGTAACTGCAACTTAACTCTCTTGCTTTGCACTGTTTTTGCTGCCTTTAATCAGGTTAATTTTCTTGGTGGGGAGGAGGACACAGAAGCTGCTTGGCCATGCTGAATGACAGTTTATTTCTGCCTCACAGGTTTATTTTAACTCTGGCTTGCCATCCTGTGTCTGAGTTATTACATCTCAGGTTGGCACTGGCAGAAAATAATACCCAGATTTTCTCAAGTCACGTAAATAATTTCCAATTCACCAGAGAGTTCCCATCCTTGCAAAGATCAGTCCACTAGTTATTACTTTGGAGTGTTATATCCAACTGTGAAGCTCACAGGACCAGTGAAAATTAGCTCAAAATACAAGATTTCTATATTTCCTTCATCTCCAGAATCTGTTTAACCTGTGTGAGATGAAATCCAGATCTGATCCAAACAGTCACCCCTCTCTGTAGGCTCCAGCCAATCTCCCAAATCTTTGTTATTCGGAGTGGGGGAACCAGAGTCTGGTCATTCTCCTTTATTTAATTTGCAAAAAAGTAATTCTGATTGAGATCCAGAAATGCAGGTGCTCCTTCTGCAAGTACTCATCTCTTAGGGCTCCAGAACTGTTGGTATCAAAGGTCTCTTGCCCAGCCACAGATTTAATGCCACACCACTGAATCCTCTGGTGAGATTATCGTTGTTATGGCAATCGTGGAGAGGACAACTCCCAGGCATCTCATTCACCCCCTCTGCTCTGGCAAGGCATCCCAGATGCTTTGAAGCTGAGAAGGAAGTGCTGGGCTCAGTTACTGTGTCTGTGAGAGGTGTTGGGCAATGCCAAAAGCCTGCAGGAAGCCACTAGTAGAGTGCAAACTGCAAAAAATGCAGATTTGTTTTTGAATCATATCAGTACCTGCCCATGTGGCAAGATTGAAACTGATTCCAGATCAGGGAATGAGATCCTCTCCCCATCCCAGTGGTTTGCAGTGCTGTTGTGAGCTTCAGTCTGAGTGGAAGAAAATGAAGCTGTGGAGAAGGAAGTGAAATGTCATTCTTGCCACCACGATGGCTGCTCCTGGATAAACAAAGCCCAAAATGTACATATTGAGATTGCATTTCTCTTATCTGTGATCAGGCATTGCTGGAAACAGAACTTGTGAAACAACAGTGCGAGAATAACAATTTTCACTGGTGGGAAACAAGCTGTTCTTGGAGTGTACAGGGGGGTTTGACAGTCTCATCAACAAAGTCTGTTATAAACTCTGCCCAATTCCTCCTGCATATAGCCCAGACCCACTGTGGGACCTGGCTCAAGCTCAGTGGTAGGGAAGTGCCTCCACATGCTTCACAATTCCACCAGATGCATATCTGCATCTTCAGGCACCTAAGCATTAGTAGTCTGGTTGTGCTCCATGTCTTGTTTTCAAGTGTGATAAACAGACCATCCTATCCCTGGGCTGCTGAAGGAAAAAATGTGTTGAAGGCCAGAAGGTGACCAGATGCTTTGGTGTCAGAGACAGCACCAAGTGCCTTGGGTGCTGAGGAAGTCATCAAGGAGGGCTGGGCTTTTGTACTGGTCTTGTGAGATGGGACAGACCCATTCAGTCACCATGGAAGGTGGCCAGGCTGCAGGGAGGGCACAAAACTGAGCCCAACGAGACAACAGCAGCACCACAACCTCTCCCAAAATCCAGCACCAATTTCTGTGCCACTCAGCTCCCTCCCATCTTACATAGGCAGAGAGTAGAAGCAGGGGCCTGAGGAAAAATGCCAGCAGGTGCTTTTCTGTGTCCCTGTGCCATGGTGGAATGTGATTACTTAGAGCTGCAGCAGCAAGAGGTGGGTTTCCACCTCCCACCACTTCCCACCTCCCACCTTGCAGTGGGGAGCACAAACCACATTTTCCCCCACCAGGCTGAAAGTAGAGACCTGGATATGTACAGGGTCCCTGCAGCATCATTTGGGTCTCTACTAACTTTATCTTTGCCACAACAGTGGGACAGTTGCCTGGCTGTGTTTGATCCATGCTGCTGCTTTCCTGGATCACATCAGTAGCAGCATTACCAAAGCACTGCATTAAAAGAGTCTGATCTGGCTGATGTGCTTGATTTACATTCAACACAACTCCAGACAGGCAGAAGGCTGTGCTTGAGCAGATCCTACTGCAAGATTGGGGTCTAGGAGCATGCAAGTGTGTGTGTGCACAAGGGTATGTGTATTTAGAGAAATAATGTTTCCCCTCCATCCAAGGCCAGGAGACTGAAATCCAAGCAAGCTGAAACTTCTTCACCATTGACGCCATAACAACATTTGAGGTTTGGAAAAGGAGTGGAAAAAATGTGTTGCTGTAGTAAGGGAATTGTAATAAGATCTTAGCCTTGGAATAACGTGCTCTTTAGTGAAGCAGCAGCTCTGCAGATCTTCCGCCTCCTTGAGATTTGTGAGGAGAAATGTGCCCCAAAGAATGCTAACCATTCTGAATGGGGAGAAAACTCAGCTGAGGGTGAATGAAAGACATCCAGGAAAAACACAGGAGCACTGCTCTGCTGTTCTCCCCCCAGCTCCCACCTCCCTTCCTCAGCAGAGCAGAAGTGTGGTGCAGGAGCCTGGTGGGGATCCTGGTTAAAGCAGCAAGTGAGTTCATGGAAGCACTTAAAGAGTGAGACTGCAGCACAGAGAGAGGAATAAAGTGAGTTTATGGGTTATGCAGGACCTGGCTGCAGAAAAAGGGCATGAACTCCACCAGGAGAGATGGCAGGCAGCTCCCTCCAGTACAGTGCTCCAACAAATCTGATCTGTGAGGGACTGGACCTTGCACCCAGACCTCTGCTTGTCTTTCCCTCACAGCTGATGTGTTCATGTAGCCTATAGGCTTTGAGAGCTCCCCTCCCAGGCAGCTGGCTGTCCTGAGCTATGCCCTCTTACCTGTGGCTGTGGGGATCAGAGCTGTGCATGGATGCAGTCAGCACTGAGGCTGCTTCCCAGGGCTCAGCTGCCACTGGGTCCATTGCAGCACAACTGCAGATGAAAGTCATGGAGCTACAAGGCAGCAGAGGAGACTCCAATAACTTTTCAGTCTCTCCTCCATGTCTGGAATATTTCTTTCAGAGCAGGTTTGCTTTGATTGCACTTCAGAGCAAAAGGCTGCAGCTGTCCATAGTGCTCATGGAGGGCAATTAAATGCAATTTCACATTGCCCATTCTTAAATAACCCTGTGTAATCTGAGCTGCTATGCACAGGCTCAGCCTCTTATATTCTGTGATGTCAAAGCTGAGTTATGACACAGATTTGATATTTGGGGTTGTAAGAGATAGCTCAATAAGAAACATCAGTTTACTGCTTGATTATTATGGAAGAAATAGAGGACAGAAAAGAAAATACTATTTTTCCTTGATCATCCCATAGTGTGCCAGCACCTTTGCACAGTGTGAATTTCCCTGCCTCAGAAAAAAAAAACCACAGCAGAGCTGCAGAAGATACAGAGAGGGCAATAATTGTCAGAAGTCTGGATTAGTGTTTATGCAAAGGGTAATCAGAATAGGACTCTTTATCCAGAAAAAAAAAATAAAAAGGACAAAACAGTCAGTCAATATAAAGACAAAATTGTGATAGAAAAGATGAGGAAACTATTGTTTGTCATCCATCCCCTCCCACACAAAACCACCTGGGACATGTTTGAATCAGGCTGAGGTGGTCCACCATTAGTGGGGTTTTAAGTTCTGCAGTATCAGAGGACACTGGGGATTGATTTTTTTTCCCCCCTAAGACATTTGTCAATATTTTACTGGACAGCACCATGGCAGAGAAGACTACAAAACACCAAAGGACTTGCATTGGGTTCAGCAACCACAAATCCCTCTTGCTTGGAAAATGTTTGGAGTAAAATATCACTATATTTTCACATATTTTTTGTTTGTTTGTAGGCATCTCTTGTCCAGTCCATGACACTTTGTCAGATCAATCTGGTTTGTCCCAGGGTAGTGCAGTCCTTGGGTCAGGACATCTGTGAAACCCCTTGTACAGGGTAGGGTTCACATCCATTATTCCCAGTGCAGGTGGACACTTCTGAGTTAATTTGAGCTTGGCATAGGCATTAAAAATTTTTAAAATAAATGTTTCTAGTTCTGATGGATACAGAGAAAAAGTCTGATATGAAGGAATAGGAAAATGGAGGCAATGCCAACTTCTTGCATTTCAGAAACACATGTTTCTGGGGAATGGAGCCAGGCTGGTGGGAAACATAGTACAACTCCCTTCTGCATGGATATCTCAACCAATGTACAGCAGTAAATATTGTCAGATAGGGTGGAGACTCCACCTTTTTTCAGGGCAGTGGCCCAACATCTAAAGAAAATGCCGCAGCAGTAACTCAGTGAATTTTTCTGAGGAACATGTTATGTCCTAACTGTGTATGACTGCTGCCTAGGAGCTGAGGGCTGGCAGCAGGGTTGAGAACCTTGTGAATTTCAGATTTTAGCTCTAATCTGAGATTCTCCTGAAGTTTTATGGAAGACTTCCTAATATCATGTTACCTGTTAGAGGGATATCAGCAGCTATTCACAGGCAAGAGAGAATTAAGAGCAGGAGTCTCCTCTGACCTGTGATCAGGATGAATCCAGCTTTCCAGACACAATTCAACCAGAACTGCTGTGTTTTTACTGGAAATGGGCCAGCCATGCAGCTGAGGCATTATCAAAATGCACTGTCTGGGAGCAAGATCAGCCTGAATCTTCAAGATTACAATGAAAGTTGAATATCGAACAGAGGTTAGTCTGGATTTCATCACAAAAACATACATTCTATTCAGGCTAATCAAGGAAACAGGCTGAGACAGCACTTGGGATCCTGACTGTGTGAGTACAGATGTATAACATATATACAGCAAGATCTGTATCAGCACAGCTCATCCCAGCATGCCAGGCCATGCCACTGGTGCAAATTGCGCTGCTTGCTGGTAGAGCTGCCTCTGTGATCAAAACTCCAGGAAAGGCTTGAGATTACTGAATGGACACTGAGCAGAAGCTAACCCAGCTGGATGCTGGCCATCTAAAACCTAGATGCCTGGTTCTACCTGTTCATTTTGGAGCTTACTGCAGGGAAAAAAAAAAAAAAGAAGCTACATTTCTGGGAGTAATTATTTTACTTAACTTTGACAGTTGTTTTGAGATGGAATTGTTCATGCTCTGGACACTGAGGCATCTGAGACAGCAAGTTTAGACTAGATTCCTACTTTCTAATGATTAACATTAGATAAATTCCTCATAAGAGTTCTTGAATTTTAATTCCTTCTTCAGATCTGTTGCTGACAGCTAAAATATTTCCCTGCAAACTTTCATTCTTTACAGTTTAAGGGGAAAAAAAAGCTCACTGCTCTAACTTAGGGAGACGTGAGCAGGTAAGGATTTATAGAACAAATCCTTATTAGAGTTTCAATCAAATTTTAAATAAAGTGGCTAAAACCAGGCAGTGATAAAATGAAAATATGCACCATTCTTTTTGCCAGTGATGGGACATTGCACATTGTAGGACTTTGTTTTCTTAAGTCCTTTGTAATTACAGTTACTGTAATATTAAGTCTCCGTTCTTTGGGGACACAAGTGAGAAAATTTAATGGAAATTCTGTAGCAATCCCAGTTACTAAATCTGAAGAAAAGTCACTGTAACTGTGAGAGATGTGCTAACTGCTGGCCTGATCCTGCCACCCAGTGTGCAGGACATTTGCCTGCTTGAATACTCCCATTAATCTCCAGGGAGTTATTCACATGCAGCAGAATTACAGGTTCACACCAGTCCTCAGAAACATGGCAGGCAGTTGATGCACTCAGCCTCTAATTCTGCCAAGGGAATTGGGGCAGATCTTCTGATGGAGAATAGGATTTTTTTTCAGTACTTTGTTAATAAGCGTTGTTCTCACACATTCATCTGCTATGGGTATAAATATGTGCCAATGGCTAATTCTAATGGATATTGAGATTTTTAATTAACATCTGGAAAGAATTTTGAACTATTTCTCATTGCCTATATGCAATTTAGGGTGGAGAGTGTAGGAGAAAAGCTGAATTTTATTGCCCTTCTCCATGTTTAATGAGAAAATTTTGACACTAAAGCAACCGGGGGAGCAAACAAATGCTCAAAGAGTAGATTTCTAATCAGGGCCAAAAAAAATCCACTCATCTACTGGTAGATGTACAAAGTATCTATATTTTGTTTATTAGCTTCTTGCAAAAATTGGTCAGGCATGTCTGGAGTAAATAATTTGTATTTTCAAACATAACAAGCTAAAAAGGCAACATGCAGGATTTTTTGCAAACCACGCCATTGCACATGTGCAAACTTACAAACTTTGCTGCTCTTGCAGGGGTGTAACTGAGGACAGAAATTTGCTCTTTGAGTTTGGGTGGTTTTGTGAAATCCATCTGAAAAAAAATAACCCACAATATGTCTCCTCGAGTCATAAGTCAGCGGTTGGGTGACTGGTTTGAATTAGGACAACGAACAAAGACAAACGAAACATAATCCTGCACGTCTGTACATTCTGGAGGCTTTCCTCTTCATTTGGTGTCAGTGCTGAACCAAAAGTATTTAGAGAGGCAATATTATTGAACACAACAAATAGGAAGCAAAGCATAATTTTTGTTAGGGGTAAGTCATCCCTTAGGCAGAGCATTCCATCAGTCTTACTGCATTTCACTGCACTGAACTATGGTTAATTTGTGGTCGGAAAAAATAGAGGCACTGTGGTTCCTGAAAATTACATACTGTGTTTCCAGTTTAAAGAGAAACAAAAGGCATGTGTGGTAAATATATATTTTTTCTTTACTTTTAAAAACAAAAGCCCATTTGAATACTCAGTTTAGGTTCTATTTGGCACCTACAGTAACTACATTATTTCACTGTCCATTTAGGAAAAATTTCTCCAGTGGGAAAAGGAAAATCAGCATGATTGAAGAACTGGCAGCTACAAGTTAACTGTGTTCTTGTGTCAAGCTCTTTACAGCAGTGACAACATTTGCTCCTTAATTGTACAGCTACAGAAACTGCATTCTTGGTTTGAGCAATGACAATTATTAGCTATTAGAAGAAAATGGCAACATAAATGTTGGACTCTGCCATCATTTGGGATCTCCAACTCAGAATCAGCTTTTTGCAGAGGGTATATGCCAAGCATTACAGACTTCAGGCAGGAATTGCTTGTTAAGGTTTGATTTTTATGAGGTCAGGGTAAATGATCAAATTGATGGGTTTGACCTTGAGATTTTTGGCTTAGGGACTGTCATTTGGGACATGTGTTTTACATAGCTGAGCCTTGACCATAGGAACTTCCTTAACAGAGATATGTAATTTGGATGTTATTCTGTTTATATTTTGCTTTCAAAGACTACATTTTTCTGCAAATCACAGAACCCTGAATATCACCTACTGTTCATCCAAGAGAGATAATCAAGTAGTCAGAAATGAAAGATTCTCTCTTATTGCTTATGCTTATGCTCATTCTCTCTTATATTGCTAATATTTTTGGAAGAGGAAAGCTTCATTTTCCAAGGGGCAAAATGACAGTTGTCAGCTTGAGTAACATGTTGGAGATCTCTCAGCCCCATGGCCTGTGTTTCTGGGGATGGAACCATGAAGTTCTGGTAGCTTGGTGTTAAAAAAGACACAGAGGTAGGAGGGGTGATGGAGGATTTTGTAAAACTGGTTGGTGGACTGAGATGGATGCTCTGAGCAAGTACAAAACTGAATGTACCTCTTCCTGCTGGCACAAATCTATGCATCTAATGTGTTTTTTTATTTGGGGGGGTTAGGGGGAGGGCTTATAGGTCTTTGCTCCCCAAAGTGACCTTGAAGCAGAATTTTTGAACATGGCATAAGCCTATTTTGTCCAGTTTTGTAGAGCTTCTGTTTTCCCAGGACTGTAGTCAGTGTGTCAGTTTGCCTGAGGGAAGGTGCACATATTATATTGGTAGGTCTGCAGCTGGGCATTGATAACAACTATCTTGGTTCAGCCAGGGCTAGAAACAATGGAAAAAAAATCTCATGATAAACTCACAAATCTTGGCTGCAATTTTGCAAGCACAAGTAGTTCTGGAACTTCAGACAAGCTTCCAAAGGTCTGGATCCAGGTCCAAACAAAACCCAAGTTTAAAAATTATGAGGCTTGTGCATTAATAACACTCATATATTTGCTTCCACTTGGAACTACTAAACATTTTATGGATTTTCACATGCCCCAGTTGGTTCTCTGTGCTGGCTGGGATTGTTAGAGTCCCTCTGCCTTTGCAACTATATAGACATCAATAAAGATGAATAAAGCTGGGCAGTCAGATTCTAATTTATGCTAATCATGTTGGATGGCTCAGGGCACTTCAGCACACATGCTTAGCCAGTGACCTTTCACACTCCCCTTTCTAGATCAAAGCACTTTATTCGTCCCCTTCCAAGAAAATCACAAAGACAAAATTCCCATTCAGCATGCCTTTATTAATCTACAAAGGGCCAAATCCTGACGCCTTTAATCTGCTCCTACTCGTCACTGCCATGATTTAAAGGGTAGAGCATTGCCATCAGAGTTCTGGCCCCAAAACCAACATGTAGAATGGCCAAATTCTCAGTAGACATAAATGAAGATGGGACTGCTGCCTTCAGACAGGATCTGTCTATCTCACAGTATTTCCTTGAGGCCAAACCCTCTCTCTGTGGTATTGATAAATCTCTGATCCATCTTTCATTTTGCTGTTTTCAGCTGAACCCTCAGTGTCTTCTTGCAGTGATTGGCTCTCACCCAGTTTGGGCAATTGTCACTGGGTGACCCTCAGAGAGGGCCCAGGGCTGAGCAGGTCCTCAGTGTGTGACAGGACCTAATTAGATAGCACAAATCTAGGCTTCTGGTAATACAGATTGCTTCAAAAGGAAGCACATTTAGAAAATTCTTACCAATGTACATGTGAGAGGATCTATTTGTTGCAATCTGTTCGGGTCTCTGAGTCTCGTTCTCAGGCTGTAACAGCCGAACTCCCACAAAACCCACTTCCAATTTCAACTGTGTCAGGGAGAGGAGAATCAGGGCATCTGATACACACACATCAGAATAAAAAGCATTTTCAGCAATTGCAGATTGGTCACAATTTCAGTTTTCCTCCTCCTGATTAATTTCCATACTTCTAAAAAGTCAAACTTCTGTTCACTCCTTATGGTTTATGCTTGCTTATGTTTGATACTGTCTGAGTGCACTTTAAAATACAAAGAAAACTCAGTTTCTTTCTCATGCTGAACTTCTTTTTCCAGTAATGTTTTCAGTCTGACTACATTTCAATTAAAAATATGAACAACTATTAAAAAAAAAAATCATCAGTTCCAACAGCATTTAGTAGTTGCTGCAAGGATAAAGGGATATATTAAAAACATTGAAAGAAATGTATTTCCCTTAATAGAATATGTGCTTTTCTACTAGGAACCTTTTCACAATAAACCATGCTTTCCACAGAACTGTCTTTTTTAACTAAAAACATAAATAAAATTTAAAGCTCAGTATTATTACTAGTACTTGAAACGGCCAACAAGCCTGATGTTTGAGTACTGCTGAAAATATCAAGATTTTCCCCAGCAAGCATACTATTTTGGGACAGTTCAAGAAATGTCTCTTTTATTAATGTTTCACCTGGTGCACAATATGCCAGCTGAAAAGCAATTAATAGATACTGATAATTATCTGAGATTGAAATTTCTGCTTATATGACTTTTTAATGGTGGTTTTGAAATATTAAAAGCAAGGAAATGGGCAGATCAGATGACTGATTCATAACCCAGATGTAATGCCACAGAGGGGTTTAATAAAATGAAGATTAATATGTGCTTTTAATGAACTAGAACAGAGCTAATACGTTAATGAAACATTACTTTTCAGACATCTCACCAGAGAGAACTTCCTTTCTCCTGCTAGTTTGGATCAAAGTTCAATTGGAGTTGTTTATCACATGCTTTAGAGCGTCAGGTAACAAAAGGAGGATCTTTTGAACCACCACTGCCTTGGTGCAGTGACATTTTCCTGCAGACCATCAAACACCACTGACCTCAGCCCATGCTGTGGGTGCTCCAAAGGTGGTTGTTTGACACGCTCAGAGCTCTCCTGAGGGGCCTGCAGTGGCTCTGAGGGGTGTGAAAAAATAAAAATTTCCTAGACATAAATGCACACTGGTACAAACGGTGCCACACTAAACTGCTACAGTCACAGCAAGTCAACATATGTGCAGACATACTGAGCTGAAAGGCTGTTATTTCATCTTCAGCTCACACTCTTGTGCCTGGCTTTTGAAAACACACCCATTGTGTACAAGTTTGGATTATTTTTGCATTATTTTACAGCCTCTGCAGCGATTCATGACCTCAGTCAGAGTCCTCCCCGTGGGGTCTGTAGGATGCCTGCAGGACAGAGGCACACTCTCATCTGGTTTGTGGGAGCTTGCATCATGTGATTAATGACTTCTGGTGATATAAAATGTCCTTGAATTAGTAGATGCTGCTGCAGTCCCATTCTATCTTCATAGCAAGAGCCTTAACAACTTTTGTCTCAAATGTGCCAGCCAAAACAAAGGCCAATGGGATGTTTTAGGAGTTCTGGCTGCTCTGAAAGTTTTGTAGGTACAGTCACAGGCATTGAGAGCACTGCATATTTCACTATATTCCATGTTTTCTCTGTGTCTTTCCCACCTAAGTATGGCAGGGCTAAGAAAGAGCTCCTCTGATGCAACCACATCTATTTGCTATATGGCCTTGACAAACTCCTTCTGTAGCCTGGGTCTCACTCAAAATTTAGAGGGTCTTGCTAAAACTTAACTCCTATTTCTGGGCTGCTTTGAGCTCCTTGCTGCCAGATAAATTGTTTTTGACAAGTGCTAAAGAGGACCATGTTACTACCCCAGCTCAGGCCAAAGCATTTGGCAGCACAGGGAAGGATTTTCAGCCCACTGGCCTGGCTTGCACAATTTGAGTGCAATTCAGTGTCTCCTGGCAGGATGCTCACACTGTTGCCTGCATGGGGATTTGTGCCAGCTGGAGGCTCCATTTCTGTAGAAGATGAAAGGGAGCCAGGTACCAAGTAGATGTTTTACCTCTGAAAGCCTTCTGCTGTGTTTGTTTTATTTAGAATGATTTTCTTGTTAGGGCTTATTTGCCTGCAGGACAGCATGACAATGGTAATCTCTTTGGGAATGATGCAGATGAGTTAATTATTAGTGAGCTTCTGGAAATGGATCCCCAACTCTTTGGTAGGATGATGGGCATGAGAGGCCTTGCAGAGAGTCAGCAATGGACAACTCCCTTATGAACAACTCCCTGGCCTCATAGAGGTGATGTTAGGCCTTGGAAACCCAAAGTGGGATCTTGGCAGGAATGAGGGTGGCCGTTGTCTTCTGCACCCTTCCATCTAAATGAGAAAAACTTCAGATAAAACATCTGCAACAGAAGAATCTGGTTTGAGCCATTTAAACTCATGTTACGCTCTGACTGCAGCAATAGTCAAAGGAGATATCCTACAGAAATGAAAAGGACTTATCTTCCCATAATTCAGGAAATCTGAACAGAGTAATCAGACAGATGCTGCTCTTGCAGACATTTTTTCAGTCTCTGTGCCACGTTCACACACTCTAAAGATGCTGTGCACTCTGCAGGCAGGGAGCCACGTGTCCCTGGGCTTTATCTAACATCTAACCTTGCTTTGATGCTATCTCAGAAGGGGAAGGTCAGGGAAAATTGCTATCTTTTCCCAGCAAATTGAGTAGATAACCAAAGTGCTGCAATACAATTTGGCAAAGGGGTCTCCTGTTTAAAGTCAGGCAGCAGTGCTGGCAGTGCTGCAAGGACATGAGCTCAGGAGGAGCTCTGGGATGAGCAGCTCTGGGTGCCACAGAGCTGACACCAGCCAAGGCTATGGCCCTGGCAGCTCAGTGGCAAACAAGAGGCAAAGGTCCCGTTCTGCCACTGGCATCCAGGCTGTGAGTGATCAGTGACCTTGGGCTCAGTGAGGCAGCCAAGGCAGAAGCCCACCCAGGGTGCATGTCACACAGTAAGAACTGTCATACCTAGAATCACACACAGAATTGGGTTGGGAGGGACCCCAAAGATCCTCTAGTTCCAAACCCCCTGCCATGGGCAGGGATGCTAGTGATTGAATCAGGGTTGCCCCATATTGAAGAAAGGAGTGAAAGGGTGAAGAAAAGTCTTCATATTCCCCTCCAAGATGAGATGCTTCTTTCCAACTCTTCAATGCCACAAAGCAGACACACCCCCAGGGCTGAGTGCTGCACCCCAGGGCTATTTGTGTCTGGTCACTGTGGTCATATCACACCACATTCTCTCTGTCCCTCCCCTGCCTTGCATGACCTGGCACTGACGGCGTTGCCGCTCCGCTGACACAGCAGCCACGCTCACGTCAGGCCACCAGCACACCACGGGGCAAGCCCCACTTCTCCATGGCAGGGGCTCACCCACTTTCAAAGTCAATAAGGACACATAGAATGACAAGTTATAGGGGAAGGTGCACTAGCATCACTACTGAAATGCCAAGTAATCAGGAGGAAGTGAAATGAAAATTGAGGAGCTAGCTAGCTTTCCAGGGAAGCTCAAAGGAGTTATATGCATATATATACTGATATAAAAATAGATGTGCATATATTTATATGCATCTATGTAGAAGAAGAGGATGGTTTAAGAAAAGAATTTGCAAAACTCCTGTATTTCATTTGGTATGCTATTTCCTCAGAATGCGAGTGACTGATGTGTGGTGGTTGCTACACATCTATTTCCTATCACAGACAGAGCTATTACTTAAGTAATCAATATTTAATCTCTATTAGGGAATGTCATTTTTAAACCTGCTTTAAAAAGTGCATGTGCAGCACTTGATATAAATCACAGCCAGGCAAATCTGTGCTGGACGCAGAATCTTCTCCCATATTTTAAGGGAGGAACAAGCTTTTTCATGGGAAGAAGAGGAAGGAAAATAACTCAAATATCTTTGATAGTTCTGACTATTTCAGGCAATGAAATGAGTCCAAAATAGCTCAGGCTTGATTCATACCCTGATTTTTGCAAGGGTGGTAGAGAACATGGGGAAAGGGTATCAGCATTTGACCTGTGGGGAGTCAAAAACTGCAGCCAGAGCTGGCTGTATTGATCCCTCTCCTCTGCTCACAGAAAGGAGGCTTGGTCAAAGCTGAAACATCTTGCAGAAGTATGTCAGCTCATAGCTGGAAGTGCTTGGGGCAGACTGACAGAGAGGGACTCAAGTACTAAAGGCTGATGAGGAACGTGGCGATTCAGAATTATCCTGTTTCCTGCCTAGCTTGGGGTGATCCCAGAAGAAAATGCTGGTCTGGATCAATAAGTGCAGAAATTTGAATCAGTTATGGTCAGACTGTTCTTGTTTCTTATTCAAGTCTCATTTCTTATTCAAGTCATAGTTTCAAAGCAGCCCCAGCAAACCAAGTCACCAGGTTTGTGCAGCACCTCCAGCATTGAGCCTAAAATCCAGGAAAAGCTTTTATTCTTATTTTTATCCTTTAGCTAAGATGTGAACTTCCCTGTTCATGTGTCTTAGTGGCTGCTGGAGGCCAGACTGATCCCAGTAACACTGGTGTGAGTGCAGGGTGCTCCTCCCTGGTCCCCCACCTTCAGCCCTGCTGCTGTGCAGTCCCCCCCAGCTGCCTCCAGGCAGCACAGGGACTCCCTATCCCTTTTAAAGATCTCCCTCATCATCTAGTAATATAGATCTTTATGCTAAAACGCCCTTTTTCATCACTCAGAGCTATACAGAAGGTGAATCAGTAGGAACTGGTGGGTGTAACTTCCCTAGATTTGAAGTGAAAGTTCTGCCAATTTTAACAATATTTGAGGAAATCAAGAAAAAGACAAAGATGAGACAAAAACGTGTGTGTCCAGCACTGAAAGATGCCCACCAGAGCAGTTGTCCTACCTTTTGCAATGGTACAAACTCGTGGCTGTTTTCATAGAAATACACAGAGAATTGGGGCAAATGTAACAGCAAAGAGATGTTTTGTTTGGATGTGACTTGGCTAAAGGTTTTGAGAACACATTTAGGTACTCGGCATGAAGAAAAGCATGGGGGGGGGGGGCTGAGATTTATCAGGAATAAACACTGAGTCAACAGAACTTCATTATTTACTGTCACAGTTCAAGGCCAGAAGAACGCAGCAGGCACACGAAGGACACGCTGGCTCAAGGCTGCTGAAAGTTAATGTTGTGCAATATTTCTGCAGATGTGGAATAACAAACTATTCCAAAAGCCAATGCTCAGTTCAGCTGGGAGTGAAATCAGCAGAGAGAATGGGCATAGAGCAGCATCAGAAGGAAATACATAGCCCAATTATGCAAAAAAAAAAAAAAAATTATGCCCTTGGTTTTGTTTGCCTCCAGGTCTCTGCTCTCACTGTCACCAAACCTATTGTGGCTTGCTCCCAGGCTCCTGTTTGGAGAGGATCTCAGCACTTTTCATAATAATAATTTTTTAAAAAGGCTCATTGTGACTGAGGGAAGAATTTATTTCAGGATCTGCTCTTTACAGACACTGCAGATGTGCCAGGGTTGGCTCTGGTCTATGAACAGCAGGGATACTGGTTTTTATTCTCCAGGGTGAGGTAATGGTGACTGCTGTGGTCACCTCATCTCCTGCTTGACATGATTCTGAGAGTATATCTTGAGTTATTTCAAGGCTGATGCTGTGTGCTGACTGGTTTGATCATCCTGGAGAGTCTGTCTATCAATGGACCCAGAGACTGTCATTGTGCCTGATCACAGCTCTGGAGTTCTCTCATGTCTGAAAACAGCTCCTTCCAGGAGCTGCAGGGGAAAATGCAATGAACACACAGCAAATGCACATTAAATAATTGATGCACAAGGAAAAGCTTCAAGTCTCCTTGCCTGTGGGAGTTTCTCTCTCAGATTTGTAGGAGTTTGCATTCTCTCTGAAAAGGAATATTTTTGGTCTTGCTGGGGATTTTCTCAATAAGTAATGGATATGACTTCTCTCTCTTTTTTTTTTTTTTTTTTTTTTTTTTTTTTTTTTTTTTTTTTTTTTTTTTTTGTTTGCCTGAGAAAAGGCAGTTTCACTTGTTTCCCCTCCTGGGAGAGGATCTGAGAACAAAACACCCCCTTATGGAACATAACCACTTTTTAAATGTTCTCCTGGAAATCTCAGGGATAGTGAAGATGAGGCAGATTTAATAAGATGATGAAACACACTTGAATAAATCTGTGAAAGTGGAAAACACTTGCAGGAGTCACAGAAGATGGATAGAATCCAAAATCTCCACTTATTCTTCAGATTTTTCAATATCAAAGACTCCTTCTGTGTTTGGCATAAGATTGAAGGCTTGTTCATGTTTCATAAAAAATGTTTGTCCTCACCTTCTTCAAGCAGTTTGTTTTAAATTCAGAGCTCTGTGTTGAGACACTTTATTTATGGTTGCCGTATCAAGATAGGTCTTGGCAACATCTCCTCCTACAAATGACAAGTATTTGTAAAATGGTTCAAACCATTGTGTATACACAGAGATACTGATTAATAGACACAAGACAGCAGAAACAGAGCTTTTCCAGCAATGCCTATACAGCAGTTTTGAGCTGAAACTCTGTGATGCACAGCCTTGCTCCAGAATTCACTGTTCCAGGCTTCTGCTCCAAACGGGGCTGTAAATTACCATTTCAATGGGTTAGCTTTAATTAACCATTTTCCCAAGTAAGATTCCAAATAGTAAAAGTGAAGACTATGGGTATCAATTTCCAGGTTTTGTAGTATTATGCAACTCTCTGCCTACTTTTGTGGGGTTTTATTACGTTTTCCAACTTTCCCTAATCCCATATAAATGATCAATATTTTTTTTCAGCCCTAACTCCTAAGTGACTCTCCCTAAACCCTGTGTAATACCCAATATGTTTTGTTCCCATTTGAGGGTTTACATTATTTTGAACAAAAACGCAATCTCAGTGAAGTTCAAATGTATGGTTTTGGTTTCAGGGCTACCTCTTTCTGACATAAAACTACTAAGCCTTTATTGAAATATATATGATTCTACCATAAACGCCCCTTTTATAGAATGCACCTGGAGAATATAATGGAAAACATATTTGTTACTCTTACAAAACTGAGCAACTGTTCCCTAATAATATATAGTCCATTTGATATTTAAAAGGTCATAATTTTACACAAAGAAAAGAAAAATGCAGGCAGGGCAAAAAGTAACATTAAAAAATGTGGCTGCACATCTCACACATCTGCTTTTGTGTAAGGCTGACAGGAGCATCTGACTCCATGCAGCTCCCTCTAATCACACACAGACCAGGAGGACATCTCTGCACCTCACTGCCCCTCAGATTCAGCATTTCCCAGTCCATAACAATTTCACCTCTCAGTCCCTTGGGAGATAAGAACATGATTCCCATTTCTTCTTTTTCAGTGGGGAGAACTGAAGTGTGGGATGGATAAACACACTTCCAAATGCCACACAGGAAGCCTGCAGGAGAGCTGGAGCAGACCCAGCTTTGCCAAGTGTAAGATCAAGTTCAAAGAGCCTCGTTTGAATGGCTGCACATAACATGAATTAGGAGCCCCAGGAGACCACGTGCTACCTGACAGTGCAGGAATGGGAACCACTCCATAGAGGAATACAAACCTTCTGTACCTGGAAAGCAAAGTTCAACAGCTGTAACAGCTCTCCTGGCCCTGGGATCAAGTCCTGATCATGGATGTGCAGCGCCAACAAGGAGGAAGTGCATGCCTGGAACAGGTCTAAAGTTTCACCTTTCTTCCAGTCAAATTCTACAGGGAATCACATCAACCTCTGAGATTTTCCTCACCTAATTTACACTTACAGAAATGGAGACCCTATATGTACTTTAAGTACTGGGAGAACTCCCTGCCCCATTGAGACATTCCAGTAGTTGAAGGAGGCTGACAAAAAAGAGGGAGAGTGATTCTTTGCATGAGCAGTGATAGGACAAGGGGAAATGGTTACAAACTAAACCAGGGGAGATTGAAATCAGCTATTAGGGTGAAATGCATTCCTCAAAGGGTGGTGGGGCACTGAAACTGTTGCCCAGAGGAGCTGTGGATGCCCCATGCCTGGACATGTTTGAGAACAGGTTGGATGGAGCTTGGAACGCCTGGTCTTGTGGGTGGCCCATGGCAGGGTGGTTGTAACCAGGTGACCTTTATGGTCCCTCCAAACCCAAGCCTTTCTATGATTCTATGTATGACAGCTCTCAGTGTATGACATGCACCCAGATGGGTTTCTCCCTTTTTGAGCCTTGTTTTATTAAGATTAATGGTGAAGTTCCCACCAATGAGCTCAGACTCACCCTACTGGCTTAGGGCATAAACAAATCAAAGGATTCAGGGGCCACAGTAATTAGTATTGAGAAGAAGGTGCTGCTAAGCTTTTGGAGAAGACTGGTGCCCTCGGTGTTCTTATTCTATTTCTCAGTCAATTCATGTGTAAAATATTATTATTATGTTCTCTTTTTTTTTTTTTTTTAAACTGAACTTTGGCTGTGCTTTTGCATCACACCAAACACAATTCCTGCTCATAAGAAATTAAGTCTGGCAAGAAGTATTGTCTACTTAGACAGAAGCCTGTGTGTGTAGGTGATATAATGACCCCTCCATGAAAACCCCATGGCACAACATTGTTGGGAAAGGGATGGCTCTTGCTCATAAGGTACAGGTTGCATATGGCATTGTCAGATTGTTGTGGGTAAAATGTGGAGAATTTCTTCTCCCCTGCCCCATTTAGTAGTAATGATGAACTTGGCTTAACGAGGAAAATATTGGGGTTTTTTTCTTTCTTTCTGTCTTTGTTTTCTTCTTTTATTTTTAAAAATTTGGTTTTATTTTTCTTTATTTTTCAGTAACTTAAACTCTAAGAAGTTTTTGGCTTCGCTGCCTTTGATTACCTAAGTGTGATGAACAACAATTAGTAATAAGCAACAACTTGCATTAGTGCATCAAATATGCTGGGGTTCCTCGCAACTTTTATGGAAAAAATGTTTTCCTTCAATACAAACACTTCCTTTCCTTGGAGACAACAAACAACAACTGTAGAGCTGAGCTCTGCAGCAAATGGTGTTTCCAGAAGCTGAGGGCTCCATGATGCAAATCCTGATGGGGACCCCACAGCCCTTGCTCCCTGCCTGGCATGGGAGACTGCCTGGCCCTGTACGTGCTGGGAGATCCCCCCCTGCTCAGGTCCTGGTCTGATGGGCTCTTCCCTCCAGCTGCTCTTCATTTTCCTTCCCTCTCAATGTCAGTTTATCTCCCCCCCTTCAAATCTCTGCCCCTTCCTTTGTTTTTCCTTTCAACTAATCCCTTCCTGCTTTTCCCCTGGCCCCTTCTGTGTTACATACACACACACACTTTTCTATCCAGGGAAGTTAATTTAGATTAAGGGAAGGGATAGATTTAAGAAAGAATAGTTGTCCCTTAAAAACTCCACACAGAGATGCCCTAATGCTGGAACAAAAGCATTTTCAAATGAACACAATTCTTTGTATGCAGCAAATTAAACCAATTGAGTCTGAAATCCTTCTGCTAGGATTGCAAGTGCTCATCTGATCATGCACAAATTTAATTGGGAACATCTCCCCATGCCAAATTTGCCATAAAGACAAGATCCTGTTCCACTCCCAGGCTTGCACGGATACCCCTCCAAACCATTCAAAGAAAGCAATACATCTGCCTCCCAGCCATCCATGAAGAAATCAGGGAGCTAACATAATATTTGCAAGCCAAACTCTGCTCACTCTTCTGCAGCATTCATCTGTTTAGACTGCAAACTCTGGGGTGAGAAAAGTTTCTCCCTCTGTTTTTTATGTGGTGCCTGGCACAGAGACATCCCAGCCTTCATTGTCAGGCCATGGCACAGCAAACAAAGAATTCAGAAAAAAGAGTTGTGCTTTCACAAGTGCCTCCCTGTCCCAGGCAAACTGAACTCCCTGTGACATCTGCGGGGCACCAGTTTTCACCCCACCTGACTTTAGAAACCAAATTTAGCCAGCTGCCCTCAGAGGCCTTCTTCACAGAAACATGGGAGAAATGGGCTCCTCTAGAGATATGAGAGAAAATGTTCAGAGCAGAAACCACAAAACTTCTCCCCAGCAAGCCTGAGAGCCACAGAATTGATTTTGCCTCTGTTAAGTGCCTCGGGTTGTATTTCCAAATACACCTACAGGCACTTTCCCCTGACACAGAGGAAATTTTATGAAAAAAAAAAAAGACAAATTAAACAAATAGAAAAGGAGTGAGAACATGCCTTAAATTTGCATGGAGCAAAATCGTGAAAGTAGAATTGAGCAAAAGTTTCCAAGTTTTCAGGCAGTGAGTAGCTTCATGGCTCTCGTGTGTTCAGTGAGTGGCCACTCCACATTTATGGTGGTGCTGGGATGCAGCCTTTGGTATTCCTACCCCAAAGCTACAACTCAGTGCCCCACACCAGCAGAAATCCTCAGTGCAACGCTGGGCAGTCTTGCAGAGAGCTCCCAGCCCCAGCACCCCAGCTGTCTTATGAGATCTTGGATTAAATCCTGAGTGCAGTATCTGGAGATCCCAAGGCAACAACTGATGCTTGAAAGGATTGAAGCTGCCCAGTTGTGCTGGTTCAGCTGCCCATGTGTTGTGAATGAGGAGTCACAGAAAATAGGTACTTGACTACAAAAAGAAGGGTAGCTACCCATGAATTCTTCCATGGTCACTCACTGTTCTGCTGCTTGCATTGAGACAAAATGTGTTCATCAAGGTCAGAGCTGTCACCCACAAACTGAAGGCATGGCTCCCCTTGTGGTGGTGGTGGTGACTGTGTCCATGGTGCCTGAACAGCTTTGGAAGATAACCCAGAGGACAAAGCCCCGACTCAAATGTAATGGCATTGGAACAACTCCTTGGCAGCAATATGGGATAATGATCCCTGGCATTAAGATTTGCAGCTAATTTGCTGTATATCTGGTTGTCTATTTGTAGATGACATTTGCTACTTGCTATGCTGGAAGAGCCCCCCACAAACAGCAGCATGTTTTCCTACCTCTGTCAATCTCTGCTATGAACTTCTGTGGGACATGGGTTACATCCTGCTTCATAATTACTCTCCAGTGCTCACAAGAACGCTTCTAAGCCTGAAAAGCTGGCTGGAAAGCTGGCCAGACCTTTCTTTACCATTGGCAAATCCACTAAAGTTCCAGATTTAATGGGGAGACAGGAAATGACCTGTAGCATCAACAACCATT
Source organism: Peucedramus taeniatus (assembly GCA_013400575.1). Classification (NCBI taxonomy): domain Eukaryota; kingdom Metazoa; phylum Chordata; class Aves; order Passeriformes; family Fringillidae; genus Peucedramus; species Peucedramus taeniatus. The sequence continues at coordinate 600,517 of WBNO01009266.1, forward strand.
GACAATAATTTCAGCTGAAAGGGAACACCAGCAGCCGAATACTCGTGCAAGCTCATTTCCTCTCCACAGCTGTTGCAGTCTCCAGTTCAGCTGAACTGGAGCTCAGGGCTGTGGTGAGACTTGTTGCTCACATCTATGCTTGTAAAGTAAACAAAAGCAACATGGTTTGTGTTCTTGTCCTGGATCAATTTATATTTCGGCCCAGGCACAGTGACTGGTGCTGGGGAGAGAATGTCAGCTGGGTTTCTCCAGGGTTTCTTGGGAATGATGGCTCCTCAGCAGCTCAAGCCATCATGCTTAGTGGTCTCAGAGGTCTCACACAGCCACATGTCCCTCTTCTCTCTTGCACTCACCCTTCAGCTTTCTGAACCATCCCAATCTCTTACAGCATGTTGTCAATGCTCCGGACAAACTATTATGCTGTTGGCCCCAAGTGAGATTCCAGTCTCTGAGTCTGAGAACTCAGTCCTAAAAGTCAATGGATTTGCCTTGAGAGGAAAACAAACCAATATCTTCCTGAAAAAAATCCAACAAGAGCCCATACGTGTTTAGGAACAGGCTGTTGGCTGCCCACAACCCAGAGTCTGAGTGATCTCCTGCAGTTATTGGTGGTCTAGGGAAGGGTGTCCCTGCCCATGACAGGGAGTGGGAACAAGATGAACTTTAAGGTTCCTTACAACCCAAACCAGTCTGTGATTCTATGATTCTATGAAGACAGGGACATCTGTGAGCAGTTGAATTGCAATTCCAAATAGTGCCCTGTTTTATTGTAGGTGTCAAATGGCCAGTCCAAACTGCTGTCACCAGTCCAGGGTTGCTAAGGCTTAAGGCATTAGGAACCAGGCAGGTTATTGGAAATCATGCCGAGTTCATCTATCTATAAAGTGTCAATTTCTTTAATTTGTTCTTTAAGGAGATTTCATACGAGAAAATAAACCTGGAAGAGTCAGAAACCTCAGGCAATTATGTTCCAGCTAAGGGCATTGTGAGGGTTTCCTCGCCTCTAGCTGTGAGGCCCATGAAATCCAGAAATCCTTCCTCATACAATAGATTCTGGGATCTCTTGTGCTTGGCCCAAAAGAAGCCCACAGGTGTCCACTGCTAGCTTGTCTCTTGGTCTAGGCTCTCATAAAGCTTCCAGAGATGTTTGCCTTGGGGTTGAAGCCTCTTCTCAAGCAGCTTAGTGACAGTAGCTCTCACAGCTTGCTGCTTTGCTAAACTGGCAGAAAGCGTCTCTGGATATTTTTGTTATTTGGAGAACAATTTTCTCATGAATTGAAATAAATGACTGAACTTGTTTATGCTATGTCATGGAGGGGGATAAAGCCATCTATGCAGTTTCTCCTGTTCTGTTACATACATATGTACCAAACAGGTACTTTGGAAAATCCCCCCTGAAACCAGAGCTATAAAGTCAGCAGTTAATCTCAGGGGATTGATCTTCAGCCAGTGCCAATCAGCAGCACCTCTGCACATGCTGGCCCAGGATTTGGCCCCAGCACCAGGGGACTGCTGTGCAGCAGGGGACCAGAAAAGGGCCCAGAAAAGGAGATGCTGCTGCCATGGGCACTCTCTGAGCTGCTGGGGGATTAGCAGGTCCCATGCCAGACTGGAGCTGTGTGGAAATCAGGTGCATTTTTATTGTTGAAAATATTTGAGGAACCAAAAAAGAAAAAAAAAAAGAAAAAGAAAAAAAAGAAAAAAAAGAAAAGAAAATCACAATGCTGCTTCTGCTTTGCATGGCATTGTCTGCTCAGTGGTCTCAGGGGTCACCTTTCCTTTTGCTGTCCCCATCAGCAGCGTGTGTTTTCTGTTGAGAAGGAGAAAGAAATGAGAGAGGCTGCTTTGAGGGTGGGAGAGGTCACTCATTTAAAGCTTGTTCTTAATCCCTTTTCTGCTGCAGACTTCCTGTGTGTCTGTAAAAGCAGATCTATCCAGGAACCAAGGCATCCCTAATATTATCCTTTAGCAGGTGACATCTCAGTTGCCCCTCAATGAGCTGAGTGTGACCTATCAAATCTCCTGTGCCTGCAGTGGGAAAGGCAAAAGTAGAAGCATCCCACTTTTCAAAGTATTTCGCATGTGCTTTTCCCTCCATGTTTCAGGGAGAAAGACATTAAAAAGAAGCTTTGTTTTCCACGCAGTTTCACATCTTAAAATTCTTTCTTCTATTTTTTTTTTCCAGTACGTTTAAGTGAACAGCAGTTTTCTCTAAGGGTTCAGAAATCTTTTTTATTTTTTTCAGTAGTAGATGGAGTAGGGTGAGGGAATAATGAGCATAAAAATGTGAATTAGGAAGGAAGCTAGGGAGGAAGGAAGGAAGGAAAGAAGGAGAGTAATTAAAAATCTAACTCATTTAAAAATGGCTTTTCAAAAATCTTACCTTTCTGGTAAAAATTAAAAGGTAATTGAAAATTATTTTTCTGCAAAATATTTTCTTATTGATTAATCATGTCTTAAGTATTCTTGCAGTCAAAAACATTTGCTTTCATCCTTATTTATTTCTGCCTTAAATGACAGCAAGCTGAGACGTGGGAAATTCCTTTGACGGGAGTCATTTTCTGAAATCTGTGTATTGCTTAAATTCCATTCCAGATCTGTTTTAGACTTACCCAAATTGAACGAAACTTGCAAAGTGTTTGAATTTCACCCATCACTGCTGTTAATCCCTCTTTTCTTCCTGTCACAAAAGAAGAAAGGTTTCATCTGTGTCCCTGGGAGGCATCAGAATGATGAAGCCCCTTCTTACCCCACATTTAATTTTTTCGAGAAGATTCATCTTCCAGGATGCTCAGGTATTGCTGGCTGGACTGTGCAAAGGACTCTGAGGTGTGTGTGTGTCTTCTTCTCCAACTCCAGGCAGCATCTGTGCTAGTAATAACCTCTTGGGCTGTGATTTGAGATGTGAATTTCTCGCTGTTTCAGAGGGACACAGACCCTGGTCCTAAGCTGATCCTCCCTCCAAGGCAGACCTGGCCTGTGCCCCCCACAGATGCTGAGGTGTCAGCAGAGCCAGTGCCCAGTGATGTCCTGCACTGCTCTCCCCACCCTGTCAGCCTTAGCTCTGCCCTGAGCCAGGGGAGGCATTTCTGGCTTCAATAGCCTTGAAATGATTTTCCTTCCACAATTGTAGTAGCCCTATGGCAAAGAGCTCCCCCTCTTAACTACACACTGGGGAAAATGGCTCTTCTTTTGTTTCTTTTTTTTTTTTCTCTCTGAACTTGCTACTAACTGGTTTCATCTGATGTCCTCTGGCTCTTGTATTAGAAAAGACAGCAAACAGTCATCTTCTATTCATGTTTTCCAGTCTTGCGATCTCTATCACGTCCCCTTCAGTGCTTTCTCAGCCTGGGGAATCAAAGTCCATTTAATTGCACTCCTAGTCTGTTTGAGAATTGAATTAATCTGTTTAATTATCTGTTTAGTCTATTCTTAATCTATTGTTAGGATTTGATGGCCTGGAGCCACCCTGGTGTCTGGTCTGTGCTAGACTGCTTTATAGGGCCCACCAAGAAGGAGAACCTCTGGACATAAGCTCAGCAGAAGCTGGATCCATCTCATGGCATCTTGGACACCAAAGCCCACCCTGAAGGATGCCAGTCCCACTCATTGACTTGACAGGCAGGCTAAAATGGTTATTTTCCTCATTCAGTCTGATAACAGCAATGCCGAAAATTCCAAGCCTGGGCCCATGAACACCTTTGCCCCAATAAAAGGCAGTGTTCAGTGAGGGGATGTGCCCTTCAGCAGAGCAGGGAGCAGACCCAAGACAACCTTCTCTCCCTCTCTGGCCATCACCCTTTGGGTTTTGCCCCAGCCTTGTGCATCCACCCCTCTGTGGTCAACATCCCATGACCTCATAAGTGACTCTGGTGATGAGGTGGCTCCTCACTAGTGGGGTGCTGTGAGCCTGCCCACAGTGCACTGCACCAGCCCATGCTGCTAATTGTTTTTCCTAGCTGGTTTTCTTTCCTCTCTCTAATTAATTCAGTCCCGCTCATTTCCGATCGCGTTAAGGGGCACGCGGTGATGAGCGGCAGAGGAAAGCCTTGCTGGAGCAGAGGGAGGAGGGCTCAGCATCTGGCAGAAGCTTTGCAGCATCAAGCCTCTAAGTGGCTGCAATTCAGTGACGATTTAGCTTATTTGACCTGTGAAATGTATCCCTGGAACCCGTGCTTGCAGCTGTCTCTCATGCACACCTCCTCAGCATCAAAAACTGCTTATGCCTTCTTTTCATCTGCACCAGATGGTGCCTCTGACACCAGGGGCCTGTCTTTTTTTCCATGCCATGCACACAGGACTTGACAGAGTGAAGAAGAAAGGTACTTCTACCTTGGATAGACCTGCCAAACGTGCCCTGAAGACCCCACACCCTGTGTCTGCTAATTGCACCAACATTGTCGTGCAGCATAAACCACTCCAGCTCTCTGTTTTCTTTCAAAGTGTATTTGTTTTACAGCTGACATGTTTATATATGTTAACTGTTTGCTGTAGATATCTGTCAGCTTCAACTGGCAAAAGCAAAAAAAAAAAAAGAAAGAAAAAAAAAGAAAAAGAGGGGTTGGCCCTAGGCCAGAGGTATGTTTCTTAAAAGCACTTTGCTTTTTGTCACATGGTTTTGCATAGAAAGGGAAATGAGAGGGAGGGTGGACTGGCAGAGGATAGTGTGCTTTAAATATTGTGAAAGAATTTCATATGAAAATGTACTCTAGTTTTCAGATATTAGCCCAAGAACCATAAAAAGTTATTTTATAGTCTTAGAAATTATACACAAACATTGGTATACTGTTTGTCATAAAAACTGCCCTAAGGAAGGAATCGCGCATTATGCTTTTCGAAATATGACATTTATGAGCTGCCTCTGATTGTTACCAGAATGTTTTTTAATGAAATAGAAAATGTGTGTCTGTGTGTTCATGTGTGTGTTTTTGTGTGTACATACAATAAGAGGATGTGTCACTGAGAAAGAGACAACTACTAAAAAATGTTCTTTACTCAGTACAGAGGTTTTCATCTTTCTCCCATTCAAAGAACAAAGACCACAACCCCTCCTGCCAGTAAGAGGAAAGGCAGAAGTGGTCATTTCTTCAAACTTGAAGAGAAATCAGCAAAATTTCCTGAGATTTTTTCCTTCCTTGCTTTCCTCTCAAATGAGAATATGGGCTAGTCCTGTGCAAAATCCTCTTCCCTTTGAGATAAAACTGCAGCACTTCGGGATGAAGGTGGAGGGACATGAATCTGTCCCCAGGCCAAGAATGCTGGCTCAGGTTTCTCTCATATGTTTAAAAAGGTCTTAAACTGGAATTACATTATGCTTATGCCTTCTGCCAGTCCTTACACCCAGTGCCTAATTGCTCCTGGTTGATGGGATTCCCTGTCTCCTGGGCACTTTTTACACTGTGAGATGAACAGGCTTGTCATGATGACACATTTTTTTCTGCTGGACTGTTTCTCCACCTTCCCTGCCCAAAAGCAGGGTGGGAAGTCAGACAGTGACTCATCCTATGCACTTTTGCTTTTAAGAATGCCTGAAATTTTTCCAAAGAGGCAATCTTTGTCTCTCTGAGAGTTAATTTGTTTTTCATCATTTTCTGGAGTTTCAGGTCTTTTTTATTTTACTGCATGGGACTGTTCCTCAAAGGGCAGAAAGCCACCAAATCATTCCAGATAGGCTGTGTTTTCCTTCATTTATGGTTAGGGCAGGGCTAAGCCCAAGCTAATGACCCCAAATGAGACACAAACTAATGCTGCTTGGGCACAGAACCATATTCTTGCAACCTGGCAGTGCCTGACCCATTAACAATGGGTGCTTGAGCTGAAATTGGACCTGTTTAGAAGAAATGATGGAAGACTTTGTGCCTGCAGTTATGGAGTGAGGGGTCCAGATGCCTGGGATCGGTTTGTGTCTGTTATTTGCAGCTCAGTGATTTATTAGCAGGACTCTGGACACAGACCATACTGGACAACCCCTTCTTAGATCTTGGGCTTCAGACAGCAGGGAAGGCAGACAGACTGTTTGCAAGGGAATCAAAAGCACTTTGAGTCTTAACTGCTGCCTGAGTCATCTCACAAAAGGCATACAGTACAGCAAACTGTTGCCCTGCAGACAAATTTCATACAAAATGACTGTATAAAGCACCAATGTTTATACACGAGGCTGATGTGGGTTGAAGGGCTGTTTGAAATGACTGTGGATAGTTATGTAATTATTTGAGAACAGTAGAGCATAATAAGTTAATATAAACATTGAAGAAGACAGTATGAGTTCACTGGATGCTTACGTGACTCTGTCATCTTCCTTACAAATGCCTTTCTTCAAATATAAACCAAGTACTCTGGGGATAAGAAATCATAGGTGCCCAGTTCTGCTTGATGGGGAAACAGGGAGATGGATGGGCAAGGGGAAAATAGCTAATCTCCATCTGGAAGGGCTGCTGGGCATTTGGTGTCTGCTAGCTCTTTGGACAATGCCTTGATGTCCAGCTTGATTGGGTACCAGGTTTGAATCTGACTCTTAGTTAATTCTAGAATGTAAGATGAGCTCTACAACAATGTGTGGAAATAATTGATATGTGAGGCAGAAAGTGATAGCAAAGGTTGTGTGGAGGTAATGCCTGGGTGAACCACGTGGACTTCCTAAGCCTCAGAGCACCATCAAGGATGTAAAACAGGCAGTGCCTCCTTATGGGTGACTGGGGGCAGGTCTGCTCTAGTAATTTATGTGACAAGCAGGTTGCTTTTTCCATTTAATGTGGTATTAACTGGAATGGGAGAAATTATGATGTGAAATCTTTTGAAAAGATAATAACTAAGAATGATAATCTTGTGGTTAGTGCATCTGACTGCCTTCCCAGAGAGGCTTCCTTTTCAATGACATATTTCTGATAAAATACCCACTCTCTCACTGGTCTGTTTCTCCATTTGGAGTATATAAGGATCTATACTAAAAATATAGTGTTTTTCTAACTGCTTTTTTTTCAGATTGAAAGTTTTTCAGGGAGAAGCTTTGTGCTATCACAGCACCTGACACATGGAGTCATGTTTCACAGGAAGCCCCAGTGTTCGAAAGATCACATTTTCAAATTTTGTTTCTCCCCCTCTCTAGCTGAAATCGTGTTTTTTATGCAAAACCAGAGTAATTCATCTGAAAAAAAAAAAAAAAAAAGTTTTGCTTATTTTTTTTTCCCTCAAAGGCAGGCCCCTTATTTTTGACTGCATGATATGCTACGTGTGAGTGGTAGCCTGGCATCCAAATAATCAAAAGGATATGGTTTAAATAATCATTACAGTAGTACAGCTTCTCCTTTCTTCAAAATCAAGTACACTATAATCCACTGCTGGTGTAATTCCTCACAGGTCTGAAAGTATGTGACAGCTGACACACACCACTGAGTACAAATAAGGCATAGTCAGAGTCTTTTCCTGGAAAAATTAACTTAGAATTGGTATTTTGTGGACCAGAGGTTGCATTTTCCAATAAGTTTATCTCTCTTAAACAACAAATGAAACAGAGATGCTGGAAGAATATAAGAACACAAGGAAGGAAACCAAGGCAGCTTCAAACCTGATAAGGCTTTTTTTTTTTTGTTCTTTGTTTTTATTTAGTTATTGCACAGTATATACCCCCCCTGCTAAGCATGGAAAGATGAGAAGAGTGGTATCTACATCAGCAAGCTGGAGGTATGTGTAGAAGTGAAAAGTGAGGCTGGGGATCAGGATTAAAATCCATTTTGGCCATGGCTGGTTTGTTGTCACAGAAATTCAATGTCACTGTGACCTTGCAGCATTAGGAAGAGCTGTAGCATTCCTGAGAAAAGTCACAGCAGCTATTCCACCTAGGAGAAACTGTCCACAGAATCACAGGATTGACATTAAAGATCATCTCCTTCCAGCCTCCATGACATGGGCAGGGACACCTTCCACTAAATCAGATGTCTCAGAGCCCCATCCAGCCTGGCTTTGAGCACTTTCAAGGATGGAGCATCCCCAGCTTCTCTGGTTTAGGAACCAGCTTTTCTTGTAGCTGTATCTGAAGGGTTCCAGGTTCTTCTGTACATCACTGAGCTGCTGTTTCCAGAGCTCTAAGCTGCCACCTGACACCAGCAGCAATGCCAAGGTTGTCTTCACAGTCTGTATCACAGAGGGAAGCTCTGAATCTTCCCAGGCAAAAACGGTCTTGACATGATTTCACAGTACAAAAAAGTTCAAAAGGTTTTGTTTTCACTCCAAGGCAGATCCAAAACACATTTTGAAACTTTAAAACTCATCGTAAAATGGATTCACTGTCTTCCTGCCAGCTACAGTCAGCTGGTTGGGATGCAGAAAAAAAGAGCTGAGTTGCTGTAAAACACCCAAAACAGAGGAGAGCACAGCTTTGTTTACAGTGACCCAAACTTCTAAAACTCTTCTTGAAATGAAAACCCACTAAGGACTGTTCTCAATTAATGGGACATTTGTGAGCACAACCACACGTAGACAAGTTGGGGCTGGTCCTAGTCCACACTGTAAGGGGGCAGCTGCTTTGAATTCTGGTATGTTAAAGTGGCTGAAGGCAGAACTGGACCTGCTGAGAATGGCAGTGCAAAGATCCTGCCATGCATTTGGCAAAAGGCCACAAACTGCTGCAAATCATTTGGGAAGCTCAAGGGGTGAGGTTTGGCCCTGGAGGAGCCTTGTCCTCCTCCTGCCAGGGCATGGGAATTCATTCTGCCTTTTGCAGGCTAGCCCACTGCAGTAGGACAAGCACCTTTGTCCTATTCATGCATTTCCAAGAGATGTCCTCATGATGACATCTGGAACTGGTCTCTCCTCAAGGTTTGGTTTGGGTTTTCTTTTAATATTTCAGTATTTTCATCCTTGACTCACAGAGTTCAGAGGATGCCCTTTGCCAGCCTTATGCTGATGTTGGTGCTTCACACTCCCCTCTCTTCAAACTGGGAACTGAACATGAAATTTAGGGGAGAAATTACTCCCATCACACTTAACAGTAGTTTTAATATGCTGGGATCTCAGTAGATTTCTCAAGGCTTAAACCAGTATTACTGAGAGCTATGTAAATCCCTGAGAACAGAGCTGATGATTCTGCTGGAATGGGGAGCCTTATCCTTATTTTAACACAGGTTTCTAAAACAAAGACAGCCATATGCTTAGAGCTGAATGAGGCTGTTGTTACCCAGAAAGAGACCTTCTCTCCAAGGCTTACACCATGTTTTCTTAAATTTTTGAAGGACAAAACCCAGCTATTTTAATGAACCTAACTCAATAATTCCTAATCCTTAAATTAAACACTAACAGTGAAGCTCAAAAACTGGCCTCCCAAGTTTCAAAACACAAATCATGACCAGAACCCATTGGTAAACATTCCAGAAAATAAGTTTTGTTTTGTTTTCCCCCTCATGCTCTGCTGAACCTTGGAAAAACTAACTCACTCCTAATATTAATCCTAGTATAAACAGATTAAGAGCTCCCCTTCCCCCTGCTCTGCAAAAAAATAATGCCTGTGAAAAGACATTTTTTCACATCAATGAAACCTGAACATTTGTCTATTTTATGGACACCTTAAAAGCAAATTCTCTCTTATTTTCTTATTTTGAAGCCTGAGACAAAAGTTTAATGTGTTATAAGAAAGGTGATACTTTTTTTTGCAACCATTTGATTAACAGAATTTGTGGCTTTATCAGAAAGAGCAGATCCAGCCCTTTTCCTCCTTAAATGAGGGTGTGCCAAGCATCCAGTTGGAGATATCTCCCTGTTCCTTTCTCAGCAGCAGTGTGTGACACAACCCATTAGCAGCTGAATGAATGCTGGGGAAGAATGTTTTCAGCCAGACATCTGAGCTGTGGTTTGATTCCTCACAATTCATTAACTTTGAGGTGCTATTTCAGCAGCTCCATGGGCTCCACATCTGGCATTTTTTTCTCTGCTCTCCTGCCCTTGAGGCACCACTAATGCCAATGGAAAGAAGCAGCTTTCATCCTTGCAGATGAATTGTACCAAAATTCCAATGTGCTTTCCCACCCAAGCCCAGTGTGATTCCCATGGCTTGGGCTTGGTATAGTCACCCAAGGAATAAGGTGAGGTATTATCCAGGGAAGTTAGAAAATGGCTTTATCACATTGTAAACACGGCAGAGAAAGTTTCCCTGGAGAAGCTGAGGTTGCTGGCGGATGCTCTGCTCTGCCTGTGTCGATCAGACACCCCCGAAGAGACCCACACACCTCCCTGTATCACACATGACTTACAAATCTCAGATAACAGCATGTGCTCCAGATTTACAGCCAAAAATGGACATCTTGGGGTATGGAGAACTGCAGTTTATGAACATTTGGTTTTATGTTGGGTCAGACAGAGTTAAAGACAATCTTGGAGCATAGATTGGGCCATCTGTTATCAAGAGAATGGCTGATCAGAAAGTGTTTGTACTTTAACACTTCAGGCTCAACTCCTGCAAATGCCAAAGCTTGGAAGTGACTTTATTTCTGCATGTGAAGATGTTGTTCACAGATATAAACTTTGTAAGCTGAGTGTGTTTGAATTAGGAAGGTGGCTAGGCAAGGTAAGGTACTGAGGCAAAAGAAAGAAGGAAACAAACAAGGAAAAAGCAAAAAGAGAAAAAGATAAAAATAAAAGGAAGACAGAAATATGGAAAGATATCAGTTAAAAGGGAAAAATATGCTCAGATATTAGAAGTTTTGACAGATTCTAGGAGGTGCCAGACCATTCCCCAGGCCATTATTTGAGGGTCTCACCTCCTTCTCCTGTATCCATGGTCTGGGCACAATGACACCATTTGCAGAAGAACAACTCAGTGTGCTGCAGTCTGACAGGGATCAATCATTCCCTCAGTACATGAAAAGTAGTTTCTTCAGAGGTATTGCATCAGGTATAAAATCCTTAGCTCATGTAGCCTCTGAGGGAGAGCTAGTAACTCTCTACTGCAATGCTTGAAGGTCAAGCAGCTTAAAATGCTTTTGGAAAGAAGCTGAGGTTTGCTGTGACAGTCAGGTAATGGGGAGGCAGGGAGTATAGAGAATAAATAGCTAATTTCAAGAAGTATTCCAACACAGCTGCCATTTCTATTCCTATGGGTAAATTTTCCTAGCAGCCTTTCTGCTGGAGAACCAAGTACCAGGAAGCAGCCTTCAAAAACCTTCCCCTGCCTGCACGGCCTGATTCCGACTCCCCCCATGTGATTTTTTCCTTCTTCTTGCACAGGGCAGTATTGTGATCATCAAGAATATGTGCTCAAGTTTCTTACTGTGTTTCAGCATCCTCATCAGCAGAGATAGCTCTTAATCACACTTGTTCTCTAATGCTGACAAGAACTGCCCCACAATTTTACATAGTTTTACTCTTGTATTTGCCCTTGTTAAATATTAAGGCCCACTGAACTGCCTTCTCCAAGTAATGCTGCAGATTTTTAAGTGTTGCACAACAGCAATGACTGATGAAATTACCAATCAGCCTCAATAAATTACACTGTGACAAACAGCATTACTAATGGCATGCTAATCCCTCTGTGTTGCCTTTACAAAATCTCATAAAGGAGCTCTCAATTCTTCTCCAGTGTAGCACTAGATGCACGGAAGTCACTTTGATGTGATCCATGGCATGATTCAAAGCAGGGAGAAGCTGCTCATTGCTTGCTCTTTACTTAAAAGGAGTTAGAATCATGCTTGAATCTCTTGGGATGTGTAAAGTAGTGGTCACATGCCTGGCAGCGAGGCAGAAAAGTGCAGTAAGTGGTAGAAGCAACTTTTAAGCAGAAAATTATTTAACAATCTCAATGGATTCTCTTTTGTATGCACCATAAAGGGGTGGTGGGTTGGAGCTGAGCAGAGCTGAGCTTACTGACAGAGAGAGAACAGCAAAGTATGGACATTTAACAAATTAAAGAGATATTTATTACTTTGATATCTTAAAAATGCCTTTTAGCCTCCACTTTTCAGCTATTACAAAAATATAAATTAGCTTGGATTTACATTGCTGACGAACCATGGAAATTGTGGGTATCCTAAAGTGATTCAATTGTGTGGCTTTAGACCTTGCCTCCCTGCACAGCTCTTATCAAACACTGGTGATTAGAGGTTTGTGGGGGTTTTGTCAGTGGGGTAGGACCTCATTGGGGCTGCTTACCTCAGTCTGGAGACTCATTTCTCTACACTGGCTACAGTCCTGCTCAGCCTCATAGTTCAGCACCCTAAATGACCTCCTGAAGAGGCTTGCTTTCCACCATTGGCATAAAATTCTAATTTTTGCATCCAAATTGGGCACCTCTGACCAGTGATGCATACATCTCCTTACATGATCCCAGATCTGGAGCAGCTCCATAACTAGAAGATATTTATGCACACAAGCCTGGGTGGCAGCCTGTGATTTTTATGTTCCATCAGAACATGGAATATGTGATGTCCCCATTAAATGATCATGCTACTGATTTGCTGCTGGCCAGGACAGGAGTCCTGTCACAGCAAATCACCCTCCCCTCCTTGTCTGCAGACTCAGCTGCATGCTCAGCTTTGGGATGACACCAGTAAAATATACCAGGCATTTCTAAAACAGATTAAATTAGACTAAACTTAGACCATATGATGTCTAGTGAATCTCAGTTTGGTGGGATGTGCAATAAGAGTGCTACAGCCAAAGATTAATAACAAACTCTGTGTCAGCCACATGGATGCCTGTAACACCATGGAAATCCAGGAACTCTCACTGCCCTGGAGACCCCTGTGCATTGCCACACTTTGCCTGCAAAGACACATTTTAATTGAGGTCACCCTCAGCACAGCCACAGATCACTGAATATATAACAACTTTTGTGAGAGTCTGTGTGTTTACATGAAAGGAAGCTCAAACTTTTGGACAATTAGAGCCCAAAATGCTCTGATTGTGGTGTTCTCAGCCACCCAGCCCACAAATGCTCTTCTGTGTCCATCTCATACTCTGATGACTCTTTCAGCTACTTTTTACCCTGTCAAATGGCACCAAAAGCCACTAAGGTGTCTGCTCTGGAAGCCCCATCTCACTGGGACTTGAGGATGAGGAAGAAGATATCTGCTTTGGGAGGCAACCCAAAAATGAGGTCAAGTGCCTGTGATTGTCCCCAGACTTTGCACTAAGTTTAGATTAAAGCCAGATGGTGACAGTGCCTCACTTTGCTTGCTTTAACCTTGTGGTTAAAGGCTTCTCAGGAGGATGGAGACATGGGTTTACCAAGCTGAGCCCTGACCACGAGGCTAGGGTAGGTCAGGGGTAGGGGGCAAGATTTGCTGAGGTGCAGGCAATGACTCCAGAGGGAAAGGTGGCCCAAAGGAACTCCAGGCAAGGTGAGACAAGACAAGTGGGAGCAGGGAGCTGGGGTCTAACTGCTCTGCCTATGGCACCACTAATCATTTAGGATTCATGCTGAGGAAGACACACTCTGTCATCACCTCTCTCCTTGCCATCTCTGTTGAAGGCTCTTCTGCCTCCTTTCTGTTATATTTATACACAAGGAAGGTATGGCTAATACAACACACAGGGTGCTAAAACCTAGAATGCCCTGTTAAACCCCATATCAGTCCCTTAAAAACTGTTTTACAGAACCAGCTTTAGAAAAGATATTTTAGATATATATATTTACAAGCTGAGGCCTTTTAAAGGCATAAGTTGTCCCATAGCTGTCCTGGAAGAACAAGAGAGACATTAAAATATTCCATGAAGATAAATGGCTTTGCTGGCTTTACATGCTGGTTTAGTGTTTTTATGGTTTCCACACATCTTTTATCTCCTGTGCAGAGGTGTGAGTCATGCTTGTTTATTGAAGGAGTGCATGTAATTAAAGTGGTGTCGTTCTACAGTAAAAACACTTTCATGAGAGAGTAGAGCATGGGAATGTGTAAGAAGATTTTATCCAAGCAGTTTTTATTTCCTCTGCTGAATAAACTGCATCATAGCCTCTAAGGATATGATCTGGAGGTCTAGACAATAACAGAGCTGTTTCTTTGTCCTTTAGTTCACCCTATTTTAACCAGACAGGAATTTTGCTCACGTCCAACTTCATGGTCTCAGCATAGCAGCACAGCTCTCAGAGGCTTCACCTGAGTCATTAGCAGGACAGGTTTGATGCTCTGCTGATTTCAATGCAGTGACCCAGGGAAGGATATTCTTCTGGTTTTATGGCATATGAAACAGTGTCAGCTTTGCAGCCTGTTCCTTTTCTTGTCCTCTGCCACCATGGCAGTTGCTGCCAAGCACTGCCCTTGATTTGTAGAATCATAGAATATCCTGACTTGGAAGAGACCCACAAGGATCATTGAGTCTAACTCCTGACCCTGCCCAAGTCAAACCAAGGAATCATATCATGTGCCTGAGAGCCTTTCCCAAATGTTTCTTGAACTCTGGCAGGCTTGGTGCCACTTCCCAGGAAACCTGATTGTCCACATACTCATCAAAACCCTGCAAATAAACAGCCTTTGCTGACTACACTATCAGATAGCCAAGCCCAAGGTTTGGTTATCCTGCCAGCCACAGTGGGGTTCAGCTTGAATTTCACTTCAGCTGTATCCCTGAACAGTGCAGGGCTTTTATTCAAGGGCATGGCAAAATACAGCGAGTCCACCTTGGGTTTCTTCCCCAGGAAAGCACTGCAGAGCTGGGGGGTATGAGTGGTGCCAGGGAAAATCCCCTGGACTTGAGCAATATGCTTTGTGACTCACAAAGGTCAGATTCCTCTGCCCCCATCTCCCACCCAGGTCATCTCAAGTACCAGAGTCTGGTCATGCAGGATTTAAGATTTCCTTCTCAGCTTTGCTAATGTGCTGATGAGCCCCACAGCTTCAGTCCAGGCAGGTCTGCAAGTATCTATGCAAAGAGATAAACTGGCTTGCCAGGACTCTGAGCCCTGCAAGGCAGACAGGATGACTCCAGGGTATCTGGCTGAGAAGTGAATGCAGCCATCAGCGGGCTGATGTCTCTGACGGATGGGCTGCTGTGACTGCAGCTCACCCATCCATGGTGCAAAACCACTGCCTGCTCTGCACCAGCTGTATCCTCTCCCAAAAAATAGCTGCTGGACACCACAGGCTAACACAGTTTCTGTTGATCGTTAAATACATTTAAGTGCAAGATAAAGAGTGACAGATCAGTGGGATGAAATTTGGGCTGGTGTTGCTCACAGGACCAAAGGCTGACAGACAGCGTTGTGTCTGGAGAACCCACTCTTTTGCTGATAGCTTTTAACTGGCTATCTGGCTACTTTTAACAAGGGACATGTGAAGGAAGACAAGAAGTATTTGGGTCAAGAAGGGCCCAGTGTGAGTAAAGTTCCCGTGGGAGTTGGAAGTTCAAACAAAAACAGAAACAAAGCTTCCCCTTCTCAGTTGACTGTGACACTGACTGACACTACTGACTCCAGGATCATTAGTCCTTATCCACATTAATACAAAAGGTTCAGCACATGGGATTTCAGACCACCAAGTAGTATTATGCTATTGTCTGTAGTAATGTGATATTTGTTTGAATATGAAAACCGGTCTTATAACATAAGAGGTCTTGTTGCCAAGATCATCTACTGTGAATGAGGAAAATTGTATAAATGAAATGGTCACCTTTTTGCTCTCACTGCTTTCTTTGCTAAAATAGATAAACAATAGAATATTTCAGTCTCACAAACTTGTTTCTGAGCAAAACAGTTAACTCACAGTGCCAGAAACATGAGGCTGGACCTGAGTCAGGGTTCAAGAGGTGAGAGGAGACACCATCTACAGCCACATACAGCTCTCAACCGGACGAAGAGTCAAGAGATGTGCACAGGGTCTCAGGCACTGGTGGATTCCTGGGGTGGCCTTTGGCAGGGCAGGAGTTGGACTTGATGATCCTTGTGAGTCCCTTCCAACTGAGGATATTATATGACTCTGTGATCCAAAATTTGCTGATGTTGCAGTGACTGCTATTTCCCACTGACCCCAGATGCAAGACCTCTGCCTGGACCTGAGTTTGGTTGCTTCCTTCAAATTTTATTTTTATCTTAAATCAATTTTAACAGGCATGAACACATTTGCAAAAAAAGTTTGCCCTCAGGCTTGCTCATCTTCACAGAGAGCCCTCCATATTTCAGTGATGTTCCCCAGGGGAGATGCAGAAGCATTTACATTTGTTTGGAAGAGAAATGAATATTACAGATTTTTAAAGTAGAGTTTTCCCACCCTCACTCTAAGGGGAAGCAAACACATGCATCAAACACATTGATGCTGGGATTTTCATTCCTCTAACTGCTCTTAAACAGATGTGCCTATAATTAGTGGACACGGTGAAATGCCAAGATTGGTTTGATACTGTGCAATCCTGACAGTCGCTCAGTGGGAGACCTGCAGGTGTGCAAGGAGCTCTGACTTGGTTGTAGAAAAATATTAAAGAAAAGCCCTGCAAAAATGAGTTTGGCCTAAGTCCAAAACATCCCTTAGGATTGTTGAGGCTCAAGCAGGTAACAGGTACATTTTTCGTGCCCATGAATATCATGCAAAAATTTGTGGGCTTTTGCACAATTTTGATAGCTGCTGCAGATGAAGCTGGACAGAAGCTCACTTCAGATCAATCTCTCCACCTCAAGCTCAAGCACTTGCAAATCCACAAGAACCCCTGAGATTTCATGTTGTGGAGAAGTCCCCAGAGCCATGGATGAGCTCTGGAGAAGCTTAGGATTATCATCACTGGTGACATGACCATTCAACATGGACAGGTGTAAACTTCAGGATTGTATTTTCTATTCCTGGAAGTGTCAGGTCTTGTAGGAGGTTTTGAAAAAAAAACCAAACCAAACCAAACCAAAACAAAATGGAACTGACACATGCTGTGTTGTTATTCTAGTTGAGTGAAGATATCCAGGTGCGCTGCTTGTCCAGGTGCAAGACCAACAGTTCATTTCCTCTTGGTATCAATACAAACTCAGGTGCCCAAATAAGCATTGGGAGCCCAAGAACTCTATTAGGTTTGAATCTCAGCACTCAGAAGAGATCTGTTTTCTTTCACATCAATTTCCATTTTTTTTTGGTAGAACCAGGTTTATGCACTGCCCTGCACATGTCTTTCTCTAGGAAACTTAATCATCATATTTCCAATACCTCAATAACATCTTCCTTTATTGAAAGCTTGTGAAAAAGGGAGAGATATTTGATTTATATCCATTCTCTCATGCCATTTTAAAACTTAATTCCAGATGAAACCAATCTAGGTAAAAAAAAATGTAAATGACCACCACTGCAGGCCTCTTCTCTTATAAACTCTGCTTTCAGTTTCAATGTTTTTTTTCTGTGACACACTGATGGAACTCAGTTGCCTTAAAGTGATAGCCCAGAGCCTTTGGGATACCTCTTGTGGCTCACCTGGCCCCCATCAGATCCTTTGTAGGTCCTGTGTGACACAACCCCAGCCCATGTGGGTGTCTTACGGCTCTTAGGCTCTCACAAACAGCCCTGGAATTCTATGTTTGGAAAATCAAATCATGGACACAGTTTTCAGGGTTACCCTGTCATCATTGAAGGGACAACAAAGAGTGTTTGAACATATCTGTTCACAGGCAGTGCTTGCTGGATTTATTTTTTTAGATTTATGGTGCTTTGATGAAGCAGAAGGACACACTTGGGTGAGTAATGGCTTTTATCAATGGAAAATGTTAAACATGCTTTTTGGCACTTAAAGGTCCTGCTTGTACACCCCAAAGCTTATCTATTTTTTCCAGTTATACCAATTATTCTAGCAAGAGATACTCCTAAAAGCTTTGTTTTGCTTCTAGTGCTGAGTTGAAATTGATACTTTGCACGCATGAAGCAGCTCAGGAAAATGAGATAGAATTGAAACATTCTCTCTAAAACTTTCAGCTCTTGCTTTGCAATAAAACATATGAAAGAGAAGGAGGAACTCATAAAGAACATGAAACAAATAATTATTGAGAATATATATTTCTTAAAATAATTTTAGTACTATAGAACCAAGCTGTGCTCTGGTCTGCTAATGGAACAGCTGGCAAAGCTGATTTATCCAACAAGCATATAGGCTTTCTGATTTTTTTTCCTGCTGCAGAATAAGATTTTGTTTTCCTCAAGAGTATACTTTTGTTAAACATCAGAGGATTCTTTTTTCTCAGTCTCACCCAGTGCACACTGGCTAGCTTTGCATTTGCCCAAAAAAATGATGGCATCCTCCTTTGTTTTCTGTGTGCAGTTGTGACTGAACTAGATTGTACATTTGAATGTGGGAAATGACACGTCAGGTCCACCAGCTTGCATGTGTGTCTGTTTAGGGAAGTGAACATAACAGAAATATGAATACTTTGGAGTAAAAATATGTGGAACTTTGTGCAAGAGAAACTTGGCAAATTTTCTTTCTTCAGCTGGTATTTTGCTAGCTTTTCTGAAGAACACTGGGGGCCGGGTCCCATTTTTCAGAGAAAAGGATAGGGAAAGAGTTCTAAATATGCTGGCTGTGAAACCTCAAATGATGTAAAATTTGCATAGTCTTGAGTTTTGTTTGAAACATAGGTCATTTTCCCTCAAGGATTTGCTCCAGTTCCCACCCTTTCTCAAGCAAACACAGTTGGGCCAATCCACACTGAACTTGGACAGTTTATGGCTCTGCATCAGTTCTGTGCAAAACTCTCTGACTTCAGATGGTTTTGACATGAAACCAGATGAAGAGTTTGCTCCATCCCAAAACTTAGCATGCAATTCAGAGCAGGAACCCATGTGGATTGAAACTTCAGCAAATGGTTTTGTAATCCCCTTCAAAGAGAAACAACCAAGCAGAGCAGCGGTTCTGTTAATGGTTCAAGGAAGCTCTGTTGATTAATGACTTCAAACTATTTGCAAACAAAAATAACTGGAAATCAGTTCAAAGGGATGTCACATTCCCGTCGCTTAGTGAGTTTTGACTAAAATATGAACACGTTGACAATTGCATAACTTGGATATGAATGTCTTTCACTGTATTTTGTATATTTCCATGCTGTCACAAACAGGAATTTTGCCACGTAGAGAAGTGTTACAGTGTCCTAATGAATTTTTCAGAACACAGCAGTTGCATTAGGGGAAGTTGTTTTACTTTAAAATACATAGGACTAGATTGGTACTAGTATTTTTATCAGATTTTTAGCTTTTCCTCCCAGAATTTATTTGGAAACTACCTTACCACTTCTGGCATTAGGATTTTAGATGTGGTTTGTGGAATAACCAATAAAGAAATGCAATTAACCAATTACAGGGTTGAACACATGTCAAATCAAGTAAGAAACCCCAACCCTCATGATAATACTGAGAAGAAATATATGAGCAATATACTCATTTCTGGGAATCTCTAGTTCTGAAAGCAGTAGATCTAGAACTGATCTGTGATATTTGCATTTCTAGCCACTTTTCTTCTTTTTGACTAAAAGATGACATTTTTGAATGCACATCAAAGCTAAAGGATGGGTACCACTCTATGCCAAGGTGCAGCCTGGTCAGTTTTGTGGCTGATGGAAACCCTTTTAGCACTTTAGCCTTCAAAGCTGTTCCTTGCTTTGTGCAATTCAAACTGGACCTTTGGGACAGGCGGGTTTAGGTGGAACCAACATAGAAGAAAAGCAGACTGTAAACTGAAAAAATCACAGAGGGATTTTGGAAAGAGTAGAGAAGAGGGGAGAGAATGATTGTGGAGCAGTCTGAAATTAAATGGGCTTCAGTTCTTCAAGATCTGTGTTTCTTCTGGCTCTTAATGTCTTTGAAACAATATGTTCTGTCAATGCGCTTTTTTTCCTTTTTTTTTTTTGTGTGTGTGTGTAATCTGTTGATCTTGGCAGAGAAATCTTGTCTTTAAGAAGCTTACATGAAAGCAGAGTTATTCATTATGGACAGCTCTTGATACCTCCTGTGAAGGTTTCATGAGCCATTACAGATTGTCAGTAAGGAGGGAGAGGAACACCAACAGCTTTCATGTGCTGGTGCTCAAGTTACAGACCACTGCCCTCAGAAAAAACCAGCAGAAGGGGAAAACTGTATTTTTTTCTGCAGTTCGCAGGCAGTTCTCTGCAGTTCTCTGCAGTTCTCTGCAGTCTTTTCCTTTTCCTGAGCCCCGCAGGAGCAGGGTGTTAACTGAGAACCCAGCCTGTGCGTGGCTCTGGTTTGTTTGACAGCACTGATCAAAATTAAGTTTTTAAGGTTTAAGGAAATACCCAAATAAAAAAAATGACAGCAATGAAAAGTACCTAAGTGAAATGAGTCACAGCATATCAAAACAAAAGCCTCTGATTTTACATTTACTCCACAGTTTCTGTCTGCATGGTATTTTAATTGCTGAAACTTTAAAATGTACATATTTATGTACACATAGAGCGTCCAGTGTTATGCTACCTCAGCAATACAGCTCCAAATTCCCTATGGTTTGATTTTATTTTACTTAGAGCATGCATTTCTAGAATATTTTAAATTATTCTAGTTATCTGATCAGGATGAGATTAAGAGATGTCTTGGTCACGGGCCATGGCTGCCTGAAAAGGCAATGGGTGGTGAGGGTTCCTCTTTAATTACACAGACATAAGCACGACAGGCTCTAGTGGTTGCAAGCTGAAGTCAGGAAAAAGCTGAATAGGAAATAAAAAGTAAATTTATTATCCTGAGGATAATTAGATATTGGAACAGTCCCTGAGGATGGAGGTAACCTCTCTCCTCTCAAGAATGGATCTCTTTCTGCCAGACCTGCTGTGCCTCAGCTCTCAGCTTCTGGCTCCAAGCAAGGAACCACACTAAGACAAATATCTGAACTGTTAGTGCTCCCTCTTTTCTGTTTTAATTTCAGTTTAATGTGCAAGTCCTCTGCATGAATATTACTACAAGATGAGGAAATGCCAGAGGCAATATAAGGGAATCAAATTCTATCTTGGCTGCAACTTTCTTCCTGCAGGGACTTGTTCAGGAAAAGCCACAGGGTATATGTGACCATACTGGTGGCAACAGAGAGGGGTCCTGCTGCAGGAGAAAGTACCAGAAGAAGGTGTGAAATAACCTCAACTTCATAAAGCAGAGAAACTTCTGGAAACTTCTAAAGAGCACATGAGAAAGAATCAGGGCTCTCGCTTCACATAGGGTATAAAACTAAGATGGGATCACTTCTCATAATGTGGCAATAATTTCATCATTTTTGTGGTTTATGAAGTCAGCAGGGCTCTGTGCGGGGTTTATCACCTCATAACTCACAGATGCCTGCAGGGTGTGCGTGTGCCGGTGCGCGCGCGTCCCACTCCGTGAGACTCCGCTCATTCCCAGCCCTCCACGGCTCCTTTTGGGTGGTGCCACGAGCTGAGCCCTCCCGAAGGATTCCCTGGGGAGGTGGCTGTGCCACGGCCCTCGGGAGTCACGGCTTCCTCAGCGACCACACTGAGGAGGAAGGGCTGATCTGCAGCACACCGCGTGCGACAGGCCCCCTCAGCGCTGGATTTTTGTGAACTCGTTGCGTGTCTCATCAGCACCCACTGTCCCCATCTCAGCTGCAGTTACATTATACATACAAACACTCAACTCAAAACCACTTTTAGCTGTGTTGCTTGGGATCCTGACTTCCCTATGGCACCAGCGATGGTGAATCTGCAACCTGCATAGCGTTGGGGGCATGGATGAGTATACACTGAAGGGTGAGGTGTCTGTGTGAACTAAAATGGTGCCAGGAACTTCTAGAAATAAAAAATTATTTCATGATGTTTCTGACAGGTCTCGTTCTAGAAATGGAAGGTAAAATGAGAGCCTAAACACTGAGAACATTGAAAATTCAGGGCCAGATCCAGAGGCTCATTCAGCACTCGGCTCAGTGGCCGAAAGACAATCTCATGCTTTTGAAGATCCTGGGATTTTTCCCATAATGCTTTAATTTGTGGGCATGAAATAGAGTAGACCAAGAGCTGCTCTAACATGCCCTGAATGCAAAAGGCCTTCACAAGCTATCAAAGCACAATGTTTTCTAAGACAGAAGGATACCCTAGCCTTGCCCTGTAAGATGAGAGAAGGCTCAGAGACTCCTGAGCATTGAGATTTCTTCAGTGCAACATGGATTCTCCAGGAAACCTAGGGCAACTATAAAAACAGGGATAATATAGAATTGCCTTCACTTACATGAGTATCAGGTTTTTCCTTAAGTTAGAATTAATTTTTTAAACTTTAATTACAGAAGAATCAGCCTTTTTTTCCCCTACTCTTTTCATCATTCAAGCTGGCCAACTTTCAGTGAAAGCGTGTTAACTCATTTTGATAAGGAGAATTCCCACACCCCTATCTCACAAACAGGATAGCAATTCCCATTGTGAAAGTACTGTGGGATCACATTCCTGACAGCTGTTTTTTAGCAGCTTTTGGACTTGTCTGCACAACTGAGACAGTTCATTTTCACACCGAGGGTTACCACAGAACTTCTGAGAAGGGGGTACAGTTCTGTATTAGAAGAGGAATAGAAGTGTCAGAGCCAAACTAAATGTATCCCTCTCTGCCATTCTTATGAATTACTAACTAATACAGAGAGGGATTTATGTTGTCTATGCCTGGTGTACATGGAGGTCTGCAGGAAAAGGAGGCAAAGCTAAGGACTGCCTGGCTGGTGACATTTTGTGAAGCAACTCAAAATGAAAAGGCAGGTGTGTTTGGTGAGCTGCATCATTTGGGTATTTAGCTGTTTTTTGGCTGACAAACTCACATAATGTCTAGTGTAACCTTCCATGACCTGCATCTGTTTTACCAAAGAAACCTCTTCTATCACTGGAAGTGACTACTGATAAAGTCTAGGTGTTCACTGCCATTACTAAATGCTATTTGACCATGTTCCCTCTTGCTGGGATGGATGAATTAGTTTGATTAAAATTTAAACACACACAAAAACTATGGGATGAGATGTTGGGGAGCATTTTACCTTGAAGAGATTAAAAATAAAGAGTAAAGAAAAATTTTAAAAAAGGGTTGGAAGATGGAGAAGAGAGAAAAGTGAGCATAAAAATAAATATTCCAGTCATAAAATGCAGCATTTGTCAATGTGAGTATGAAAGCTACAACTTCTTAGCTTTGGAGGAATCTCTTTATTCCTAATTTTAAAAAGGTCTCCCATTTAGCAAAGAGAAAATCATACACTCTGCCAAGGCAAAGAAAAATCTTAAAACATAGGAGGAAAGAAATTTTATAAACTTCATCTGCAAGAATGAAGTAAAGCTAGAAAATACTTTTATTCCTTGAGATTTGACCATTGCTGTACAGAAATGTATCTTAAGGCACGTATGTGCTTAATTTTATGCACGCCCTGAGGGTCCCTTTTAAAAAGCACAATGAGGGGAGAGGAACAAGTCTGAGCCAGACCTGCACATCCAGGCCCCTGGCAGAGATTCCTCTTGGCAGCAAGGCTGCAGGTGTAAAGTAAGCACTGTTAAATGTGACGTGTGAGTGTCCACACAGCTCAGGCCCTTTTGTTTCTCATCACATCACAAGGCTGTGGAATAGTTCATGGATTGACAGGGACACAAATACCCAAATCCACACTCACTAAGGGAGCAGCAAGAAGCCTAATGTTCCTGCAAAAAGGGGTGTTTAAATGGGTGTCCAGATATTGCAAGACACAGTCTTCTTTATTCCTTTGTTCTGAAAGAATTTGTCAGTGTTTGGGTTATTTGCATTTTTTCTTTTTCCTTCAAGAAGTGCTTTGCTTGCTGCACATGCCTTACGTGGCATACAGGCTTCCACAGCTGATTCTGATGAAACTCTTTCTCATTAGATCCAATTATTTCTTGTGGCTGTTTTTCATGGACTTCTCTGTTTGGAATGAGGCCATTTTTGGTCCTGTGGATCAAAATCCTGGATTGGTAAAGCCTTTACAGACTCCTCATCTGCACTGCTGCTGGTCCTGCCTGGTAAAGTGACCCTCTGGCTGCCTCTGATGTGCCTAGGAAAGGAGAGCTGTGATGTGGCTGCTGTATTGGAGCATCCCAAGGGATGCAGCCCCTGATTCCTCACTTCTTGCTCTTTACTGTTGCGTTCACTCACAGATTAAAGCCACTGGGAAATGCCCAGTGACACGGCAGTGGGTCACAGCCCTGGCACGTGGGCACAAGCTGAGAGTGGCAGAGTCCATCTGGGTCTGATGCAGCTCCCCACTGCCTGTGTTACTCCTCAAAACAGGATTTTCTATTCCAAGTCCCATGGAAGCTTCTGAAAACGTTCCTCCAACACAAAGTGAGAGGAGTGAAGAAAAAGATAAGGGTTAGGAGTTGGACCAGTCCTGAAAAAAAAGAAAAGAAGAAACAAATGTCATGAACATGCATGAGGAAATAAAGCTTTTTGATCTTTAAATAAGATGGAGGTGGTGGAAGATCTTTGGCAATGCTCATTCTGTGAATAGAACATTTTTCTTGATTTCAATTTCTTAGAAAATTAAAATACTTGTTTTTGACATAGTTTGTCTTCTTTTTCTCCATTGCTATCCTATCTTTTACTTTTTCTCAACTAAAAGAAAGAAAAAGGACAGTTATGCAAAGGTATAAAAGAAAAGAAGTGTACATTTTCTTTGCAAGAAAGGAAGAAAAAAATGAAGAAAGGAAAATGAAAGTCAACATTTAAATTCAGAGAATACTACAGAATAAAGCCTTGGCTTTCACATAATTTTCAGTCTTTTTGATCCAAGACATAGAAAAAAACCCCAAACTTTTCCTGCGAAAAATTCTATCACAATTGTGAAGCTATTTTCATCAAAAGCAGACATTGCTAAGGACAAATGTTCCAGCAAATTCTGCAGAAAAGCATTCTGTAGTTGGCTTACAAGTGCAGCACTCAGTTTATCTCCATTTCAGATCACAGGCAGATTATTAGCCCAAAAATCAGGTTTTGCCTGCAAAAAGTGATTTTTTAATCCATGGGAAGATGGAGGGTGTTTGCAGAAAGCAGCTGGTTGTTGGTAGCTCTGTTCCTGCTCAGCTTCACCAAGTGATCAGTTCAGAAAAACTCACCTGGTCCATACTGAGGCTGAATCTGACAATTCTGGGTACTCAGGACCTGCTGTTTCTCTTGTCCTTTGGGACAAGGATAAAACTGTCCTACCATAGAGGGTGATGAACTCCTTATCTTCAATCCTCTCTAGATAAAATCAAACACCCCTGTTTACTATCACTTGGAGAACCAGGCAAGGTAAATGCTGTATACTCATCCTGACTTTTATTTTAACCATTTCTTTGGGTCTCTGTGAATTGCTTTCAAAAGGCAGACCACAGAATCACAGACTCACAGGATGGTTTGGGTTGGAAGGGACCTTAGACATCATCTCATTTCAACCCCCCTGCCATGGGCAAGGATGCCTTCCACCAGACCACATTGCCCAGAGCCCCATTCAACCTGGCCTTGGACACTTCCAGGGATGCAGGGGTAGCCACAGCTTTTCTGGGCAGCCTGTGCCAGTGGCTCTCTACCTTCCCAGTAAAGAACATTTTACTAAAGTCAAATCTAAATCTCTCCTCTTTTATTTTAAAACCTGTCCTCCTTATCCTGTCATTATCTGCCCTGGTTAAAAGTCTCACAAAGAAATACTCTTCTTTGAAGGTTTGCTAGAACTTCAGAAAAGATGATCAGCTTCTGCTGTGGAGAGTTTTAAATCATAACAGCCTCTGAGAGTTTCACGCATAAGAATAAACCATGGTCTTACCTGTAACCAGCCCTGAACTTCCCTGCCTCAGCTTCCAAATTCACATAGCAGTCACCATGTGAAAATTCTAGTTGAAAAATGTTCTGCTTTGCCTAAAATAACTTTAACACCTTTTGTTTTGTCTTTGCCAATGCTAATGACCACAGAGAACAATATTATTTTGTCATCTCGAGGATTAGCAACCAAATGATTGTGTGTAAGAAGTTGGTTGGTTACACGATGATCCTTTTCATTAGTGTAATCTAATCACAGATTATCTGTTCTCACAGGGAATTTATCCTGAAATTTATCCTCCTTTGAAGAAGCTAGCCATTAGCAATCATTGCCAAATTGCCTCAAAGCTGCATTTACATTCTCATTCAATTGTTTTCAGCTCCCCTTAAAGCAGCAGAGTGCTAGGAGGATGTAGGCAACACCAATGGGTATGGGTGTCATGTTTTTGTAGGTTTTTTTTTTTAAAAAAAAGAGAAGTAGAAGTTGTAGAGTTGTAAAAAAAAGAGTTATAGAAGTTAAGTCCTCAATTCCCCTGCAACAGGGATTCATGAGCTTCTGCTACCTCTGTAACCACCAGAAGCCACCCACTCCCTGGGTGCCAGAACCCACCACACACCGGCCCAAGGTAACCAGCCTCAGTCTGCCTTTGCAGAGTCTTCTGAGACACAGATTTTTCATACCCTGAGCACATGATTCCCCCAGAGGGCCGGTGTGGGACAGCCCAGCCCCTGACAGCCTGTCCCCAGCACGTCTCAGACAGGCTGCAGCTGGGGGCTGCCCGGAGCCGTCCTGGGTGGGAGCCCACCACCAGCCCTGGGGAGCCTGCTTTGGGCAGCAGGGACCTCTGCTTCCACCCTCATTTTTGTTTATCAATTCCTGGGTAATGAGCCCCTCTCCTCACAAAAGAGAGTTATCCAGAGTGATAGTAAAGATGAGAGCTGCAGTAAGCCAGGGAGAGAGCAGTGGGGAAATGTTTGAACTTGGGGCCTTCGGCCTGGCTAAGTGGAAGGGAGAGTGTTGTTGCAGTGAGAGGACTATTAAAAATACAAAGTACAGACTCTCTGGGGCCTCAGATGTTGTTTTACGCCATGAAACATGATTTCTTATTTTTAAATAGCTGTCATGCTTGTTAGTTTAATTTATCCCTTCTCAGCTGCAAACTACAACATTTTATGAGCCTGACTGAGGGCATTCTCACACAGGCTCTGTGGCTTTGTGCACAGCCCTGCCAGAGTCAGGCTGGGCTAAGCCAGGGTCATATTTTGTGCTTGGTTATACCTTTGCAGCCCTGCTCACACCAGCTCAGAGCCCAGTGCAAAGCCCATGAGGTTACTCAGCTCTTTGAAAAGGGTTTTGGAGAGGAAACACCTTGAAACCAGCCTGTGGTATATGTTCCCTAGTGCTATCATAACCTTGAGGATGGTGATGCTACTGTTGGTTGGTTTTTTTTTTTCTGATTTTTGCCCAGCAGTTTCATTTTCTACTAGGTTTCTGGAATGGTCAAATAATCAGGTCTGCTTTAAAAAGTCCCTGCAACAGGGTTAAAGCCAGGAAAGCACTAAAGGCTTGTGTCAGGAACAGAGTGCAGACACATGCTCTTGTTTGGTTTCAGCTGGTCCCTGGACATACCTGGGCAGTGTCTGTGTTAAAAACAGCAAAGCCAATTGTTAGGAGGCTTTTTGCTAATGCAGAGACACAATACCTGAAGGGAGCAGAGCCAGCTGAGCTTGAAAGCTTCTAAAAGGGTGCACCTTATCTTCTCTGCTGCTTGGATTCATTCTAGTGGGTCCAGACTCATGGATTCAAGATATATGTATATTATTTTCTACTCTGTGCTTTGCATGTGCCCCAAATATTTCATCCTGAGGAGGACTGTGGCTGGATGTCTGAATGTAAGCTTAACTTTGAGTCGTCCAATTCCCAGCTCCTTGCCTTGATCTTTCCTTCTTGTCCCATTCTTGCAGTTTGTTTTCAGAAGGAGCCAACACAACTGACAGCAGTTGCTCTGATGAACTCCCTTTCCAGCTGGCAGATGGGAGCAATGGATGGGCAGAAGTGCTCAATGCCTTGAACTTCTCCTGTGCAAAATATGGGCCAGGTTTGCAAATGAGCCAAATCTGACCTGATTTGGTGCAGAATAAAAGCTTTTTTCCAAGGAAGACTGATAGCCTGAGCTGGAGGAATTGTACAGTATGCAACTGAGTCTAATTAGAAGGGCACATGACATAAGAAGTTCCTCCCCGTATTCTGTCTGCTTATGGCCCATACATCTGACCTTAGCTTTTCATCAGCCTCAAATTCATTTAACAAATCTAAAACCACTTTCCAGGGGGGAGTGTAGGATTAGACACTGAGGAGCCAGGATTGTTGGCTGCGATCAATAATCTGATTGTCAGTTCCTAGGTTTTTGCAAAACATACATTGCGTTATGTGAAGCAAAACCAGAAGCAGATCTTTTTGTAATACATGGGAGGGCTTTACAGGGTGCATTTCTTCAAGCAGACACAGGCAGGAGGTATCTGGAAATCTGGAAGGCATGAGAATGAAATGATGACTGATAGAGAAAGAGAGACCACAGAAGACATCTGTAAGCCTAACCACATGAGAGACACAGAGGCAACTTGAAAACCGCGGGTACAGCCACTCTAGGACAGCTTCATTGAAGCAACATGCTATAGAAATATCACTCAGAGCTTTGTATGGATACAGGATGATGACTGCAGGATGGGGAAAAAGGCCCATCTGGACTGAATGAAGTGATAAACACAGAGAGGCTTTATTTGCTTCTGGCACTGCCAGGGCTCCAGAGCCAACTGTCTGGCTCTCCATTGTTTTGATTCAATTCGACCTCGATCAAATCTCTCTTGCTGTCATGCCTCTAGGAAACACACAGAGGATATGGGGAAAGGTATGAGTTCAACAGCTCTTGGATTTTGAGTGTTTATTAATGCAAAGGTGAAAAGCCCTGAAAATGAGAAGGCTGTTAAAATGCAGTTTGAATGTAATGATAACTTGGCATCGTTCAGCGGAATGGAGATATTTCCCTCCTATTGGCAATAAGGTGTTTTAATGCAGCTCTTTGGAATTAAAAAAAAAAAAAAAAAGATTAAAAACTGGTATATAAGTGGCTCTAGAAAAAAACCCAAAAAAATTAAAACTTGGAGCATCCCCAAGATATTTTGATCTTCATCTGAACATCATAAGATCCATGAGGTTGTTTACCTTGCCAGGTGAACAACTCGAAGACTCTCTGAGGAAGGAAAAACACAGCACTTTCTCTAGCTCACATCAATTCCCATGAGGTCAGTGGGAAGTGAAAGTGTTTGTTAAGTATCAGTTCTCCCTGCAATGCCATTAATTCATTCATCAGCAAGGAATAGCTGGAGTGAT
Source organism: Peucedramus taeniatus (assembly GCA_013400575.1). Classification (NCBI taxonomy): domain Eukaryota; kingdom Metazoa; phylum Chordata; class Aves; order Passeriformes; family Fringillidae; genus Peucedramus; species Peucedramus taeniatus. Next base: position 629,566 of record WBNO01009266.1, read on the forward strand.
TGGCTTTAGATGAATCTTTCTTGTCCCCGAGGACTAGGAGAGCAACACCACAGACTGCTGCACACCATGTTTAGCTGAGGCTGGGACATTACCTACAGGAGAGAGAGGTCCCTGACAAACCCAGTGCCTCTGGATGAAGGACAGTGCAGGGTACGTGAACGTGAAGGATTTCAAAATTTCAAATAATGCCTCACTCGAAGCCGACGAAAAGCAGTGAAAATTCGTGCACTGATCTTCACAGGCGTTGGGTGAAATCCCCACACAAGGCGAGGGGTGGGAGAGTGTTGGTGAAATATGGCCCTGTTTCAGCAGCAGTGAGGCCAGCCAGGCCGTCTCCTCCAGCCCCACGGGCTCTGCAGTGGTCCCACGGCCCCGCGTTGTCGCGGCCGAGCACTCAGTGGCCGCGACCCCCTCTCTGCAACACCCCTCAGCAGCCCTTCAGTATCACCCCGTCACTGAGAGGGCCTGTCCTGTAATTAAGGGATGGCTGCACAGGGCATGCAGCTGGTCAATGGTTTGCCTAAACAGCCTGTCTTGCAGAAGAAGGCCACATAATGAACGAGTGTCAGCAGGTCATGAGTTAGAAACAGATTTTGTCTTGCTGGGAAAAGTTATGTTTACCAATCATTCATTAGGTGTCCCAGATGGATGCCGCCGGGCTGGAGGATGGGGAGGGAGATCACCACAGCACTACCCCCAGTGACCCTGAAAGAGCTGAAATATTAGCAAATTGTTATTGCTTTTCCCCTCCACTTTGTAGCATATCTGACTGGATATATTCCAGTGAAAAATGCCATACTCTCCCACATAAAAATGGCAATGATTTTTGCTGTGACTTTAACTTGAGCATCCTGCAGCTAGTACTTTTGGGATGGTCAATGAGATGATCACAGCTGATCAGTGTCTAATGGCCTTCCCAGCATGGTTGGTTGGGATATAAAACACACCCCATCCATGAAGAAAGTTTTTCATTTTATTTTCAGCTCAACACTGGGGTTCCCTGTAGTTTTAAAATGCTTTCACCTACTCACTTATATGGACATTTTTCAGCCCAGAGCAAACCACAAAATTTAAAGGAGGGACCTCTCCAGAGCAATTGAAGCCAGGTTGGAGAACCATGGAATTCATTTGCTGTGGGTTACAGGGGAGACAGTGCAAAGGAGACTTCCACAATATGTGAAAAAATATATATTAAAAAAAAATCCCAACACATTTGAATTTTTACAGAATTCAAGTATATTTTTTACCAATCTGCAGAACATTTCAGTGTTTGTTCAGGAAAAAAAAAGTGAAAATTGGAGACAATTTGAAAGCAATCCTCTATATATGGTGCTGAGATATGAGGTGGCAGGAACCAGGTGATAGGTGGGCCAACACAGGAGCCCACCCAACCACTTCTGGAGGAGCTGTCTTTTCTTCCCCTCACAGTCTGTGATCATAAATAAGACCAGACCCCTTCTGTAAGTCTGTTCATGCCTGTGGATAGTCCCTTGACCATCACAAGTGGGGAGGTTGGGTCAACATGTGGGCAGAGCTCAGAGATAATGCAGTGACCACAGTGGAAAGCAGACCCAGTCTTCTCTGCTGGCTTGCAGGGGGACAATGCCAGGCTGGTAAGAGCTTAGGTCCCAACACCTCACAAGCATAGGATGGGCTCTGCAAGGAGCTCTGGTGCTTTCCCTAAGGTCCTCATCCCAACAGCCATGGCAGGATTCATTTGGCCATGGTGTCACTCCAAGATCACCTGAAGTTCCCTTCACACCCAAAGCAGAAGTAAAAGGTATTCCTAGGGAAGGTGGACATCTGAAATAGACATAAATGCCCATTTTTCTTCATCAAGTACAAAGGCAGGCTAAAGTTGCTAAATCATGTATCTACATTTATCTTTTCCATGGCTAAAGGTGGGGGCATTTTGCTGCTATATTCTCCATTTTACAGATGGTTTATTGGAGACCTATGGCAATTGAGCATGCCGTTGATTTTTGCCCAGGTGGCATAGGGCATACCTGTGCTGGATTTTAGTGCTGATTGCAGGGGTGTCACACTCATGCCAGCACCCACCAGTCTGCAGGATGTCGATGGCTCTAAGAAAATCCTCAGGAAGTAGCAAATTCAGTCTGCATGTCACCATAAAACATATTGGACCCAGATGAGCAGAGCTTTGCTAAGCCAGCCGTGAGTTTGGCTCTTGGTCCTGATCCCTCCCCACTGTGAGAGCAAGTGGAGGGCAGGGAAGGGAGATGGGAGGAGGAAAAGGATGCTCTGTAGGTTATTATTGTTCTAGTAATTAGAGCTACAGGAATGCCCATTATTGCTAGGATGCTTACACAGAAGCTGTTTGCACTCCACAAACTCCCTAGGTACTCAGGGTGGATTTACCTAGTGCAAGGTAATTTGTAACCCTGTTGTCTGTGTATTTACTTTGGGCCATGCACACTGTAAATGGGAGTGAAAAATCTCAGGGATGGGGGGAGATGAAGGAGGAAGGATTCTTTGCCCTGATGAATTGAAGTGTTGTTTGAAAGAGGCAGACAGGATTCCCGATATTGCTTCGAGTTTGGCGGCTGGGGCGGGGGGAAGGGAAAAGGACAAGTCCTTTAATGAGAAAGGGTTGAGGTTTTGCCCCTTTTTTTTTTTTTTTTTTTTTCCTAGCAATTTTAATTATCACTAAAACCTCCAGCCCATTCAGGCTCTTGAGAATACAGTTGGGCTCTCAGCTGAGGTCTGCATTTATTAAAGTCCCCCGGCTGGGCTGGGAATGCGGGCTGGTTTCTGTAGCGGTGTCACCGCCGGTGTTACGGGTCTCCTGGTTCTCACATTACGCACCACGGACTCCACCACTCCGCATTAGCGAGGCCCAATTAAACCAAGCAGTTGATTAAACAAGCCAATCAGGGTAATTAGTTTAATCAGATTCCCTTGGTAGCCAGCACTGAACTGCTTGTAAAAGGCGGTTAAAGAATGAAGTGCACCTACTTAAGCTCCTATTTTATTTTATTTTTTTATTTTTTTTTTTTATGTCTGAGGTAATTAGAATTACCCATGGCGAGCCGAAAATCCAAAGGCCCAAATGGGGAGCGGGGAGGACGATTAATGAAGGCGATGATGTGTGAAGCAAACAGAAAGGAAGACAGGATGTGTGGTAAACAAATGGAGAGGAGGCAGCGCTCTGGGAAGGGGCACAAAGCGCGGCCTCTCCGCCCGCTCAATGGCCCTGTCTGAAGTGGCCGGAGACGCCAGGGCTTCTCGGCACGTCCGTCCCCTCTCTCCCCGCTGCCACCGAGCCTTGCACGGCGAAAACTGGGAGAAATGGGAGGAATTTTGCAGCTGGGCGCTGTCCGGGCTGCCCCGGCGCTGGCGCTTCCCGCGCGGTTTTTGGAGCAGGAGCTGCCCCGAGCCGGGGCTCGGCCCCGCGGGGATGGCCCCAGAGCTCTCTCCTCCCTGGCCGGGCACAGGCGTGGGACACCCGGACACTTGGTAAAGGGTCCGCATTTCTGAGGCTGCCTTTCTGCTTTGACAAGTGCTGCGCCTCTCATTTTGACTGGCTGATTTTACCTGCCTGCCAGATGTTGCAATTCTGCACGAAAAGCTGAAGTTGAACATTTTTCAGTGGCTTTTGTCTCACTAAACGAAGCCCAGATTTTTGACTTTGTGTTCCTGCTTGGGATAAAGCTATGTTTGGTGAGTTCAATTTGTCAGCTGCTCACAGTCATCAAGGAAAGGACTCATGAGAAGGGGATTTTAGTTCTGCTACTGCCACAGAGCCATTGTTTTTTCATCAGCTGAAGAGGGTGCACAGAGAGGAGCAAAGTTTTAAGATAACATGCAGTGATGCCACTCCAGAACATTCTCCTCCCACTCTAGCACTATGGGACATGGGACTTTGGGAGCTTTGTATTTTAATGGTGGTATATTCTTTTGTAATAGTCCCCAGTGAATTTCTTTTCATCATATCTAAATGCTTTTTAAACTCTCTTCCTGCACCCATCACTTCTGCAGCAAAGGGTTCCTCAGCTGAATCACACATGGGGCAAGGAGCTGTCTCCTTTAGCTTATTCTGATCTGAGGAATTCTTTATCTTTGTCCATATTTCTGCTATCTTTTTTGAGGTGAACAGACACAAACTGCTTCCAGTATTCAAGATGTGGTACTGTATGGATTTGCACAAATGAATGTCAAATTCAGAAAAATCAGTAGTAACATAACAGAAAGCATCATTAGTCATAATGATGTTTCCTGTTATGTTCCCACTGATTTTTCTGAATTGGATTATACTCTTGACCTTAGTAATCTACTGTAGAAATAAGTTTCACAAGTGAGCTCAGCAGTGTGGAAATGCTGACCCTCTGTTATTACTCTCAGAAACTCAGAATAAGGAGGACTCCTACTGTCACTCAAGACCATGGATTATAAACAGTGTGTCACCATAAAGCATCCAAACCTGTCCTTTTAATCTGTTTAAGCTGAGGTCATTGTGTTACAGTGTGCTAAATCAGCCCAAGATGCCCCAAATGAAAAATAAAAGAAAGAACATGACAGTATACCCATAGTCTTGCTCCTTCCCTTGGTCTGCAGAACTCCCTGAGATCATCAATCTTGCAAACACTCTTCTAAGTGGATACTTTCTTCAAAGCCCCATCCAATCTAATCTCATTCTTCTTACAGCACCACATAGTTATAAAGCTTTTGCATTATATTTAATGAGTGGCCAGAGCCTATCACCCCTGAAAGGTAATAGGAAAATTCTCTGAAATAGGCACTTTGTATTCTCCTAGCTCATTATTTTCTCACAAAATAATTTTCAGAACTATATTAAATACATTACCCAAAGATACTCTTGCAAAGCACTTACAGTAATTACTTTTACTCAGAAGAGATAATTTCCCCAGAAGCTCTTACCTGTCAGGAGAGGAAAACAACCAGGTATCACCAGGCTGACTCTTTGAGTCTGAGAAAATTGAATTATTAAATGTTCTAGTCTTTTTCTGCCATGTAAATGTTTTGGGTTTGAGCACTCTTTTTAGAAAGCTTTGTCTCTTTTTGCCCTACTGGTTACTGCCAGGAGAGAAATGCTTGTAAGGGCTTCATCCCAGGCTTCCAAGAAGGAAACCTGACCCAGACATGGCATAACCAAACAAATCTATCTTGCACCTTATGCCTGTTTGTCTCAGAGGGATAAACTGTGTCCATGCTTCTCCCAAAGGACAGCAGTCAGTCCTTGTCCCTCAGACCCAGGGATGGACAGTCTGACAGTCTGGCTTTTATGGCATGAATGGGATTGGTGGTAAATACACAGCAGAGCATCAGGGAACATTTGAAAATGCAAAACATCCTGAGGTATGTTTGAGGTGGATTTGTAAGACTGTGAATCACAAAGGGAGCCAAATCTGAGATATCAGATCAGCTCCTGGAGAGACCATTCCCAGAACTATGCCTTGGTTTGATTTCAGAGAGCAGCAGCAGTACAAACCAGCCAGGGAGCAAGCTGACAGCAAGGCAAGGCCTCACAGGCATCTGTTTATCAAAGTAGATGCACTCAGCCAAAATGTTCAAAGCATGGGATAAAATGTAGATAATCTGGGAAGATGTAAAAATGGGTCACAAGGGAAAGACAAGTGGTTTTTTCCACTGAAATTGATTTACTCTGACCAAGTAGATCTCATCTCTGGATCTCTGGATGTATCTAAAGGTTGTTAATTTTTTTAATGAGCTGGGAAAGTGGAGGGCACCAGTAACACCATGAAAACAGATGACTTCATTAAGAGTTGGCTGAGTCAATGTTTTTTTTCCCCCCAGGAGTCCAATAGATTTCATTAGGAAGCAGGAAATGGCTCAGAGAGCAGCTATGAGCTGTTCATTCCAGGTGGAGGTGGAAAGGACCAAGAGTGAGTGGTGGAGTTGGGGACAGGACCACAAAGACCCTAAGACATGGCTGGGAGGGAGGATCACAGGCTGTCACAGCTGACTGAGCTCAGACAAGGACAAAGTGCCCACGGCCTTGGGCTCACCATTTAAATGATGGAAATGTGCAGCTCTGACTGTACAGGAGGAATATCCTGGTAGAGCAGGTCCACAAGCAGGAGCTCCTGCAGGGAGGTCTTGCAGACTCCCCTTTACTTGACAGTTTTGCATGTCTCTTTCAACATGTAAGTGGTGTTTGAGTAAAATTTTTTGGATTGGCCTTTGAAACTCCTCAGCACTTGGGTGTGTTTGGTGCTGGGATTTTCCCTCTGGTGGTTGTAGAAACAGTGCCCAAAAAAGCCCCAAAATTCAAATCCAAGTCCTAATTCCTTAAGTTGTCCCAGTTTAGGATTTGGTTCCGTACTTGAAATAAATTTTAAGTCTCCCAGCTCTCTCTTTGAAAACACATGTAAAATCCTCTGTCCCTGGAACAATGACAAAGGATTGGGAACATCTGCAGTGGAATGGCCGTAGCAGGAGTGCTGTACAGTACTGTGTGTCAGCCTGACAAATTCCCATTAATCCCACCACCGTGCTGAGTTTTACCCACACATAGACAACCCGCCCGCGCGACATCGCCAGCGCCGCACTCCTGACCTCCTCCTTGTAACCCACAGTGTAGAGGAGATATCTGTGATGCTGAGAGAATGAAACGCTTCAGTTTTACATGAAAAAAGGGTATTCAGGCTTCTAGGCCCAGGAGTACAAATTATTAATCACTCCTCACAAGGAATCTGCAGATGGATGTTTAGCACTATTCACCACGACATAACTGCAAATCAATTAGTTCATTTTGTCCTACCCTGAGGCTGTCTGGCAGACAATAGCAATGTCTTGTGCAAACGTTTTTATAAAGAAGACACAGGGGGAAGGAACCACAAAGGCCATTGGTTCTAACGAGCAATTAGGAAAGTGTGCAAGGCTCGCTTTCTTTTTTTTCCTTCTTCCCCCTTTCTTTCTTCAATTCATTCCGAGGCTCTAATTCTGAAAATGATGCTTTTCTTGCCCACTTCCTGTTTGTCAAATGAAGTGCTAATCAGCGGCTTACAGCTCTCTAGCCAGCAAGGGGAGGATGAGGTAAGAAGGAGTTGGGAAAAGTGGAGAGCCGGGGAACAATGTGGGGGAAACAATGCTCACTTATGCTCTTCTGGGCAATCAGGGCTGCATGCAACTCCCAGGAAAAATAACCTGCCCTAAAACACACTTGGTGGTGATGCTCAGCGGAAGGAAGCCCCTTGCTCCAGGGAAGCTGATGAGTGCTACCCAAGGGAGTCTGGTTCCCCACTGAATGTGCCTGAATTGCCTTCCCTTGCTTCCAGAGGGGAGAAACTCAAGTCCAGATTGGGGTGATCCCATCTGCCCATTGGAGGGGATGGATGCCCTTCCAGCACTGACAGCGAGGCCAGGGCTAGGGCTTCTAATACAGACCCATTGTTGCATGTTTCAAATTAGGAGCAGTGAAGCTGGGCTCGGCCAAGCTACCTCCAGCTGCAGATTCACTTGGGAAGAGCTCAGTGAGAAGGGCCCAGGGTGTCTCCATGGAGGACAGGTCTTGCTCACATAGTGCGAGCAGCCTCTGCCTCTTTGATAAAGACAAATGTATAGCAAATAGAATACAACTCCACAGATTTGCTTTTAAACTTCAAGACTTTAACTAAAAACTAAACTTTCAAACTTCTGTGGACCCACCACAGAATTAAAGGTAGAATTCCTTCAGAAGAGATGACCCACCTGAAGTATTAGTCTTTCCCAAGAGAGCAGCCTTTAGAATTCCTTTCCCTCTCTTAAGGTCCCTCTCTGTCATGGTGCTTGCAAAGAGCTCCCGACAGCAAAGAGAAATCTTTGCCTCTGCCCCAACTGCCTGTGCCCTTGTTTCTCTTCTCTCTTACATTTCATTTGCCTGTGTCCCGAGTTTCAGGAACTTTGGGGGTCCGTGGCAGCTTACAGCAGCTAAACAAGCAGGATGAACCTTGAATGGGACATTATTGCAGTATAAATCTCTGGAATAGTGGCTGAGCATTAGTGATAGACCCTGGATGCCAGGGGCTGGCTGTGAAGGAGATGCAATCAGATATTCACAAGCACTGCATCATATAAAACTTGCATATTTACTTGTGTGCCACCACTCATATTTTTCTTCTTCCTTTCCATTCATTTGGGGGATGAGGGGGATTTTCTGTACACAACCAGTTAAGCCCATGCAAATAGTATTTGCATGAAGCTTGAGCAATATATGCAGCCATCTGGAAAGTCTGTTTGAGTCCAATCCCCACTGGCATCACCTTGCTCTGAACGTGTACGTGCTCTTCATGTGGCTGTCTAGTTAGTAGGTCTGGTTATTTGAGTTGTGCTTTCTGGACAGGCTTCTTAGTATTACCTCTGCTTTTTCTCCTTCTTTTTTTGCTTGCTACTGCTTGAACTTTGCTGCTTATCAAGTGGCTGCCTGGTGGCTTGTAGCAAATTTGAAGGAAACTTCAATGTCACTCCTCCTGCAGAAATGCCTCCTCTGCAAAGTCTGCTCCCACTCATCAGTGAAAAGGCAGGTACCAAACTGTGCATTGGTGAGTCCAGGGCTCAGATGGCTGAAACAGATGAACTAGAGGGAATTTGCTCTTTTCATGTGATACCCTGTCAGTCTGTAAGGATGTTTATTATTATTATTTCCTCGGGGGACACAATTTACAGCACCTGTCTTTTTGGCTCCTACTGTGTGAGTCACATTTCTTAAAACATTTATTCTTGTAATCTCTGTGTCGGATAAGAGCATTCTATTTTGCCATTTTAGTAGAAGAAGAACAGTGAGAAAAGCTTTCAATAACTCTTATGAGTGCATCTGGGCAAAATTTTCTCTGCAAATATTTTGTTTGCCAAAAATGCATTTCTGATCACTGAAGCTGTCTGTGCTCTTTAAATCCCTTGGAGTAGAGGTGAATAATGTTTTGAGCCAAAAAGAAAAAAAATCCCAAAACCAAAAAAAGGAACATTTCTGAGAAGATTTTGACCTTCATTAAAATTATAGATAATTTTGAAAGGATCAGCTAACCTTATGGTTTTTTTTTTAAATGGGGAAAAAAAGAGTTTTATCACCTTTGAGCTAAGTTAATAGGAATACCTGGTGCTAGAAGGAATCATCATGTTCACCTGTACTTGCTGAATCTTGTTGCTTCTCTTGCATGATACCAGTGCTCATTTGACCCCACTGTACACCCTAACCCTCAAAAATACTAATGCTACCAAAGCTTCACCAGCAGTGCATGGTTTGGGGCAGGTGGGAACAAGCAGTGAGTAGATCCAACCCTCTTGGTGGCATCTTGTAGTTGAACATACCTTTGCCTCCTCTGACAAAATTTTTCCTTTTCATTTTTACATATCTGAAGACTGTAAAAGTCTGTATGAAAAAAACCCCACAACCTCACCTAAATGGCTTTTGAAATGCTTTATTAGAGAACCTGTAGACTTGTAGAACTTCAGATTTTCTGTCCCCTGACTCATGAATACACTGGAACGTTTCAGCATTTTGTTCAAAGTAGCCAGATGACCTATGGCACAGAAAGATCTTAAACAATGAACTTCTGAACCTTGGACTGGCCCCCAAGCCACTGACCATGGCTAGTTTGGCAGAGTTCTTGGCTCTCTGGGCCTCACAGGTCTGGGAATTACAGAGGCACAGTGTCCCTGAGCATCCCAGGGAGACAGCCTGACAGGGTCCAATAGGGATGTCTGAGGCAGAGGAATCTCTGGTCCCAGCTAGACTTGCTCAGACCTTCCCCAAACTGAAAACTTTGCAGGGTTGAGCAGAGAAAAGTGATTTCATCATATGGGGAATTTCAGTGGTCTTGATTTTAATCTTGCATCTGAATTAAAAAAAAAAAAATTAGGAATAAAAGTTGAATGAATCCAATTTCCCCCACAGCTCAAATAAACAAATCACATGCATAGAAGGAAGGGAAACACTACAAGAAAAGGAAAAGACATAGAAATAGAATAGGGAAGTAAAATAAATGAGACTTTCTCTGATCCCCAGTAACCATGATCCAGGTCCATCCAGGAATCCTTCTCCATCCAATGATCCTTCTTGGAGAATTGTTCCAGAGACCACATCTATTTGGCAGGACTAGAACTGCAGGTCCCTGGGGGAGCATGCACAGTCTCTCCTTTCCTTTGGAAGGAGTCCATGGCGTCCCTACATCCTTGATGTTCCACATCTCAGTGGGCGTCTACGAGACTTTCCGTCCTCCTGGATGCGGCCAAAGGCCGGGGCTTGTTCTCTCCCCTGTGGGAGAAGGAGGCAGGGAGGTGTGAAGGAGCTCTGCCAGCACCAGTGGGAATGGCCATCACCCTTTTCACCACCTCTGACACCCCTGCACCTCCTGCTTGCCTCCAGCAACCTGCTCCCTCTCTGGCCAGCCTTGTTTCTCTGGGAGTCTCCCAGTTGGCAAATGGCTGGATTTCAGGCACAGTCACTATTAGTTAATCAGCATGCTTAATACATTAATGTGCACATATCTATCTGCATCCACTGAGCTTTGTAAGCTGCAACTCTTGCAGCTTGGGCTGGAAAATTAGTTTCCCAGCTGCAGAGGGTCGCTGTTCATTTATTTACAGTCCTTGGAGACCTCCTGAATGCAATGGCACAAAACAAAATGAGGCCTCTAATCCAAAAGCCAGGAAGCTTAAGCACCTGTAGAAACAGTTTTGCATTCCTAGGGGCAAATTATCTCTAATCTTGTTAAATGACTGCACTGCGAAACAATCACAAAATGCTTTTCTTCGATGGCCCATAACCAAACAGGAGGGGTCCATTACTGCTCAGAGCAGGGAGAGCCAGCAATCCTGCAGGAGGACACAGCTGATCACTGAACAAGGGCTGCACTCAAAAGGAAAGGAGAAACGAAATAAAGCTAGAACTGTTTGGGAACGGATGCTTCCAATTTTCTAAATTACAATAGCAACTTGTTGCCAAGCAATTACAGTGTTTCGTCTGTTTTTTCCTGCTTTGCCCCCCACCTCATTTGTTTTTCTTCAGCAGATGCTGTTTCTGAACTTTGTCATTCATGTCCCTTTCCCCACCCCCTGTAATTTACAACTGATAATGAGCCACCATCCAGACATTACTACAACAAAAAAAAAAAAATAAAGAAAAAGGGAAAGTGAAAGTGAGATGTGCCTGTTTTACCTGACCCAGCAGAAGCACCTTCACAGATAATTTTAAATTGCTTTTTTAAGCAAGCTGCTTGGGGTTTTTTTCTCACTATACAAGATAGATGCTGCATGTAACTTTGACAAACTACCAATAAGTATTTGTTGCACCAATAAAAAAGAGAGTGAAAGAATAGCAATTATGCTCCATGAAACTCCAATGGTAGTCAAAGCCTCCAAATCCACAAATTAAAATAGGTGCTTAATTCAAGCAGGGCTTGCAGGAGTGCTGGAGCCAGGCTCACTGTGGTATGCTGCTTTCTGTGGGGATGGATGTGGTTTCTGTGGCAGGGCAGGCAGCATGGACAGCTCATTACTGCTGGAGAAAATTCAGACCTGGAGAGAGTGCACTGGCATGTACCCAGGCCTGGATGGGGGGAATGACATTGGGAACACCCTCCCAGAGATCACCCAAGCCCAGCATTCTGCCAGTGAGGGCCCAGCCAGTACAAACTCAGCTAGGGCTTAGCACTGGAATGACAAAAATCACATTTTCAGAAAGCAGTTTCCCCTCAATGAGACCCATTGACTACCTGGTGTGGTAAAGAGAGGGCACAAGTGCCTACCTGGAGTTGGCAGAAGGAAAGTTATGGACTGCAGGTCTCCCTCTGGACTTTCCCACCTAACTGGGTAGATGGCAAACCTTGGGGATGGCACCATCTTCCACTTTTCTGTACTCATCAGCATGCTTTTAGGGGAATGTCTACACCTTGGAAACATGTAGGAAGTCATTCTATGACTCTCCACTTCCCTGGAGAAAAGGTACAACAACTGAGGTCAGCAGAACCTCATTTCTCGACAGGGTCACACTGCCTGGAAGAATAAAACAGTGATGATCATTCCCCACTAAAGCTGCACTGGAGTTATTCCTTTTCTGAACAATCCATCCTATTTCTCCCCTGTCCCCTCACTGAGCACCATCTCAGAACTCACATTACTGGTACAAATGTCACCTTGGGCAGGGTGCACAGGGAATTCTGCAGGTTTAGGTAGACATGACTTCTGCAGCTCTTCAAGTCCACATGCTCATACAAACTGAAGTTCTGCTCCTTTTTCCAGCTGCTAAAGTATCTAAACTCAAGGACAGGTTTTTCTTGCTTTTGAGTCATTAGTTTTCCAATGCTCCTGCAGTGCTGGAACACTGGGAGTAGTTTTTGTGGAGAAATGAAGAGATAAATGGGGCTAATGGTGTTCATGTCTCTCAGAACTGGCTCGCCTAAACTGGTGGAAATTAAATCAATGAAGCTTCATTGACCTACATCAATTGGGGGTTGAATCCAAGAGCAACCAGACTTTACACACAGCTAAGTATTAACCTCCAAATTAATGATGAGTGGGTTACATGGAGGGGATCAGGCCTTCATGGCCAATTGGTGAATGTCAGAGCTGTGGGCACAAAGCAGGGAAGCTGGGTACCAGGAAAGGAAGAGAGAACCTCCAGCACATCTGTTACACTCATCTGTACTTCACTTTTGTTTTTCAAACAGGCTGGCTTTGCACACACCCACCCCACACAATGACTGTGTTTTAAGCCCATCCTTGCTTTAAATGGAATAATGATGTAGGTTTTAAGCCTATACAACCCCAGAGCCTCCAGTTAGCTCTTCAATACCTTATCTTCAGCTTTGGGACTCTGCTTTTGTGCAAGATTGAGATTTTATGCAAAATTCAAGAATGAAATAAATCATCTTTACAGGCATATCTGGGGCAGACAACAGTCTACTATATCCAGACTTCTGCCCCTCCACAGCCTCCCAGAGCCTCCAGACTGGACCTACTGCTTTTTCCTCTGCTTTTCTGTCTCTTTTCATGTTATTCTCCATTTTCTTAAAGAACCTGAGAGCTAATAGATCACTTCAAAATGAATGCAATTGCTTCCCAGCAGTGAGATGCTGTGTTTCCTCTACACCAAATCTATGCACTGTTCCACTAGATAAACAGCACCAAATGTCATTTGAGAATCACATCCTGCTTTCATTCTCTCCCCTCCTCACATTCGAGGCTCTAGCTTTGTGTGAGAGTGATTCACTTTCCCACTGAATGCAGAGTGAAAGCCCATTTTCAGCACTCTCCCAACACCCGTGCACAACCCGCTATTCATTTCCAATGATCATTTGTATTTCTTTTGGAAGACCTTAAACACCACAGGGAATAAAAGGAAAACCATTCAAGTGAAAATAAGATCGGCAAAGACAATGCATTGCCCTGCTGTCAGTGCTTAGCTAAAGATGAATACATATTAGCACCTTTTCTGCCTGGTTTTGTAACATAGTTGGGGTTTATGTGTGGGGTGTGTGTGTATTTGCTCATTTTCCTAAAATCTGTCCAGCCACATAGTTGCTTTCAGCTAAGTTTTCAATGATTCTCAGGGATATTAAGCACCTACGAGTTTTTGACAAACTTGCTTGAGGAGAAGAGAGAGAGCATCGACAGAAGATGCAGCATGAGCAGAGCCTTTGTTAAACACTGCAGAAACTCTCACAGTAACTCAGCCTGCAGGTACCAAATCCAAACCCCGGGGTCAGGCTGCCTAGAGACCAGATCTCTGCTCTTCAGAGAAAACCTTTCTCACAACACCATACTGTGGCTCCAGCCTGAGGTGTATGTAGTATGTTGCTTTGCTGCTCAAGAGACATGGGTGAAAATAGAATTTAATTCCAAAAGCCACAGTGTGGTCCCTGGTTCCCACAATGACCAGAAAGAGGAAATTACTTTGGCCAGTTAATTCCCATATTGCCAGATATGTTCAGAGGAGAGTGGGAACTACAATGTGGATTTAGAAGCTAAAGCAAGTCCCAAAAGGATGTGAGGGGGGGATCCAGGATAATTATGCCCACTTAGGAGAGACATACAAAGTAAGTCTTGGATGAACCTTTCAGCCTTTGGAAAGGATATAAAAGTCATTACATGGAGGTCAGCAAGTGCCTCAAATATTCATCAAGAAGGATGATTTTGAGACAGTTGATTATGGGGCATTACTAAGGAAAAAGATATTCAGTGAATTGCTCTCACCTCAGTAGAGAGAGTGGCATTGTAGATTATAATTAGCAGGTATGAAGACCTCATGAGAAATGAGCAAGAGAGTTGGGGAGATATCTATGAAATTCTTATGCCTGGATTGAGCACAGAGGAAGAGCAGATTCAGTGCATAATGGAAAAATGGTGTGTGCTGGGATGTGGGACAGTAAAATGGATTTTGTGGAAAGGAAAAATTATTGCTGCAAGGAGGAATCAAACAGATAATTTGATAATAAAAATATTTTGTATGATGCAGGTAGAAAAATTATATTGGCCAGCAAAAGCATTGAAATACTTTCCTACTGATTAAAGAGACCTTAGCAATGAAATGGAGGGATTTAACTACCAAGGCAGGATGTAACCCTGGATGTTGTAAGGATAATAGAAGGATCTTGAAATGGCATTGGTTTTGGAATGCAGGTAATGAGGGATAGGTTTTGGTCAGGAGAGGCAGAAACAATGATTAAAGGGAGAAGTAATGCTGTATAGTGGTGGTAGGAGAGACTGCAAGGGCACAAGAACTGCATGGGTAGAGCAAAACCCATTTGGGTCCAAGTGATATAGGGTAAGATGGCTAAAGCCATTGAGACTGAGTCATTCCAGGAATTTCCTGTAGGTTCCCAGGCTGGACTGTAAGCTAAGACTGTCTTTCTATATGGAGGGAGAGAGAGAGAGAGAGAGAGACAGAGAGAGAGAGAGAGAGAGATCAATATATATATATATACAGGTGAGAATTGTAACATTATGGAAACTTTAATTCTGCACACATACACTGGAAAATAAATGCTATCAAGAAAGGCCCATACAGCCTGAGTGTGGGCTGACTCATTCGTTCACTCAGTTATGCAACAAATCCAAGATGAGATTTTAGGTTTGATTTCACAGACAGTGAGACCTTTTGAGAACATAATGACTTTGGACCTGTGATCGTGAGATGAATCCATGTTAATATAATGAAAGTGTTAAAAGAGGGATCTGCAACTTAAGTCCAAAGGGGCAAATGTGTTGAAGAGCTCTAGGACTGTTGTGTGCAGGGTACTTCACAGGCAAGGTGAAAAAAACCCTTTGCTCTTGCATCTTGCTCAGGAGGGGGACCAATATTACAGAAAAAGGCTCCAGACTGCAACAAATGCAAGATCCACTTCGAACAGGATGTTTGGATTGGGCAGAACAAAGGGTTACAAGGGCTAAAACCATATCTGACCAGCAAAAAGCCACGTCTTAGAGGTTAGAAAGCATAGAGAGCTTGTGAGAATTGCCAACTGTCAAGCTGAACTGAACCTTGCAAAGGAAATTAAAATGAAAACCAGACGGGTTTTCAGCTGGAGGAGGAATAGGAGAGAAAGAACATGGAGATTAAAAATATGGCACCAAAACTGGATAAATGCTTTGCCTCAGGATGCAGTTCTGTGAGATAGGGTGAGATGGCTTAAAAGATTACTGATCTCTGCAGGCAAGCTGAGGCTCTGCTGTGCTTTCCCATCTCCCCACCACGGTGACGAAGCCTCACCCCACATCTTGCACCAGCTCCTTAACCCCTTAGTAAACCACCCCAGAAAAGCATGTGGCTAGAGCTTTTCTGCTGTTTTAGCAAGTTGAATCAGCTATGAAAACTGATCCACAAGTGCCCAGGTTGTTGCCAGGGATGAGTGAGGCCACGGGGAGGAGAAGGAGAAGAGAGGCAGCTCCTTCCCCTTGCAGCCTGGCTCAGCTGCCTCTGACAGCACCACTTTCCTTTTGGTTAAGGATGTGGGTGAATTTGCAAATGAAAGGAAATGAGGATGAGGCTATAAGAATGGGAATGATCACATAGGAGGAGGAAAGGAGTTGGGGACAGATAGACTCTGTCCCAAAATTCTGGAAGGAGAAGAGTGTGAATTGGCTAGCTCAGTAGCAATGATGCATTCATTCAGTCATGGGTAGTTCATGTAACTGGTAAATAGGATCTGGGCCCCATGGCTAAATAAGAAAAGCAGGAAGAGAATGAGATGTTTTGGTAACTATAGAGCCATTAATTTGACCTCAGAGTTATACAAGGTTGTATAATAATTTTTGAAGGAAAAAACCTGACAACATGGAAATTAAAAGAAAATGGGATAAAAGGCAACCAGTTAATCACAAGTATATTGTATCCTTTTCACCTACTGTGTGAGCTGATCCTCTTTATTCAATCCTAACACAGAAGCCAGGAATTGGCTCGTTTTCTTCCGTCAGGATTGTTTTATTCATTGGCCATTCACCAAAAATAAAAAAAAAATCCTATTTCAATAGCCTTGGGAAATGGATGTTCAGCAACATTCACTGTAGCTCACTGGGTTTCTAAGGGCCTTACAAGCAGGGGCTACAACAGAGTGATATATCTTGGTGGTACAGTAGTGCTCATGGGTGCTGTCAGTAAACCCTGCTCTTGCAGAGCAAAAATCCCATCCCATCACTCCTGTGTCTTTCAAAATGTCCTTCAAAATACAGCAGAGCCCTCCAAACAACATCTATAATTATGTGTTCTTCCCCGGGCTCCCCTCGGTTCTTTATTACTAATTTTGAAGGATTTTGCTCAGAAAGGTCTTTATACTCTGCAGGCACTGCTGAATTGGAATGGGAAGCAGGGTTTCTTCTCATTGTAAGGTAGGCAGGGCTGCCTTCCAGTTTCCCAGCTGCAGAGATTTATAGCCACTACCAGATTCACTAGGTGGCCAAGGTTTTATAACCCAATTGAACAGAATAAAACCATTTAGACTGAAAGCAATTTGATGCAGGACTCAATGACTTTCAGGAACTTGATGTATTACTGTGATCATGAAAGCTACAAATTATATATATATGTATATATTTGACAAATCACTTTCAAAAACAATTTAATTATTTGGAATGATTTAATCAGGGTTGACAGGCCTGCAAAGCATCTCTGGGAATGAAGCAGAAAACCTTGAAGTGTATGGAAGATTTTCAATCTGTGTTAAATCCTGTTCCAAAGAGAGGAGTTTGGTATCCTTCCCAAGGCTCCAAACTCCCTTGAATACCAATTCCCTTGGAAGATCTCCTGGGTTAGGCTCCTATGGGCCTGTTTGAGGCTCTATGCAGCAAAGTGAAAGGGGGATAGCAAAATAGGCATCTACCTTTGACACCCTTGGCCAAATATTAGGGAGAACAATGTCTCAATGTCTTCAGGCCTGCTGGCTATCCCAGCAGCGCTCACAAGACTTGAACTTCCAGAGATTTCCTAGGTTTTTTTGTTGTTGCTGCTCTATCTCCTTCCCATTGTTTGATGTTTTTTTTGGAAATGGACTTCATGCTCCAATCCCCTTGTATTTCAGAAGCCTAGGTGTCTGGTTGTATTAAATATTTCAGGTTGCAATTCTCCTGTGAATCAGACTCCAATGAAGGCTTGCAGAGTGCTCCCAGTGCAATCAAAAGTATGATTCATTCACTAACTAAAAATTAACTAGAGAGACTTTCCTGAGTCAAGTTTAAGCAATCTGGGTTTAAGCACATTTCCAGGGTCTGCTTTCCAGGCCATTTTACCAGGGGAATGGGTACCAGTCCTGCTGCCCTCACAGGATGAACATTTCCAGGGTGTGTTATGAGCCTCTGTCCTGCCAAACTGTTCTGAGCACTGGCTCTGCATTGGTGGAGGGAAATATGTGTCCTTTTGCTGGA
Organism: Peucedramus taeniatus; assembly: GCA_013400575.1. Classification (NCBI taxonomy): domain Eukaryota; kingdom Metazoa; phylum Chordata; class Aves; order Passeriformes; family Fringillidae; genus Peucedramus; species Peucedramus taeniatus. Next base: position 647,401 of record WBNO01009266.1, read on the forward strand.
GGAATGGAGATATTTGGAGGGGCTGTGAATGCTCATCATAGTGGTACAAACTCTTAGTCCCCAGCAAGTTTGCTATTGCAGTCATTTGGTAAGAGGGGGAGGAGATGAGTCTGGTGTCTGAGAGCAGTTGAATAGAAATGAAAATTAGAGATTAAAAGCTATGAATGACAAGGAAATATCTCAACAGGAACCTTATCTCCAAGACTGGAATGTCTCTCAGTACAAAAACGTCTGCTGATGAATTCTCTCCATACGACCAAACCGAATGCCTTGGCTGCTCCCACCCAGGCTCCTGCAGCTCGCGCTTCCCCGCAGTTTTCCTTTGCTTTATTGCTTTCAGATGCTGCTTGGTCTGAGCTGCTCTGGTAGCTGTGTCATTGCCACCAGCACGGGGGAATGTGGCTGTGTCTGAGCGGGCTGCGAGGCGTCAGCCCAGCCTCTCCCGGGGCCGCCCGACAGCGCAGCAGAGCTGCCTGCCTGCAGCCACTTAATCAAAACCCAGCCCTGCTGCTCAGCAAGAGCAAGCCCTGACAGTTCTGGCTGAGTTCTCATGTACCAAGACATTCAGGCATCAGGAGTGTTCATTCATCACTAATGGAGGAGCTGGTGGGAATGACACTCTCCTAGCAGGACAGTTCCTGCTGTTGTCCACACCGCTCCCGTTGGGTCTTTTACCTCTGTCCCTTTGATTTAATGGTGCAAATGATCTAAAACTCTGCATATCTTTTCCTTCTGGTTTGAAACACTCCTCCATATTCATTCTGCTCTTGCCCATGATCCTCAGATATCTTTCCAGGGAAAACAATCCTGGATTTATTTACAGCACGTCAGTATTTATTTTAGCAACCCTTTTGGGGAGAAGGCAAGGAGAGATCTGAGCTCTCCAATAAGGACCTCAGAATGTGCTCTGTGCTTTCAAGGTAGGGGCATTTTACTTGAAGGGTTTAAAGGGGAAGAAGAATGTGAACTCAGGTCAGGAACCTGTTTTTCTCTGTGCTTTCCCTGTGATGTGCTTTTATAGTGCAAAGTCCATGAACACCCCCTAAGGAAGTGAGAGAAAACTCCTTAATAATATTCCTGCTTTGAAGGCAAACCCAGGTAAATATTTATTTGTTTGATTATTTTGTTCCCTAGAGTTGCCTTAGTTTGTTTATTTTGTTTTCATATTCCCCTACACATGCACGTGCACTCCAGCTTTTTTTCTACCTTGGCTAACAAATGCCAGTGAATTAAAATGAGACATTTTGATGCCCCAGGATATCCCATGGGAAAAGTTTTCTACTGAGCAATTTAAGACTTACATAGAGCAAAATAAGGAGGGAGAGACGAAAAAGGTTGCTACCTGTTTTTGTTTCCTCCTCTCCACCTCTTTCCATTTGCAGTTATCTATAGACAAATTTCAGTGGATGAGTGTCCCTGTCCCCAGAAAGCTTTTAAAGAGGAAGGATGCTGAAACCATGAAGGCAAATGCAGGCACTGGTGAAAACTAATCCTTTAAAGCTCAATAGAAGCCATGTCACTTGGTTGTTATCAATATTTCTTCTTCTTTCCCTCTAGAAATTATTTCTTTGTTCTTCATCACAGCAGTGTTTAGAAGCCCCAGCTGTGTTACAGGCTGCTGATTTCAGCCAAGGGTTTTCAAATTGCATGTCAATGCAACCCTGTGGACATGTGAGCTGCTCTAAAAGGAATGTCAATGGAGAGTGTAAGTCTATGGTCAGGAGACACAGGCCTTTGATACTGGAGTCTGCAGCTCTGCAAGAAAATGCCTTCTGTAAGAAAATACTTGATTACCCCTGTAGCAAGGTGTGACTTCACAAGGTCACCTGCACTAAAACCAAGGAGAGACCCTGCCATTGACATCCCCTTGCTGTACTGCATTTGTGATATTTGCAATTTCTGACCTCCTCTAAGAGGCCATTCCTGTCCTGAGGAATTTTACCTCATCAACCCAAGAGCATCAAACACAAAGTGGTTTCTGGATGCACCCTCTCAATTCCCACTGCAATAAGTTTATTGCTTATGACAGGAGGGTTAAGGCTAAACAAGCAGCCTGATTGATTTCTGCCCAAGAGAAGGCTGAGTTCAAGAATGCTGTTTACACAAAGGGCTGATTCTGATCTACCATCAGGGTAATTTTCATTTATACCAATATGAGACAGATCCAAAAGAGGCCTTTGGCTTGCAAAGTATTTTAGGACTCTTTGGGGAGAGGCAGCTTGGTAAAAACACAGATTACAAAGAGAACTTTCACAGTCCTTGATGCAAAACAAAAGCATGGGAAGATGTGCTTTTGATGCTGATCCTCTGAAGTGTCAAACTCTGCCAGTAAGGTACAGACTGGACCTTCCCTGCCAACATTTCAGCATTCCCTGGCTAGACCAGAGCTATTGGCAGTCATGGGGCTCCTTCTGGGCTGCTGGAAATGCCCAAAATTTGAATCAACAAAGAGGCTGGTTCAGTCTTGGTTTTGCTGGTATAATCTCAGTCCTTACCTCCCAGTTTAATTTTGTCTGTGAATGACTCAAGATGTAGTTTAGAGTAAGTGTACTTTTCAGCTCCTTAGCTGAGCTAACCCCTATGGTGACTGAGCTTCCCAGTGTACAAAAAACTTTATGAAGAATAAATGAAAGAGCAGGAGTGGGGAAAAAAAAAAGAGGAAAATATTAACTTTTTCTCCCAATCCACTGCCCACTGGACTTCATAAACATGTTGGTAGTCAGAGTAGCCTGTGCAGTCATTCTGGAGTGAGTTTTTTGGACTTGTTTTGTTTTGGTTTGTTTTTTTAACTCATTGCTAGAAAGATCTTAGTCCCTGTCCTGCCTGCTGGCCAACATACTCTATCAAAGGTTAAAGGGAGCTTTGAATTTGCCTGTGGTTTTGTGAGAGAAAACCTCTAGGAGAGCAATAGCAAAATTTTCAAGGTAATGAATATGAGTTGAGGATGCTCAATGCTTTTGGAAAAGCCAGATTGAAACCTGAAAACTGATGAGAACGTTTAAAAGTGGACAAAACCCCAGGAAGATTAATGACTTTTAAAGGCATAATCCCACATCACTCCACTTCTACAAGGTAACTAGATTTATTAATATTTGTCTCAGAATTCTTGTGGAATTGCAGCAACAGAAGTCTTTAAAAATTGATTTGGTAAAAAATTAGGCCTATTTTACCTAGGATTGATCCTTTCCTGGCAGTGGACTATATGAACACAATTGCAGCAATCCTATCACATCCAAAGTGTTAAAGTCTACCTAAAATGTGTATTTTTTAACGTAAGAAGACAGAATCAAACTGCTGAAGTCAATAGACAGATAGTTCATAGTAATCAACATAGGAAATCACTTACACTAAGAAAATTGCAATCACAGGGATAGAACCACAGTGAACAGAAATTGATATATCTCCCTCAACTTCAATGAAGTGCCTTTATGTCAGAATCTGATTTATTTTCTTTTTCTAGCCTGACTGAAGAGCCTGTTCTTCAGCATGTCTGTCATGCAAAATATTTAACACTGCTATCTTGGAATGAGAATGGGGAACAGAAGACTCTAAAATTAGAGAGAAAACTTAACTCCATACTTAATAAAGGTCCCAGTCTAGCAAAGAGTCCTCTTGATTTTAATAACAAATCTAACAACCACAGACTAAGCCTAAACTACCAGATTCTGATACTTTCATTAAAGAGACATTGCTCCACAGACTCCCACTGGAATCTGTGGGAATGCCTGGAGAAATGCAAGGCATGACCCAGTGGAAGTACAGCATCAAGGTCTTGTCTCTTTATAAATGTCTTTAGAGTCACTTTCCTAATGCATCCCTTTAAATTTGCTGTATTCTTCCCAGAAATCACACCCTCTTCCCATGGAAACTGCAGAAACCAAGAATGTTGATTTTGCATTCTTCTCTCTATTCCAGCATATCAGGAGGCACTTAAAAGATTTCTGAATGCCTCATAATTAAATTACAGATAGGAGCAATAAAGTCACAGAACTGAGCCATCCAGCACTTAAAGCTGTTTCCATATGAAGTCACAGGAGGCTGCAGTCAGAAGGAAAATAACAAAGAGGATTTGCTTCTCCTGGTGCAAACCAGGGCCACCACGGGGCTCTGAAAAAGTTTCACTGGAAATCTTGGAAACACAAGCAGAATCCTTGTTTTCAAAGCTCAATCCAAAGGTAGCTGAAAATTTGTGAAGCATCATCTTCTATCCCCTCTGGGCCAACAGATAAGCTGTAGCTTTAGGTTGCACATTCTTTCTGTGCAAATTCCATGCAATTTTACACCACTGTTTTCAGTCCATTGTGGTCAATGGTCCTTCTGATTCCTCTCTGTGAACAATACTTCAGTTTTCATGGGGCCCTGATGCCATCAGGACAGCCTGCTGTACTGAGAGATCTTCAAGTGAAAATAAAACTGTCAAGCTCATCTGGTTTTCTCTACTGGATATGAATGAATCCAGCAATGCATGCCAAGCCTTTCATGAACTGTGTGGTGTTATAAAAAACATGCTGCAGATGAGGTTAGAAACCCCATCCTTTCTGCCTTGTGGTTTAGGATATATGTGCTGTACTGGAATGCTGGAAATAGCAAGATGTGTTAGTTTAGGCATTTTAATAAGAATGTCTATGTTTATGAATTGGCTTAATTTGACTTCTTTACAAGCAATATCAATTCTCTCTGTCTTGAATTGTTCTTTTTTTGGTGGTTTAGACACCACTACTATTACTGGCTCCTGGCTGACTGCATACTTGACAAAGTTTGTCATGAGGTCACGATTTTCTGGCATCATGAAAGAGGTGGCTATGGAGTAAATGCACAGAGACCTTGCTGCCATCTCAGAACATGTATTCCAGCTTTCCTGTGTTTCTTCCAAATAAATACAATGTGAAACTACCTGATAAAGACACCTAAGGAACAGTGGAAGTACCTGAAATGCAGAATCATCTTACACTGTCAATGGTTCTTTGTCTGGATCTCACCTTCAGCCTGTCTTTGCTTTGGTGCCCATCTGTATAATTTTGTTAGCAGTTATGTTGTGCAGCAACAGGTTTATTTTCCTGGGTTAGGTGAAGCTGAGGTCCCAATGCTCTGAAGAGGCAGCAGGTGGACTGAGAGATGGAAAAGCCAGAAAAGCTGCTCAGGCTTGTGAGGTTTCAAAGAGCTCATGGGTACAGAGGGGAGCAGGCTCTTGTTTGCCCAGTCAGAGGTTCTCCACCACAGACCTGCCAGTCAGTCTGGTTATATTCACATCTGGACATGGATGTGGGATGCATTTCCTTGTCTCCTCCATCTCCCAGGCTTTTGGCAGTACTGCTTCTCTTGGGTTTTAGGACTGGGACAGTGTTTTCATGCTGGTTTGTGAAGTGCTAAGAGCTCTGAATCAAGTTGGATCTCTAGGACGTTCCAAACTCATCAAGACAAATCAGGTCTTTGATAACGTCATTGTTGCCTGACATTTAAAAAAAACCAAAACAAACCAAACCCCCAAGTCCACCCTATGCTTTTTTTTGCACAGATACAAATCATCAGACATGAAGCTTTTCTATTTGAGAAGTTTATGTTTGGTCTTCAAATTCCAAAGCAGGTCTATTCTTGCCAGAACCTTGGGTCTCAGTAATAAGTCAATTACAGACCTAGATCTTCTTCTTTGCTTCATATCTGGGCTGAATGGTGTGGAATTACACATTTTCTACTGGCTTAGTTCAGGAAGCTCCAAGGAGCTGGAAATGAGTAATGCCAAGTCACTTGAATTTGCTAATACCTTTCAACTCTGTCAGAGCTTGTTTCCACACCTACATGTGTTTAGGCTGTGCTGATGACTTGTGTTTTACATCCTGAACCTCCTGCTTGTGCAATGAAAGGGGTGAGCACAGTGACAAAGGCTTGTTCTGCCTTTACACAGGTGTGGGGTTTGGCTCCTGCCAGTCCTTCCTCTGTGGTTGAGGGGTTACAAATCCAGAGGCTGGAAAGAGCTGGAAAGGACAAAAACCCAGTCAGTGGTTACTTCAGTGAGCAGAGGAGTTATACAGATGGATGTTGTAGCTGTGATGGCCTCAGTATACAAGAAAACCATGGTTTATAGAAAGAGATAATATTTTTATTAGTCCAAATGATTAAGAGGCTTGGAAAAGAGCTGGCAAACTTTCAAGTATGTGGGACCTGAAGAAAAATGCTGAGACACAGGCTATGAATGAATTTAAAGATTGAAGGCATTTATCTTTTATTTGGGCTCCTTCACAGTTTCTTAGTATTTGTAACTCTGACACTAATTGGAGTTTATAAATGAGGTGAAAGTTCTCTTTTTACTGTCCTCCCCTGAATGTAGGGCATTTGTCTCTATGGGGAGGTTATTCATTTCTCCAGTTTGTCCCCACTAAGTGCCCAGTTGTCTCCACTAAAACATTTTTGCATAGGCTGCTGTCTCTAACATCCTGACACCATGGGAGAGGGTCAAGGGTGCCATGGAGCCCAGCCACAAACTGCTTTGGGACTCTGGACACATTCCAGGTTACCCCCTCTGGGGGATGTTCATGGTACCTGCTCTCCTCTACATTTGGATGAATAGACTGAGCTCCCTCAGACTCCATCTATAGCCACCAGAGAGGGAAGAGTCTTCCAGAGTGTTTCAGAGTATCTGATTTAGGCTACACCCCTAAAGGAAGGTCTGGAGGAACAAATATCCTCCACCTCTTTTGGAGAGCTTCAGGAAAACCAATCCCAGCTGCATCCCACCAAACTTTAGTCTCTTACACAAGGTACCCATGTCCCCCTTTCCTCTAAACACTGATCCTTCTGTGTGTCTACGAGCCAGAGAAGATGACTGTGCTGCCACCATGTGCACCTCGGTTCACAAGCTTGAACTGAGAAGTTTAAAGTTTGATCACTAAAGCAGATCAGTTGAATCCTCTCCTCTCTGTTGTAGAGATGCTACAAGGACACTTCCAGTGTGTAGAGTGCTCCTTAGTGGGCAGGAGGAGGCTGTGAGTGCACACTGGCATGTTGCTGTGCAGGGTGGACATCTGCTCTGGGTGTCCCAGATACACCACCTCCCTCAGCTCAGCTGGAGCTCATTTCAAAGTTATGATTGCTCAGCAAGTCACTACATTTTCTGGCTGCCTGTCTCCTGATGCTGGAAAATGCTACTCAGTCCTTTCAGCAACTCTGTTGAATGTTGTACTTAGTGAAAATTTTAGTTTCCAGCTTTTGCAGACTGGAATGGTGAAATGTTACCATGAAATAGAGGTTTTAGATAACTTGCTGAGAGTTTCAAATACCACTTTTGTGCTAAAGTAGGTAGATTTTAAGTTTGCTCAGCAAATAAGTTGTCTGCAGGTTGCCAGAGACACCCCAGTCTTATCTTTATGCAACATCACCACCTTGGCAGCTCCTGTAAGACAGGTAACCAACAAAAATTGACCAGCTGTGTAATAACATACTTCTCATACATCAGCAACTGGAGATAAACAGCCATGCACATCCTCCATTCTTTTTGGAGTGCCCCTCCCATTAAGTTGGACATCTGTGCAGAAAAAGGTTAATGTGCCCCATCAAACAATAAATACCTAAATTATCAAATGGTGGTTTGGTTTGATAGAGCTAGAGCATCAAATGGATTAACCTATTTGCCTGTGTTTGATGATGCTGTTAAAGCTCCTGTAGCATATTATGAATCACTACTAATAGTGCTATTTATATATATTTAGGTTATATATATATATCCTATAACAAGATGCTTATATGCCTCATTTATTTCAGAATAAGCTTTTTAATGCAGGGCCTGCTTCCATTTCTAGAAAGCGTCTCACACATCTCGAGCATAGCTGCAATTAAAATCATTAAGAGGAGTATTAGTAAATAGTAGCATAAAATTAAATGCATCTCAAAAGGCTGATATAATGAGGTAACAAAATATAATTAATTTTAAAAAATGTATCACTAATTTAATCCTCATAATAAACGTATGAGGCTAAAATCTCTTCTCTCCAAAACTCAGTCACTTGGTTTAAATTCCCAGCTGAGGAAAGTCCCTGGCAGTTGCTGGTGGAGAGTGTCTGAGCCTGTGCTTTGCCATCATTCAGTTCAGAGAGTGAAGGGACAAGCCATGGGCACCACTGCAAGCCCCCATCAGAACTGTGTCCCTGAAGGGTCCCATCTGAGTCACCACGTCCCCTTTTTGCCACTGCAGGTGATCTTGCCAGACACAGTAGGTCCATCAGGTTCATACTAATAAATACTAAAAATTGCCAGAGTTTCAGTGCTGGGTTTCCTCCAGTCTTTGAGCAGTGACATGCCCCAGGGGAACAAGAGAGATGTGTTTAGCTCTGGCAGTGTCAGGGAATTCCCTAAATTCCCTCACAGATGAGGCTGGGAAGGGGACAATGCTCCCCTCTGCAGAGGAAGGGAAGCAATTCCTCCCAGAGCCAGCACCTGGCAGTGAGCTTAACCAGGTGCATGTGGTCCTCAGCCTTGGCTTGGTATGGCCTGACACTTTCAGACAATCTTTATGTCCCATCTCCAGCTGCAATCAAGCTTTTAATCTTCAGAGGAAGGTGAAAGAAAGACAAAAAGGGCAGCCTAAAAGCCAAGTAAGATCTCAATGGGGGAACACTGATCTTCTTTTATTAAATTATTACATAGCTTTAATAAATGGACTTTGTTTGTAATATTTTGCTTCATTTCCTGAGGAAATGAGTATTATGCAGCTGTGATCTGGTTGTTTGTTTGTCTGTCAGGTTTATCCCCATTTAATAATTATTGAGTTTGTTGGCTGGTTCCAGTGCAGTTTGAAGGAAGGGAAAAGGCATCACAGTATTATGTTTTAAAATATTTAGGAAAATTAGCAGTGGGGTACAGGACAGAGACTAAACTAGTGGAAAAGGTCACAATATGAGTTCAGCACAGTTATTCAACATGAGAGAATCCACATGGAAGGGAGCCACAGGAAGCCCAAGAAATATTCCTGAAGTTCCAATGCTTAAGGAACAACATGTTAATGCATTTTTAAATAACCCCACTAGAATTCTAATTAAACTGGCCCATTTTCCAGGATTTCTTTTAACTCCCAGCAACTCCACTTCTAGCCAGTGCATCCCATGACCTCTCCATCTACCTGCTACCCCAAACCAAACCCTACTTTTGACCCTACAGGTCACCTGAAAGGATAGCTCTGGATGCAACAATATTTGCCTTTATCCTGGTGTTCAGTGAGTAAGAAGAGAAGAAAGAAAAATCCTTTTATTGTACATTTTGGAAAAATAGCTCTCTTTTTTTTTTTTTACCAGCTTGTTGACACCGACACTTTTTTTCCCTGATGGAAAAATCTATTTTAGATGGTAATGAAAAACATGACCAAAATTTCCCACCTTGATCTGGGTAAAACAAGGTATTTGAGTCACTCCAGTCAATCCAGAGCCTCCTGACCCTCCTTTAGACATGTCCAGATCATCCTGCTTGGCTCATGGCACTGAGATGGTGACTCCAAATGTGAAGTACCTGCAGTGCTTTAACAAGGGCACTCCAAGGCACCAGAACATGAATTTTCCCGATGGAAAACTTTTAATGGACTTCAAAACAGGAGGAGAAGATCTAACTGGGCAGACATTCTTCAGCTTTTCTTCATGTGGAGAAGTGAAGGTGTCTGTAGCTCTCTGAAGAGTTTTCAGAGAGTGTGTGCACATACCCACGTGCCCACATATCCACTCACCTGGACAGGAGGTTTCAGGGAAACACCTGAAGGAAGAAGAGCTTTTTCAAACAACATTGGCACGAGAAAAAAAAGAGTAGGAAATGTTTGTAAATAAGCTTGCATCTGGAAATTGGAAGAAGACTTCTAGCCATCAGAATACTGAGGTTTCTCAGCAGCATCTCCATGCAGAGAAGAGAGGAAAACATCTTGTTGCACTGTGGGGCTGGATGATGGGATGGCAGTGAGAAATGGAGCTGTGCCCACTCTGACGGTCAGAAGAAGCTGTAATAATGAGAAAAAAGCAATATATTTGCCACTTGACATAGCAAGTGTTAAGCCCTAATTTATCCTCTTGCCACTGCATTTATATTTAATGTAACTATATGGTTAATCCTGCTGACTCAGTTTCTTGTAGAGATGAGCACACTCTGAAAGGCCTGGCAGAGATGGCCCTGGGCTTTTCTGCTAGAGTGGAGGACATGGCCACTACTCCTAAGATCTCTTCCCTGATACATTGCTGACATTTTTGCAGGGACAAAATGCTTTATGTCTTCCACTGGGACATAAAGCACTGTAGTGCACCTTCCTTTTCCTCCCACCTTGCTCACTTCATTGTAAACACAGCATAAAAATAAAAAGGTTCATCTTATCCCCCTGGAGGAGCAGAACAACAGAAGATCCAAATAATTGATTGAGCTGGGTGAATATCAAAACCCTGCCATAATGCACAGCGTGCCTCTGGCAATCTCTCTCTCTCTGCCAACAGCAGGACCTAGATCAAATCTGCAGAACCATTATCCTATATTGGGCTGACTTGTGTCACCCCTACCTGATGCTGTCCTATGGACACATCTTCTTTTTATGTTACTGCACCAGGAAAAGGGAGAACGAGCAGGGGAAGAGCCCAAAGTACTGCACAAAGTTACAATTAAAAGCGTCCTCATGCTCTGTGAGCCAGGCAGGCAGGGCAGTGAGCAGGACAGCTGTCTTTCAGTGCTTTCAAGATACATTTCAAGCTGTGCACAGCTGGAGCTATTCAGTAGCACACGAAGGAACTCTGTACCCTTGCCAAGGCTCTGCAGCTGCCAAATCTGCCTTTATTAGCAGCAGCATTTCTCCTTCTCCATAGCTGAATACAGAACAAGTCTGACATTATTTTTCATTCAACCTTCCCAAGCATGCTAAGGACATCACAATAATAACTTTGTGTGTGTGTGCATGTTTTATAAGTGTTTTCTTCTGCCTGTATACATGCAAACACCCCCCCTCTCCCCTCCACACACACATGTACAAAGAGCAGGATGCAGAGCCATGCTAAAGCATTGAGCATCTCTTTCCTATTCTGGTCAGTTATCCATCTCAGCTGCATTTAAACCTCTTGTTACTCATTATCTGTGAGCTCTCCCATGAACAGGTCTTTGTCTGAGCCATGCTGCTCTTTGTAGGTGGCATTCTCATCCACACAGATGGCTGGAACAGCCCTTAAGTCCCACTTAAGTCCTATTTTAAGGATCTAAGTGGTTCTCAAGTGCTCTCCACGCCTCTTCTGGAGTGAGGTGAACTTCAGCCTTTGCAAATACCTGCCCTGTAGAAGTGACAGGGTAGTTATGTCTAACTCAATGTTTCTTCATTCTCCTCTGCTGCCTATTTGGGATTCATTTCTGGTCACCTACTAATCATCAGATTTTAAGGTATCTCTTCATTCAATGGCCAGAAATAAAATAAGCCTACTTAGATACAAGTCGTGCACCATTCCCACAATAGTGGGAATGCCCTTATTTGTCTAAGGACCTGTTTCACCTTCATTTGACACCTGAAATTTTCAGACCAGATTTCAAGCAGGCTTGATGGGATGGGGCAGGTGAAGGCATGAAAATCACCTCTTCTGGAGAACACAAACTTCACAGATGAGTCACAGGCAACCCAGAGCTTGTCCCAGCTCTCCAGGCAATACTTGAAAGGACATCATCAGGAATTAGAACCCAGTTGCCAATGACAGGATACATAGGATTTCTAAAAACAAGTTCAAGTGTTGCTCTTACTATTTAATGGCTATTCATAAAGTGTTTAAATGTGTGTATGGCATCAGCCCTCTAAGTACCTGAAGCACTTGGCAGACAAAGATGGTCTACACTACACAAATGCCACTGTGATTAGATAAATACTTTAGTTTCCATTTTTCATGTAGGAAAACCAAAACTGAGAATTTCTGTAGCTTTCCTGTCTATGTCAGAGAAGTCTTTTTAAGAACTGGGAATACTGCAAAGCTATTTTACTCCTGTGTATTAACTAAATCTCATCACAGAGTCATGTAAGAAGAACAATGAAAGTTTGGAAGAGACTTTTGAAAATCACATAGTCTGACCACTTGCTCAAGAAAGAGCCAGTTTAGATCAGGTTACTCAGGACTTATTCCAGCTGAGTTTTGAATATCCTCAGGGAGGACATTGCACAGCCTCACTGGGAAAATTGCTCAAATATCTGACTGCCCTTACTGGGAGATTTTTTCCTAATACCTGCCTGGGAGTTCTGCTCTTGTGAGTTGTCTCCATGGCCTCTTGCCCACTGTGCACCTCTAGGAAGAGTCTGGCTCAGTCTTCACTATATTGTTTTCTCATAAAAATGAATCTTGACCACTTATGTCACCACCTCATAAGATTTTTTGCTTTATTGCTACATTTTTAATAGCTATGGTAAAGTCTTCATTTTGTTAAAAATTACTTCTGATGACACAGCTAAGTATGTTCCAGATACTGTGGAAGAAATTGTACTTAGTGTAGTCACTCCCTTCTCTCAGTGAAGCAGAAAATCAGTGCAATATGTGCATCTTGTTAGGGCCTACACTTGCTTGTGCAGGTTTTCCTGATAAACTCTGGCCATGTAGCACTTTTCTCCAAAGGAAGTTTCTTCTTCTCCTGGGATTCCTCCTCTGCAGATGCAAATTGTCATCACCCTATTAAGTCAACAGGACCATGACGACTGCACTTGCCAAGCTGAGTTGAATAAAGCCTTACCAAAAAAAAAAAAAGGCATGAAACTGTATGGAAAGGATGTTATAAACACCATGGAACCTGCAAAGTGTATATCAGTTTCTTTTGGTGCAATAAAGTTACTCCTGCTGTCTGTGGTGAGATGTAATACAATATTAAACTTGTATAGCTGTCAAGTAAGATACTAGTGCTGGCATTAAAATCTACTAATTTTCTGTTTCCTGTGCTAATTTAATACTAATTGGCAATTATGTACACGTAGGTAAATGCTTGCTGTAAGCATGTAGATAGGTGTCTGTATGGTGTATATAGAAGATATCATGTATGTCTGTGAGGAATGTTTAATTTACCTTTTGGAGGTATAAAAATACCCTTTTGGATGAAGGGATGAATGGAAAATTACAAAGGGTTTTTCATTAGGTCATAATCTTTCTCTTGTTAGAAAAAAGCAAAACCTGATATCCATACTACAGTCACATAAAAAAATAGTGACACCCCAGATCCGGAGGGAACCTAGAGGAATTCACATCTTTCCTACTTTATGCAACAAACTCAAATGGAAAAAGCATTGCAGGATGTGCCTAATATGCAGTGTCATTTCTGCAAACTCTTTTGGGTTTGCTGGTACACAGGGCACAGGAGGACCACAGGAGGGGCCACATTCAAGCATTATTGTTATTTTTCTATAAATCATGTGCTAACAGGGGCATTAATGCAAGCCAGGTTTGGCCCTGTGCCTTTTTAGCTCACCCTCCTAATGCAGGGAATTATTCTGACAACAAGTATCTCTGTGCCTGCTGTGGTGGTGTCCTCCAAGTGCCTTTATCCTGCTGCTCAAAATTAGTGACACAGGGAGAAAGAATAACTGCAACAAGCCAAACATGTTATAGGACAAGTTCCTCTGTGCAAATGCTCTAGAGCTGCTTTTAATGGCAGTTGCATTCCATCCATAAAAGGCTGAGCAAGCTGGACCCCTCTCAGATGCTTGCAGCATAGTTGCCCTTTGCTGTTAATTTTTTGAATAGCTTTTCTTTGGTCCAAGAAACAAATTTATTGCAACAGTCGTCCTTCAGAATAGGAATGAAATTCCATCAGACTTCAAATGAACTCTAATTACACTGCAAAAAGGTGGCAGGAGTGTTCCCAATTTTAGCACTACAGCTTTGCAACCAGCCAAAGAGTGATGTGGATTTAATTTTAGTCTGTGTATGAATTGTTTGGAGTGCTTTTATTATTTTATTTTACAGCTATTTCTAAAAACATAAAAAAAAAAAAAGGGAAAAATTCATAACAGCAAACACATCTGTGCTACATATTTTCCCTGTGTGGCACTGCAACAGCTTCAGTCTACAAAAATTAATGGACTGTAACAATATGGTTGGAATTTAAATGCAGAGTTGGCGCCAGAATCGGGAAACAGACAACATTCCCTGATTGCAGAAATGTGCAGATCACCTTTTCTCACTTATGCAGCCTTAAAAGGAAGGATATCCCTATGGGTGTCCAATTTATGTTGTCAGCATTCAATCCATCCATCCCGTGTGTTGTGCTGTCCTGCTCCCTCTGCTAAGATGCACCAAACTGACTCCCTCCAATGATGACATAATTTTTCCTCAATTACCAAACATAAAAATTTATCCAAGAGTGTAGCTTTCATGGAAGAGAGTTTGGCAGAGAGGGAGTTTAAACAGATTTTTCTAATCCAAGTCATACATTGTATATGAGCAGCCTCACGCACGAGATACTGATCTCCCAACCTGTGATCATGGGTTCAGTTCCCACATGGGTAACACTTCTTTCTCCCAATAAAAAAGTACAAGAAAAAGACTGATTGATGTACAAAGAAGCACAAAGGTGTTCATTAAATGAGTGCTGTGTAGAGACACTTCAGACATTGCACGTTTGTTGAGAACTCTAGCGGTGACTATGACAAGCTATTGGTTTAAATGAGGTCAATAAAGAGGTACACACATCTTTTCAGGTAAAAATAGTCTTTCTAAGGAAAAAGACAAAGATGGACTTATCTGGGTTGTTTGAGCAGGCTGCATATATTCTGTCACCAAAGGGCTTCAAAGATGGGGCAGTCAAACCTGTGGGGAATTAACAGATACTGGACAACCAAAGACTAACTGGGTTCTTGAAGGCTTTTCCCTCACCTGTGGTTCAACAGTCAAAGACTCTTCAATCACTTTACCTTGAAAATTGTATATAGACATTAAAGGATTAATTTTTGATTAATTGGCAAAAAGAGACAGAATCTCCAAGACCTAGAGAAAGAGTGTTGCTTGTTACAGGTGCAGATTTTGTCCTCATACAACAGCTCTGTCTGTGTGACTATCCCTAGGACAACAGGGTGAGATTAGCAGAATTAGGTGTTCACTTCTGTTAGATTATATAGTACACTGGAAAAATTAAACAAGTGTTTGTGTACACAAGTCCTGTCCCCACATCTGAAATAGAAGCAGCAATTCAAAGCCAAACAGAAATGGGCAACATTTGCTTTACTGAATATCATAGGCCATTTCTGAAAGAAAAGGTAGTAGGCACTTTTAGAAAAAAGATGTATAGGTAAGGAGCTAGAGGGACAGAAATTATAAGGTGGGTAACTCCTAGGAGCCAGGTGGAGAGCCCATGGTTATTGGAGCTGTAAGTTTTATCTGCCAGGTCTGTCTTTGTCAGATATTTCTGTAGATTCCCTTGCAGCTCATGGAAGGTTTGAATGCTGAGCTTGAACTTCCCCAAACTGGGCTGGAAGTAGTTTCTCAGCTTTGAAAGACTTCTTTCATTTCCAGGAGCTGGTGTCTGTCCCTCAAGGTAAGATCCAGTAGATCTTGACTAAGATACTGGTGAAACCAGGTGGTCATGTCCAATAGTAACAATCAGTGGAGCAGCTGCATCTCCCAAAGTGACAGCAAATCATCTGAGGCACAGAGGACATCCCTGACTACCCTGTTAACCTTCAGTGAAGGGAAAATTAGCACATCAGCTTAAAGCTCAGCAAGAGCCCTGGAGGATGGTATTTAAGCTGTCATCTGCAGCAGCCTCAGAAAACACACAAGAGATATTACCATGGCTCAGCTGGTGCCCAGGGAGAGAATTTCATATCTGAACCTTAAAAAGCATTTCAAACCCATCATATGCAGAAGACATTCGTCTTTGAGATCTTCAGCATCTCCTTTCCACTGGGAAGGAGTGAGTGGAAGGCACAGGTCACATCCCATAGGAAGGACTGAGCATGAACTTGCAGGCTTGCCTGTGTTAATTAAACTTCCCCTCTTTTGATCTCACCAAGAGCCTTGATGGTGCCAGATTCTCACATCCAAAGGACCAAGTGAGGCTCTGCCCACGGAGACCATGAAGTAGGAGAAGCCAGAAATGTGAAGTGAGAAAAGTGAAGGCTAGGGGCTCACAAGGAACAGTCTTGGGACATTTGGCGCTTTGCCTAGGACACTGTCCATTATTTTTCTAAACTGAATTACCACAGATATTGGGAAGGACAATTTAATTCCTATCCATGTGAATAATCAATAGAATTGGTCTAGATTTCAGGTCATTGTTCATTCTGCTTATTTTACCAATTCCTTGTCTTTTCTTTCTGTTGCAGACTTGCTAACCTCTGTCACCTTAGATTCCTAATTTGGAGATCCAGGGACAGGCCCCCAAGAAGAGAGACTTTTCTCCTATATAGATTTAATTCAGTGTATTTTATAAAAATAAATGCTTCCTGTCTGCAGAACAGGAGCTCTGTGGGCCATCAAATTCCATTAACAAGTTTGCCTTCAGCTTCTGAAAAAGTCCCCATAAAGTTTGTAGGTGGACAAGAATCATGTTTTTTCAAAATACTGCTAAAGGCTACAAGAAGTTGATTGTTTTATTTTTTTCAATATAAATTAATTGGTAACCTTTCCACATGCCATTTCACAGCTTCAGCTTACACTCAGGCCTCTGGGATCCCTTGGTTGATTCATTAGTTTGAGGGTATAACTGGTGTCAATTTGTTGTTTCAATGGGCAGGGCAGCCTGCCAGCTCCTTCTGTGACAAACTGATTTTTACACTTATAAGATTCTCATTTCTGCAGCAGTGCATTAAGTACTTCATTGCTGAAATATGTGCAACGACACTAATGATGCATTTACTGCTCCTCTGAGGTGTGTAGGTGGGGAAAAATAGCCAGGCCTTGCTTGGCTGGAAAAATTCAACATCTCCCTTATATTTGTACATGAATGTTTTGTCCAGGAATGGCCCATTTCAGATTTGCACCTTTGAGTGCAAGAATGGCCCAAAACACCAATCTGAGGTACTACAGGTACAACAGGAAATGAAGAGGGGCAGGTAGCTCTGAAAATGAAGGTGCAAGAGAGCAAGGTGAGTAAGAGCAAGGTGTGTCAGCTCAGGATAACATGAATTTGGAATCATTTGTCTTCTCCTGGGCTTCAACACTTCTAGCTCCTCAGCCAAGTGAGGATGCACAGCAGCAGATGATCCACACAATTCCTCAGTTTCCCTCTACTGAGCAATTGGAACATGGTGAGAATTTGTCTCATTATAATGATAGAGCAGAGATCTATGGCTGTGGCAAAGCCTCAGTGTGCTTATTTTCCAGAGCACTCCACATTTATGAACACCAAAGATGACAAACAAGAAAAACATTGGTTTTCCCTTCCCCTACTGCCTCCTTGATATTCACAGAATCACAGAAGAGGGGTTGGAAGGGACCTATTCAATATTTCAAGATTTTTTGGTTGCTTTGCTTTTGCCGATATGTGACTTTGGAGCAAACCTGCAGTCCCCTGACATTCAGAATTTTAATAAACTAGGTGCCCAGGCTCCTGTCACTGAGCCTTCCACCACTGCTGAATTAGTGGTCTGGCATCTGCCATAGCAAAACTTGGTTCTACGTGGCTGAGGGATGAAGACACCAATCATCTGCAAGCAGGTGGTGGACCAAGGGGAACTTCCTAAAGGGAAGAATTTTAACATGTGCTTCTAACAAATTCCCAGTGAAGTGGAGCTAAGCACATTCTATGAGGACTTCTGAGTAAGGACAGATATATGACCATTCTTAAGAGATTTCCTGAGTCTTTCCATAAGATGACTTTTCACTGGGTTCAATAAGATTAGACTGGAAACCAGAAACCCTTTTTCTAAGTTTTGGTGGGTTGTATATTTGTTCAAACTTTGCCAGTGTAGGGAGGTAAAACAGCATTTAAACATGAAGAAAACGAATGAAACAAGATACCAATTGAAAACAGAGGCTCAGCCATGGAGAAGATGGTCATTTAATTTTTCCTTCATATGCTTTTGAATTTAAGAAAGCAATAAACTAATAAACCCACCCAATTTCATTAGGTGGTTGCAATAAGTGTATATCATCAATGGAGATATTGGGTTGCATGAGTGTCATCACCAAGCTCTTTTAATGGCCTTCCACTACTAAAAGGCTGAGTGTTTTATTCTGGGTGTGCTCCCCCAGCCCCATTTAATTTCTGTGGACACATGCTCTCCATCTGTGTGTCTGGGGTACTTCCTACTGATGGCTTCCAAAAGGAACATTTCCCACATGCGTTCTTCCGAGCTGTCAGAAACAGCCCTGTAATTTATTGGGCTGACCCGACCAAGTTAAACGGGTTCAGCTCCAGCCAGGGAAGGTTCAGTAAAGACTGGGTACAGTGCAAGAGGAAATGTGTGCAGAAGGCTCCTGAAATAAGGTGCAGGAGCAAAATGCTTCTGGCAATGTGTTCACACAGTTGCAAGCAAAAGGGACGGAGCAGCTCAATGAATTGCTGAGTAAGGGATCAAATGGGCACCTTCAGCCCTCTCCAGCTAGCAAAGCACTTGCAAAGACAGAAATGTTTGTGGGTGCTGAGATTTGGCTGGATTCAGGGTAACAGTGCTTTACAGGTATATCTGTACCATTTAGAAGAGAACTAACTTACTACTTTTCACAGTAAAAGCACACATGGCAAGAGATTCTCCCTTTTGGGGAAGTTTACAGCAGGGTGTGAGTGCTCTGCATATCTGTCCTTTGTACACAAAACTTTGTTTCTTACAGCATCTCTGTGGGACTAGGTAGTGCTGTGACAGATGACAACACAGAGAGGATTTTATAAACCGTAAGGATTTATTTTTAATTGACTAGTAGAAATACATTGTATATTTTGTTGATGCATTTTCTGTTGTAAAGGTATGCAATACAATTTCTTTGTGGACATGCCATAGCAAAATCCATGTCTAATTATTAAATATTTTCCTTGGAATCATTATGCCCAAAGCTTCCTTTCTGCCAGAAATGGAGCCTTGGGCATCAGTCTGTGACTTCTGCATGTTTCACTTCTAAGTATAGTTTTAGGAATGGTGTTTTCCTGTCTTTGAAATTAAATTCAGTGAAATCTTTATAATGGTTTGGCTAAAAACCTGACACAGACACAATCAGGTTTGGCTTTATAATGGTTTGGTTAAAATGGAAAAAAAAGGAAAATTGGGGAAAAGCAGGGGAATAAAGGGGAAAATGTTATAAAATGTTTGTGAAAATAATTTTTGTCTCTGTGTTTCAAAGAGTCTGACAAACTGAATTATGCTTGATGTCTTCTCTGACTTGAGTGCAGTGAAGTTACTCTGGGATGACACAGGACTCTGGGATGACCCCTCAGCCTCATCTCAGAAACTGGTATTTTATGCACTCTGTTAGTAGCAAAAGAGAAAAAAAAGCCTCAATCCTAGGAAAGTGATAAAGAAACCACAATGATCTAATAAGCACAGGCAGACAGCTGAGCAGGGTGAGAGTGACTTAAGTTTTATAGGATGTATTTGGAAACCTTTCTTGACAATGATCCTTCTCAGGAGCCAGAAGTTGACTGGCAGCAACCACATCCCCAAGAATATCTTACTGTTGAAGTGTTATCTTCCCATCCTTGGAGATGAGGGATGGGTCAGGGATACTAACTGCCTCTGGAAAAGTCCTCAAAAATCCTGTCAGATACAGGGTGAGAGCCCCATGCCTGGGTGGCAGAGAGATACTGAGGATGGCAGCATCGTGTGCCTTTGGATGAAGGGGATTGTCAGAACTATCTGTTGAGGTCCATTGAGAGCTGCTTTCAGGAGGTCATTCATAGCACAAAATGATGAGGTGGTTGAATTTAATCATTTACTGGCAGACATACTTAGGTTCTAAGGGTTAGATTTATTTTTGTTAATTAGTTCTCCCTTCATGCCCACAAGGAGAAGATTCTCTCTTTTATGGAGACACCAGTAAAATGTTCTGCACATAAATGGTCAACATGACCAGTGTTAGCACACAATGGTTGGGAGGTGCAGTCTGTAATTATATTAGAGATGATCTTTGCCTGGATTATTATTTTTTTTTTGCTGTATGAATAGCCCATGAACATGACAGTTATATTTACTTGGTGATCTCATGAAATAATTATTGTTCCTTCATTCTGGCAGCACTGCCAGTGTACTCAGTCCTGTACACAGATGAAGCAACAAGCAGTTCGGGTTGGTGAAAGTAACTTGAATTTTAAACACAGCCCACATTTTAAACTTCCATGTTTGCTTTCACAAAATAGCTGAACATTTGCTGTCGACAAACTTCCATGCTCACAAAGTTCAGCTTTGGAATAGTCAGAGAAAGTGACTGTGGTCGAGTCCAAATTAATTCTTTAACCTACATGAATGTAAAAGACTGTTTTTCTGCCCTCCCCTGTCCTGCATATTCATGTGCTGTGCTTTAAGCAACACTTCCTCATCCACCTGATTTCCACTGAGTTTCAGGTATGTGCTCATGTTGAAAAACTACTTACATATGTTTTTCTTGAACAAGGGAGCAGATCCTTGGCCCCAGAGCCAGGGAGGGTGCAGTCTGGGCGGAATTCCCAAAGTTTTGCTGCCTTCAAACTCAGTGGAAAGTCAGGGCTGAGCTCCCTGTGTTGCCAATGGAAAGAGATGAACCCCCCAAAGACCTCAGAGGGCAGAGCACCTTTTGCCTCCTGCTGTCTACAAAGGGAGCTGAAGGAACCAGCTGGGAATTGATACCTGAGCTTAGAGGAGACTTGGGTTAGGGGGAGGAACCCTAAAACATGCTTTCTAAGCACTCAGAACAGAATAGACTGTAAGCATTATTTCAATTCCATCCTAGTTTGTGTCACAACTCTATTTTTTCTGTACTTAGTGAGTAAATATAAAAGCTGCAATGGTTATATCTTATACTGTCATTCCTGGAAGAGAATACTGTATGCTGCAGCTTCCAGAAAGGATTTATTTTAAAAATCTTTGCTTATTTGTGAATCTTTTCATGGAAATGTACTATTTTATTTACCTGAGTTAAATTCTGGATTCTGCCCAGGTTTTTCTCTTTGACTTCACAAACAGTGGGTTTCTGTCTGATCCTACAATCCCTCTGTGTTCTGCTCTGAGAAATACCTTCCCAGGGCAAGCCCTGTGTTTGTGGAAGATCTTGCCTCTGGAATAGGGGTCCGTGATTTCTCACGGTCAGTGATTGAGATGGCATCTACTCCAAATCCACCTGTGGAAACAAACAACACTGCAGCTGTGGGCTTGCCATGGAAATGGAACACCACGCTCTCCAAATGCAGTGGGGGGGACTGGGTACTCATGATAACATTTGGGGAAGGTAGTTTCTTCTGCACAGGGACTTCAAAACTCTTTCCAAGTACTCATGTACTGAAAACACCCCCAGGACATGCACAGGGAGAAATATTCCAAGCCTCCTGTTACAAAGGTGAGGTGTAGGGAAATCAGAGGTTTTATTTGGGTGCATAAGCTAAGATCCCTCTCATGTAGGTGTAGATGTCTAAAGTTAGATACCTGATTTTGATTTAATCTACCATAATTTACATCCCTTTTATTAGCTACCACCTGAAACTACCCTTGTGTCCCCAATTAAGTACTTTTTGCTCCGGCCTAGACCTTTATTTTTCACACATCCTTAATGTTTTCTGATTGTGGATGCAGTGTTTTTTAATGCCTACTGTTTGTTACAGTCTGAGAACATTAGGTCAAACCCACACCATGTCCCAGAAATTGAGAGCCATGGCTGGCTTGCTTGTTTCTGCAATGATGTCTCCCCAGTTTTGTCTTTATGCACATTATTTATTTCACTGTGATCACAGTGCAGTGGTGTTGTGGCCTCAGTAGCCCACTCCCCTTCCTGAGAGTTTAGGCTCTCAGGAATTTTAAGATTCCTTTTTCTCTTTGTCTATAAAATCTGGAGAAAGATGGACAGGAACAATTTAGGGGATTGCAACATAGATTGTTATAGGAGTCGTTGTTTTCTGGTTTTCTTCTGTCAGTTGTGGTACTGTGATTTTCAGCCCGTGTGACACAGCATAGTAGCAAAGTCCAGATAATGACCTTTCTTATGAAAATCAGCTTTGTGTTTTTTGTATTTATCTAATGTGTGGTATATAAAAGGGTGTCTATGCTATGTGGAGAAGAGCTACTATCATCCAATTGGGTTTTTTGAAGGTTTTAATAATGTAATTTGTTTTTTCCTCATTGGACACCACTAGCACATTCAAATTACAAATAAAAGTCAAATTCTTCCATATGCAACAGTCAAGGGCCTGATGAAATATTTAATCTGATAAAAAGATTCTTCTTGATGACAACCCACTCTGACACACACCTTCCAATTTTACACCAGGTATCGTATGGTCTGAATTAAATGATGCAGGATGAAATCAGTGAATATAAGCATTTTGATTCAGGTTAGGTGGAAAAGCCCAAGACTTAATGGAAACCACAGCAAAACCCCAAAACTGCCTTTCATTAACTACTGATACTAAAAGTGGCTTCACTATCCTGGTGTAATAGCAAGCAAGGGAAGATCAGTCTAGCCTGGAAATGCTTTTCCCATGTGGCAAACTTGAGTCAAGGAGCTAGAGGATGCCCTGTTTGATAGACATTAGTTTTATTTTCTTTGGCTGGCAAATACAAAAACATAAACCTTGTACTCCTTGGAGGAAGGACAGAATGCAGGGCTGCAAGAAAGTGCCAGGAACAGCCCTGTTCAAACCCTGGGCCTTATGTGCAAACTGCTGGAAAGTAAATAACTAACCAGTTCTTGTCCCTGAGGAAAAATGATTCAGAGCCAGAATTAATTAGAAGCAGGTACTGTCTGTGGAAAATGGCTGAGAGTTAAACTGAAGGCCTGAGTGTGAATACTTTGTTAGTCACTCTGAGGTGTCCTGCACTTCAGGGTCGAGTCGAAACACACGGAGACCAAAACATGTCCACAATGTTGGAACAGCTGCATCTTAACTCTTATTCTTAGGTTTACTTGAATAAATATCACCAGGGCCAAGACCTATCATAAAAGGCTTTAGAAAGCTGACAAAGTAACAAAGACGCCTCACAAAATAGGTCTCAGGCTGAAAGCCGGGCTAATATTCCCTAATCCCAAAGGACTTTTCAAACAAACATATCCCCACAGAGGTCTATTTACTCAACAACTGGCATTTGAAATAGGTATATTTCCAAGATTCAGCGTTCTGTGCCTCTGTTTATATTATGAAAATCAATATCACAAGATGAGGAAAGAGACTTTGGCTCTTATTATCTTCGTGGCTTTACAATTGAGCCTTTCCCCATTCCCTCCTGAGATGCCTGTGAATAGCTAGGAACGAATAATGTCTTAATTGCCCATGAAAAGTATACTTAACTGCTAATATAAATATATACTCAGAACAAGAACTTCAGGCTACAGAATGACTTATTATTTAGGAACTGTAATTATTAACTAAGTGGGTAAATGAAGTTAAGGTTTTTCTTGGTTTCTCAAATTTACGGTTGTATCGGGTTATTGGTAGGACTAAAACAAATTTTACTTTGGTTTTAATTTATTTCTGTTTGTCTCTGCCCCCTGATTCTAAATATGCTTGTTAAAGGGAAAAGAAAGATGATGAAAGAAAAATAAAAATATACTCTATTTCACTGTATCAGTCACCTTCTACAGTTTGCAAAGTAAGTCTATAGATAAGTGTAAGAGAGAAATAAGTCACCATGGTTTTCCATCCATTGCTCAGGGGTTTGTTTCACAAAGTTTTAGGTATTTAAAACTTTGGGGTTGAGTCTGTCCTTTTCTACCTGTTTGTCTTTCAGCCTGTCTCCTGACAGGACACAATATCTCAGTGAGCAAGGGCCTACAAGCCAGGGAGGTGTCCTGGTGATGAGCTTCAGGAGATGTTCCAGAGGATTTTGTCTCCTGCTCATTCCTAATATCCACTTTGCTTAACTTCATGAAGCATCCTGTGGTCATGGGGAGCTGAAGACAAATTTGGGTTTAGTTTTTGTGTCTGACACTGAGCATGAACAAGGCATTCCCATGCATCTTCAGACCTTCTTAATACAGTCCTCTGGATATCAGCATACCCTGTCCATGAGGCAACACCACTGATGTTGGTGCCCCACCAGCCCATCAGCTAGCAAC
This sequence comes from Peucedramus taeniatus, assembly GCA_013400575.1. Classification (NCBI taxonomy): domain Eukaryota; kingdom Metazoa; phylum Chordata; class Aves; order Passeriformes; family Fringillidae; genus Peucedramus; species Peucedramus taeniatus. Next base: position 671,526 of record WBNO01009266.1, read on the forward strand.
TACTTCTGCATTTCTTCACAGCTGCCTCTCCCTCAGAGAGGATGCAGGTTCCAGCTGCTTGGCAATCAGGTGGTCTCCTTGGGGGTGCCAGAACATGGCTTTTCTCCAATGTAAGAAGTGTATTTATAGGGGATTTATCTGGTTTTATTTGTCTTACCCCAGGGATGTGTTGGAGCAACAAACCTCATTGTAACCGTGCTATCCACATTATCAGCTCTTCTTGGCAGCAGAGTTCAAAGGCATTCACTGGAAAGCATCACTGCCCTTGGATTTGGGCATATGGAAACTGAAGCATGGAGATAACAGCATTCAGTTCAACAAACACCATCCTCAGTGCTCCACCAGTTATCTTGTGTAATCCTGCAGAAACCAACAGCAGTGCAAAAGCAAAACTCTTATGAAAGGCTGCTGGAAAGTCCCCACTCAAATGATAGGAATGTATAAAGCACAAAGCATGAACATCTCAGAGTAGTCCTATTCCAGTTGATAACCCCAGAGAGAAGCAGCACTTTTTTATGCTGGAAGAAGATCTGTTGTTTGCACATGTTCAGTCTTGCCTGTGTTAAGGGCTGAAGGAAGCAGAGACAACATTTCCAGTGTGCTGTGTGATGTCAAAGTGACTGTAGCAGTTTACATAGTTCTTTGTGTGACCTGAGTGCAGGAGGAGAGGAGCATGCCAGAGTTAACTGAGATAATTCAGGGATGTTCTGATACATGAGCTGAAGGAACGGACTGCCTAATTGTTGAATCCAGAGTCAAAAGGCAGCATGGTGAGGAATGGCTGCAACCACTGAGCCCTAGAATCATAGAATCATGAAGGTTGGATAAGACCCTTAAGGTCACAGAGTTCAACTATAAACATAACACTGCCACTCCACCACTTCAAGGCTGAGCTTGAGCACAAGGTTTCAGAGGCAGCAGACATATGGTGAAGATCTGCAGACCAAGATAGCAGCAGCTTTTCACTTATTGACATCATTCTCCATGGATTATGATAGTTCACGAGGCCACGCTGATCGAGCTGTGCACGTGCTGACAGCTCCATTGCAGGAAAAACTGTCTTGCTCTGGGCTTTCACTTCCAGATGTGGAAGCACTATATGTGCAGGAGCAATGGGGGTTAACACCAAGAGCAGCCTAATGTGGGGAACTAACAGCCCTATGAGCCATCTCTTCCTCCTCCAGGGGAATTCATGATTCCATGTAACTCAAGGCTATGTACACATCTTCATATCTCCCATTAAAGTACTGAGAATTGTGGCTGCAAGTCTCATGAGGAATGAAAAAATTTCAAAATTATTGCCCCTTCATGTTATTCCAAATGATGTTCCAAAGATGATGTTCCAGAATCTAAGAGGAGGGTTAAGTTCTGTTGTGACTTGTGGTTTCGAAGATTCTGCAGAGAGGTTTTGATCTCCACTACGTGGATTAGAAAAGTTATCTGTAAATAAATAATTCTTTGAAGACAGAGTCCTCTCAATTCAATCTATACAGCCAATGTATACTGAGGGTGGGCCTGACTTCTCCTCTGTCTGGACAAGGCTTCTTCTCAAAATTAAACGTTGATGGGATAGTTTCTTGAAAATACAGATTGTCCAGTGCAGACATTTGGCAAATAAACTAATGTGAAGGACCTGGCAGAAGTGCAGAAGAGAGAAACCTGAGTCAGATCACCTGGCATCACCTCCACCCATCAGATCTGCAGCAGTGGATACATAAATGTTCCTAGTTTGTCTTGAAATTTCCTTTACATTGACAGAAATTACAAAAAGACAAAATAGGAAGTGAATATGTTGTCAATACTCAAAGCTTCTTTGATATTACAGAATTTGCAGAGCAGAAATCTCAGTTTTGTTTATAACTTTCCAATGAAAAGATAATTTCAAAAATCACAGACTAAAAGAAGAAAGATTTGGGAAGGAAAAAATCACTAAATTTTAGTGTTTCCTTCAGTCATAACGAAAGGGAGAGGAATAGTACACAAATAAAAAATAATTCTTTAATTTAAAATAGTAATGTTTCTCAATATGATACACAAAAATTTGTTTAATTGAAAATGAATTATTTTATTGGTTTAATTTCAGATTGAAACTTTGTGTTACAAGTCTTATTGTTAAAATAAATATTCATTTTTTAGTAAGAGACATTTTCCAAGGAAAATATATCTACAACATACTTCATGCAAGTAAAGAACACAAGTGTGTTATCATATTCTTTGAAGCATCCCATCACTGGATGTATCTATCTTTAATGTTTGTTTGCAGCCATGGAAACGACACGTTTCCCCTTTTGGCACTGTAACAACTTTATCAAGACTCTAAAACTAGGGAACTTCAATGTTTAAAAAAACAAAAAGGAATTCAGCTGCTCTCATGAGTCTTTTGTGTTATCTCTGTAACAGGTCTAACACTCTTCAGAGAGGTGAAAGCATTGACATCTTTCCAAAAATCCCTGAAATGTAGTGAGTTCATGGAGACACAGGTATCTCACATGTTGCAGGAGAGGCCATGGAGATGGAGATGGAGATGGAGATGGAGATGGAGATGGAGATGGAGATGGAGATGCAGATGCAGATGCAGATGCAGATGGAGATGGATGGCAATGAGGACAGGGGAGTAGTGAGAGGTTCCATATTTTCTTAGACTTGTTTATACAGATGGAAGGAAACTGAAAATTCCCCATCTAAATTTTGAAGCGCTCAGAACCAAAAAGAAAAAAATACCAGTACTGACAAGCCTCATCTCACAGGTGGATCCTGCTTTGGTAAGTGTGGGAAATACCTGAGCATTTGCAAAGTGGCTGGAAGTCTGAGTTGGCCAAGGCCTGCAAAAGTGGGAGAAAAGTTTCTAACAGGAGAGGGATGACTGAGAGAAAACTTCTCATCTTTTGCTAAAAGAAAGGAAAGGGAAGATTTTGTATTTTCTTTCTGAGTTGTGCACCCCAAAAGGACATTCCACATTTTGAACATAAATCCAGATTAGCAGGATTTAAATTGGTTGTTGTTAATCTACCTCTGAGATGACTCATCTCAGTGGATCACTGTTTTTTGAACTTCATGAAAGGGCAGTTGCTTTGACTGGCACTTAGAGAGGGGCTGGACGACTTCTTGTTACAGTCGTTAAAGGATTAACATCAATAAAGAAAATGTCAGCATTACTGTTAAGATCCAGATTCCTTAATTGAGGCTTCCAATTGCCACTTTTGTGATACCAGCTTCCATCCAGCAGCTACTCCCAAGATCAGTTTGCCTTGTGCTTTTGCTGCAGCCAGATCACCAGTAATTTTGTCACTGTGAGCAATCCTGATAATACAGCATCACGACCTGTTGCAGCAGGTACTGGAAAATTCAGACGTGGAAACAGAAATCCTCAATCCTTGTGCCATTGTGCCACACCAAGCTCCTGCCTTTGGTGCACACAGCTGCTCCCAAACCTACCCAGAGGAAATAGCTTGCCTGTGTGGCAGCTTCCCAGCTCCATCCTGGCAGGTTATTCCATCCTCTCAGGACCTCCATCCAAGGGCAGTGCAAAGATACTGGTGCTGATGCAGTGGCAGGCAGCTGAAGCAAAGCTACAAAGCCCATTTCATCCATCAGGGGTTGTGCCAGCAGCTCCTGGTGTGCAGCACTCCTGCTAGCATGGTGAGCAGGGAGCGATACCCCCCTGCCGCCCTTCATCCTGCTTTTTCAGGCAGAGCTGAACAGTCAGCAGTGTGACATGTCCAAGGCCACCCAGAAAGAGCTCAGAGCTTGGAATAGGATCCATGTCTCCTCACTCCCAAGCTCAAGGGAGGCAGTTTTGGGTTTTTTTTATTTTTTTTTTTTTAAGAACAAGACCTTCCTTCCTGTAGGTTGCTGAGCTCCCTGGCACCGGCCATTGCAAACAGCCCCAGCTTCAGCTCTGTACAAGAATGGACTGGGCACAACTTCCAAGTGATCCAAAGGCTGTCTGCTGGGACAGAGGGAGAGAGGCTTCCAATCCAAACAATGCAGGGAAAGCATTATACAAAATCTCTTCTCCATCCCCTTCCTTCCCACTCTTTCTCTTTGCATCTTGTTGACAGAGGATGTTTCTCCTGGCCATGGTCTGGCTTCTGCTGCACTCTCTGTGTGGAGCTCTGCAGCCCCCCGGGGGAGAAGTGCTGTTTCATAGGAAGGTTCAGCATTTCATAAATTGGCTTAATTTCCCATGGGTGTGAAACCCAGCCTTCTCTTAAATGTTCCATAAAGGGAGCTTGCCCAACCCATTAAAATAGATATAGAGAGAAACAGGGAATTCATTAAACAATTTTTTTTTCCTTTGGCAATTCCAAGTTGGTTTGTTTCAAGGAAATTGCTTTTGTTTTTCTTTTAGATATTGAGTGCTTCTACAGAATCTGGCTGTGGGTGATGGGGTTGGAGGACAACACCCACCTGCTCCAGCACTGCCCCTCCAGCCATGTGGTGGGGATGCCTCAGTCAGCTTGATAACAAAATGTGGCACAGGAAGAGAAAATTAAAATCTGAAGTTACAGTCAAAAGAAAAGCCAAAGAAAATTTTCAGTATGTCAAAATACCATATTTTGACACTGTCAGGACTTTTCTTTGCTTTTTCATATGGTTGAGAAAAAGTTTTCAGTTGAGGTGACATTTTAATCTCTGACAAGGCCTCCCTCAAAGCTTTTTCAAATAGTCCAGAGGACATGATTCATTTCCTAATGAAATCCATTTTCCAATGGATTAAATACTATTCTCTCAGTTTTTAAAACACAGGAGGAGAACTAGGGAAAAAGAACAACTGCAGGTGCACACAGGCCTGAATCCTGGTAACAGCTTTGCCACTTGGTCTGTTGTACTTGAAAATGTCCCTTGGCACAGCCACTTTTTCCTGTTAAAAACAACAGAAAAACCTTTTGCAAGAACCTGTTTATAGGTTTATACAAAAACACATGTGTGCTGTACAGGAGCAGTGCACCTCAACCCTTTGCTGTGTCTGCAGTTGTGCTTGGCAGAGCGTGGTCAAAGGTTTTGCTCTGTTTTTTTACCACATTTATTTTTTCTAAATCAGAGAGCATGAATGACTAGGCATACCAGAGTCTTGAGATGCACAAAAGATATTTGACTTTTTGCAAGAGCTGTGCACCCTATCTCAAAAATCAGGCCCTCCTCCAGGGTTTGAAATTTGGCATAGAAAGAGCAGACCACCGTAAATCATTAGTCACTTCTGGAAATGTCAGCCAATTCTCCACAAAATGAGAAAACCTTCCGCTGAAAGTTAAAAGAACAACCCATAAGTGGTTTTAGCAGCTACTGTGTGTCCCTGCTGTACTAAGTTATTTAACCTGAGACTAAGTTCCTTCCCAGGCTCCTAGCCCAACATGGCATGTTTTCTCTGCTGGAGATTCAGTTCTTGTACATCATGTAGTAAATATAAAAAAGGAGGTTTACAGCCCAGTGAATAGAGAAATCTCTTTCCAGGTCAATGCAAGAAATTATAGAGCATTGGAAAGCCCTAGTTTTATCTCCTGCCAAAGGAGGGATTAAGCTACAATGATTCCCAGGCCCAGGGTCTTTTTTTTTCCTTTGCCTCTGCCTTCTTTGAGTGCAAATTGACAGAGACGAGTTTTCACTCCAAACAGCTGTCTGTTATTTGAATGGAGTCAGTTCCTAATCCCACACATGACTGCCATCAGAGGCTGCTGTAGTGGAAATGTTTCTAGTATCAAAACAAAGCCTCTGGCACAAAGATCTGTTTGAGAGGGCTCTGTGTGTAACCTCTGCTTTCAAATACTATCTTTTCTCTGAAGGCACTTCTCTGCTGGCTACCAGACCAGTCATTACCCATTTAATGGGTAGACTGTGGGGCAGTTCATGCAGGAGGGTGTGCAGGAAAGACACTGGAGCCCTGCCAGCTCCACAGGGAGCTATGGAACCCATGGAACCGGGCAGCAAGCACTGCACCCAGCACCACAACTGAGGCAGCTGCCCAGGCAGAGCTCTGGTGGGGACGCACTGTCACCAGGGAGCTGGGCTGCAGGGAGGCCAGCAATGGCCAGCAGCAGTGGGCACACCTGGGGGAGGAACTCCTCCACTCAGTGAGAGAGCAAAAAGCAAAGACTCTTCATGCTCTCTGCATAGACTTTAGTAAAGCCTTTGACATTGTTTCCCACATTATTCTCCTGGAGACAACTGGCTGCTCATGGCCTGGTCAGGTGCAGTGCTCCCTGGACAGCAAACTGGCTGGATGGCTGAGCCCAGGGAGTGGTGGGGAATGGAGTTACATTCAGCTGGGCCATCACCTGGCCATCCCCAGGGCTCAGTGTTGGGGCCAGCCCTGTTTAATATCTTTATTGATGATCTGGACAAGGGGATTGAGTGCATATTCAGTTTGCAGATGACACCAGAGGGATCTGGACAGGCTGGATCCATGGGCCAAGGCCAGTGCTCTGAGGTTCAACAAGGCCAAGTGCTGGGTCCTGCCCCTGGGTCACAACAACCCCTGCAGTGCCACAGGCTGGGGCAGAGGGGCTGGAAAAGACCCCATGGCAAAGGACCTGGGGGTGCTGGTTGAGAGTGGCTGAACATGAGCCAGCTGTGCCCAGGTGGCCAAGAAGGCCAATGGCACCTGGCCTGGACCAGCAGTAGTGTGGCCAGCAGGACCCAGGCACTGATCAACCCTCTGCACTCGGTGCTGGAGAGGCCTCACCTTGAATCCTGTGTTCAGTTCTGGGCCCCTCACTCCAAAAAAGACATTGAGGGGCTGGAGTGCATCCAGAGTAGGACAAAGGTCTGGAGCACAAGTCAGATGAGGAGCAGCTGAGGGAGTTGGGAGTGTTTAGCCTGGAGGAAAAGAGGCTCAGAGGAGACCTTATCTTTTTCTACAGCTCCCTAAGAGATGGTTGAACTCAGGTGGGAGTCAGCCTCTTCTTGCAGGTAACAAGTGACAAAACAAGAGGAAATGGCCCCAGATTGTGCCAGGGGACGTTTAGATTGCATTTTAGGCAAACTTTCTTCATGGAATGGGCTGTCAAACAGTGGGACAGGCTTTCAAGGGCAGAGGTGGAGCCACCAAACCTGGAGGTATTTAAGACGTAGATGTTGCACTTGGGGACATGATCTAGGAGTGAAGTTGGCAGTGCTGGGTTAATGTTTTGAGTCAATAATCATAAAGACCTTTTCCAACTGTAAGGATCCTGTGACTCTATGAATTAAGAAAAGATGCACTCTATATTGCATAATTATAAAGGAGAAAAATCAATATAAGATGCTCAAATGAAAATCAGTTGTTGGAATCCTTCTATTTACTTTTTCTTTTAATGTGTGTTTTCCCTCCTTCAATTTTCATTTGGAAATTGGAGCTTCAAATGAAGTGGGCTGAAATAATGAATGGGATTGTTCTGAGAATTGTAATTCCCAAAGATCAGTTGCTGGAAATGCTCATACCAACCATTAATACTAAAATGTCTAGGAGTTTAGGTAAAATAAACACTCTTGGTATTTCTCTAGTTACTTGCCAATCCATACTTGTTTTTCAAAAATTCAAAAGATTGAATTGAAAATGCTGATCTACACAGCATTTGATTCCAAAATATGGAATCAAATTTTGCATTGCCTTTGCTTGCCTCAAGTTAGGCAGGAATATCCCAGATGATGGCTCTCACTTTGAGATGTCATGAAAGAGCTAAGTTCTCTTTACTGCTCCTGATGACAATTTCCTTCCTGAATTTTGGCAAAGGACTTCCTGTTTGCCTCATGCCCTATTTGTTAGACCATGACAGCAACACCTCTGTTGTTAAAAATTCTGTCCACTGACTCCATCAGGACCTGCTTCTCAGTATGTGCTCACACAGCAGCAAGGACACTGCACCTTGGTCACACTGATTAAAAGAAGACTTGTCATTGAGCTAAAAGGACACAGAAGGAGACTGACCTTTCATTGGTGCTGCAGAAGACCAGCCTGCCAAGTGTCTTAACAGATGCTGGACTGAACTAGTCAAATTTAAATATTCAAAACTGTACATTTTTGGCTAGGAAAGAGGATGCAAATTGCATCACAACATCACAGATCAGGGTTCAGGGAACTCAAGTGACTTGCTAAGAGCTGCACCGAAACTTCAGATCAGAAGTAGGGACATGCCTGGACTCCTTATAGGAGGCTGTAATTTCTGCTAGAAGCAGGGAAAGAGGAGATGCATCCTCCAATGCCAGAACATTGCTGGGCTGCAGTGCCTTTGCCTTCCTCAGAATATCCTTCACATCAAAGTACAGCAGCACGACTTCCACCTCTCCCACAGCCAGATTTGCTTTGGTTCAGAGTGGATCAGGAAAATGTTCACTGTAGCCTCAGCCATACTCTTTGAAAGATCAAGATCTTTCCCAGCCCTTGCTGGGGTTGTTGGAATTAAATGATCTTCAAGGTCCTTCCAACCCAAACCATTTTAGAATTCTGTGCAAGCACGCATGCTAGATAGGCACTGCAAGGGAAAAGAGACCAGTGAGGGGGAAATGGTACCTGAATTGGCAAAACACACACAGTGGGAAGGGCTGGAGCTTGATGGGCCTTGACAGTGCTAGCACAGCCCCACAAAGGCATGTCAAGCACTTTAGACAATGAAAAGCTCGGTGCTGAAGCGTGTCTCTCTAATTAATTACTGTGTTTGGCAGAGTAATCCCTCTCAAATTGACTTAAAGCTCAGTTCAAGAAGCTTTGGAAATTCTGTCTCACCCTGCTGGTGGCTGCTATTGGGACTCTTGAGGTGCCTGGCTGGCTGTCCCTGCCTGCTGGGGACACACAGTGGCTGGGGCCAGTTGTACTTCCATGGTGGAAGGGAGGGCCTGCCAAAGCAAAAAGCATGGAGAGACAGCTTGGAGAGGCTGGGAAGTAGACACTGGCTTGTTGCTGTGGAGCACCCTTGGTTTAAAAGGGATATTTCCTCCCCTCCTTCATCCACAGCTCAAACACCCTGGACTGCTATTTGTAATAACACAGCCCTTGTGGGGAAGCACCAACTAGAAACAGTTTTCAACCCAAGCTGAAAAGCTGCTGTCAGGAGCCCTACAGCAGCTAATGAGGAGCAATTTGGACGAGCTCCTTGGCAGGCTCCTGCAGGAGGTTGCAGCTGGATCAGAAGCACAGACATCTCCTGGGAGCAGAGGGACAATGTGAGGGCAGATGGAGATGAGGGCTCCAGAGTCTGTCCTCAGGCCAAGCCCTCAGTTGCACCAATCCAATGATTTGTGATGCAAATCCAAGGAGAAAAGCCTCTCAGGGTTGGTGGGACACAAAGGTGCAGATGGAGGAGTGAGGAGGGCTCTCTTCTGCACAGTCAGCACAGTCTTTCCTGTGCTTTGTGCAGAGACAGAGAGGCAACAAAACCAGAAATGTATGTTTGGATGTTTGCTCTTGTAGGCAACAGAAATTTCCCTTTTTTGTTGCTGAAATTACCAACATCTGGAGATGCTTCTTTCAAAACCAGCAAGGTGACTTCAGTCCAAAACCATCAAGTCCCTTGTATCTGAGAAAAGGAATTTTGCTCAGATGTGTCCTGCATGACCTGAAGCATCAATCCTGACACACCAGGAGCAATGCCTAATGGTAGCACACAGGCAAGAACAAGTGGGATTTATTGAAAACAGGGACATCTCCATCCAACCTCTCCACCACACCCAGGATTTTTTAAAAATCCTGTCCTTTAGCTGTTCTTTAGCTTAGGGGATTCTCCAGCTTCCTGTGTAAAGTGCAAATTAAACCCTTCTGCATTTGACAGATTCTGTCTAAAGGGAGGTATTGATGTCTATTGATCAATTAAATTGCCCTGGCAGGTCACACCATCTGGAAAAGATTATTTACATCTTCATTTTCTCACAGTTTGGGACAAGGTGATAGATATGGGAGAGCATCCTTGGAAGTCAATGGAATCTTCAGACTTTACTCACTATCACAACTGTAGAAGTGGGACATTATCTCTAACAAATGCTTTTTTAATTGACAGGAAATTTTTCTTCCCAAGTAAGCAGCAATGTTCACTATGATGGCTTACTCAGGAGGTAAGTTTCAGCAATTTTAATGTTTAACATTTTTCAGAATTTTATAAAGACATTTTATTTAACATGGCAAAAAAGTTTGAAGAAATAATTTAAATGAAAAATCATTTTTGGATGATTCTCCAGCTCCTCTACCAGAGAAGACCTATCTTAATCCACTGTGTTTCTAGGTCAGAAACAGACTGTCCTTTTGTATCACTGAAAAGAAGAGAAAATAGTCAAAGCCTCTTTGTAGAGTGGGTAGGAAGAGAAAAACTGATCTGTAGTGTTTGAAATCTAAATTTAATTTCACTGTTGTAAGACAGGAAAGAAACTTGTCCTATTCATCCTAGCTGTAGACTGAAAGATTGGCTTATATTTTTATTTCCTTCCCAAGCAGCTTTGCTGGTCTGTAAACCTTTACAAATCATGTTCAAAATTGCTGTAACTGATATGCAGTTTGTGAGGCATCCCACAGGCTGAGTCTACACTGCCATTATTTTGGGGCCATTTGCCTTTCCTGGCCCTTGCCAGGAACAGATAAGTGGAGATGGAGGGGATAGCATGAAATGCTTTCAACAAATGCTTGCACTAATGCACATCCCACAAGCCACAAATGCTCCAGGAGACCTTTGCCAAGGGTTGTTTGAAAGTTTTTTCTGAGAAACAACCCCTTTTCACCATCATCCTGGCCCCTCACAGCCCAGCAGAGGGTTTAGGGTAACCTGGAAGGCACTGTGCTCTCGAGGGCATTGGACAAGAGGAAAACAAGAGCTGGAGATTTCTGGCGCACACTTTTTGCATGACCATGGAGGGGTCCCCTGCCCTCTCTGGGTGTGTTGTGTGTGCAGACACAGAGGGAAATGTTTGGGGCTTCCAGAAGGGACGTGCAGGAAAACAGGTTGCTGCAAGTAGGAAATTTCAGATAAGGATGTCCCAGCTCTGTTTTCGTGCATGACCATCAACCCACTTCTCATCTGTGAGCCTCTCCCTTGCTTTCCCTGCCTCAAAACAAAAGGTCCCTTCAGGAAATGCCAAAGTGCAAGTGGATAAAAATGAAATAATAAAAAAAAAACATCTTTCCCTCTGCTCCTCTTAGGTTCTCTGAAAGGGCATGCTCAGCATGCAAAAAAAACCTGCTGACTTCACACTCTGCTGGAGGAGGTGATTTGAAACCAACAAAAATAATTGTCACTGTGTTTAGCCAGAGTCAATAAAAGCACTAAGGGCCTGGCAGTGTCAAACCTAGGAGAAAATAAATTGCCAGTTCATGAGCACTCCCTACAATGTATCCTGAAAAGAAGTTTTCTTTTCTTTCTCCTCAGAAGAAAAGGGAGGGAGAGAAGTGAGATGGGGGAGGGCCTGGCAACATATATTTCATGTCTAGTGATATTGTTTTAGTGGTGAGCAATAAAATGTGGAGTCTTGAATGATGGCATAGGAAAGAATGAATAGAAATCCTGCTCACACTGATTGCCTGTTGGATCACATAGTAAATCTGAGGTAAAGAGTCTTATTCCTAGGGACAGGCAAAAAAGTTGCAAAAGCAAAGGAGTGACACGATATATATTTTCCAAAATATCTATAGTTTTGGATGCCCAGCCTGAAACACAGTCAGGTCTGGCTTCAGAAGGAGGAAGAGCTCAGCAGTCTCCAAATTGCAAATGTATTTTAGCCCTGAAAAATGAAGGTGCCTAGAGGGGATCAGACCTGGGGGAATCAGACTCTGTCTCCATAATCATGCCTGGTTTTACTCCCTAGCTCCACCAATCTCCCTAACAACATTGGCCCCCATCTTCAGAAATCTTGCCTCACCTAAAGCCACCAGCCACTTTTAAAAACCAAAGCCAAAACCAGAGTTCTAATAGTTTCCAGAGATCATGAAAGCATGAGGAAAAGCCATGTTCAAGAAATTTTTTTATTGAATGTTTTAACAAAGTTAAACAGAGTACGGTAGAATGTAGAGATTAAAAAGTCAGGCAGAAATACAGTGCTATTTGTGTTTCTTTTTCTATGTTGTTTACCCTTACACTGGTAACCCCCTAGTTTAGTCCTGTTTCTCTCAGCAATGTTAGGTGCACAAAATGAGGGATTTTATTTTCACCTCAAAGCTATGCCCTGGATGTTGTTAGACATCCATGCAGACCTTAAACATCTGTGGTATTTATGGGCCCACAACTGCTCAGTGTACAAAAACATCTCCTCTATGAAGAAGGACACACTGCCCCAATGATATTTACCTGCCATATTTTAATTGTTTTAAGCAAAATAATGTTCACTGAGTGAGTTCAGAGTGATCTGATGAGCATGAAGGCAGCAGTTAACCCAGAGAGATGAGGAAAATTGGCAACACAGAGAAGTGGGGATGGGGTTGAATTGAATTGATCAGCCAGTGATCACTTTTTCTTTGGAAACATTCAAATGATGAAAGAGCTGGCTAGCAAGCAAGGAGGGGAGAAGGGTTTATGTGTCTCTGTGACCCACCTACCACAGAGACCTTGGAAGGGAGAAATGTCCCCACTAAACAGACAGAAGTAGAAAGCCAACTTTCCTCTCCCAGGGTAAGAGGCTTAGACAAGGTGACTCCCATTTTCACCCTTGAGATGGGCATGTCCTGAAGATTGAACCAAAAAGCAGATTGTTTTCCTCCTGTTCATGTCTGCCATCCCTTGGCTACAAACCCAGCTGGATTTTACAATGGCAAAATGAGTTTTCATAGAGAAAGGCAGAGTGCTGAACACACAGCTGCCCATCACTGGAAAATACTCGCTGCTGCATGCAAAACCTTGTATCACATTTTTAATTAGATGTGACAGCTCGCGGTTCAAGCATGTGAGGAATTCCAGGCTAGATGAAAAGGGACCGGGCAGAGATCAATAGGGATAAAGAGGCAGCGATAAGGAGAAGGACCTGCTTAATCTTGTTTTTATCTCTGTTTATTTATTGTCTGTCAGTGGTGCTCTCCTGATCAAACACACAGGCATGTAGAATCCAGTGCACTTACTCCTTGGGACATGGCAATAACAACAGGGCTGGCGCTCTCATCCCTGTCCACTCCAGGCCTTGGCAAACAGGGTCGTCTGCTGCTTGCTCCCCGGCACTTATCGCCTCGCCAGGGGCTCTCAGCTCCAGCCTGGCTCCTTTCCCTGCCCTCCCAGAGATAACAAGTGTCACTGCTCTCCCACACCTTCCCTCTTGCCAACTTGTGTAGTGCCTGGGCTGGAGATCAGCGAGGCTGATCCAGGAGGTGTCGGAGAACAGAGGTGCTTGGGCCCTGCCTCCTATTTTTACTCTGCTCATTTAATAATTTTTATTCATTTAATAATTTTAAGGTGTATAAATCATAGTTTTTCATTGCCCTTCAAAAAAGTCTCTCTGGAGTTGAGAGGGTGAGAATCTGGGGGTCCAGGTGGAGCTCAACAGGGAAGCACTGCATTGCAAGTCAAGACAGGGCTGGGCACTTATTCATTAGACCTCATTGTCAGGGTTAAGTGGGGATTTCATCTCTGATTTACACTCTTTCTGATGGCTCTGCTCTATTTCAACTCCAAATTTGGACCCAAAATATATTTCTCTGCTCTTGGGGTTTCACCAGCCTGTTTATACAAAGCAGGGTTGCTGGGAAGCCTCTTCAGTGGACAGACATGCAGGAAAATATGGCTGGGGTTTTCATGGGAAGTGGGGCCCAATATTGTTGGGTCTGTACCAGTGCCCTTTTCACTGTCTGAGTACATAAGCAAACCAAGCCCCAGGGTAATTGCTTGATTTAGAGCAGCTGAGGGTAGAGCTGGATTTTTGGAGAGCACACATGCTGTGATTCCAGAGGAGAAATAAGTCTCTAAAGAACAGAATATATGGCAGCCCATACATAGCCATATATCCTCTGAGCTATCCCCAACCCTCCAGGCTTGTTGAATAAGCCTAATTCAAGCAAGGCTATTTTAAATATCATTGTATCTATTTCCAGGATGATTTGTCTGCCAAAAGTGTGACATGCCTTGTCTTCCATCCAAGGGTTTTCCTACCTCAACATTGCTCAAGGTAAATTATTTCTAATTCACATCAATCCCTACCTGCAAATTAGCTATTCTTGGTAAGGCACTAGGAAACATTAATCATCATAAACACTGGCACATCATAGTTTTAGCTTCCAGTCTAGGTCAACGTAAAGTGAAGATTTTTATGACATATTTTAGCACTTGCATTGGCAGTGACATTACCAGAAAGTGAATACAGCACTTTCACAAACCCAGATTAATTTCTTTCCAAACCTAGATATTTCATTGGAGTACCCAAGCTGAACTTACTCAGTTTAGGCTGCTGCTGCTGCAGTGTGCAGAGGCTGCCCAGACTGAGCCCTTCTGCCTCGCATCTCTTGGTGGTGCCTCATTCTTTCTGCTATCTAAGGAGAGGACCTTGAGTGATTGTGTCCCTTGTTTAAATAGCAGCATTGGCTACATATAAATCAGGCCAAGGCATTTTTCCAAATTACTTTTGTCTTCCCTGGCACCTTTGAGATAAGCAAAGGCTTCACAGGTGTTTCGTAGCAAGAGAGAAATGCTGCTTGCTTTACAGTTTCCCAGTGCTCTGGGGACAGTCAGAATTTTGGTCATCCGTTCAAAATGGCTCCAAAAAATCTCCTGTCAGGATCACTAGCCAAAAAACAGCAGCATGTTTAAAATATATAGAACACCTCGGGCTGCTTTCATAGCTGAGGCTTGCAGTGGATGATGAACTTCCTGGGGTCTGGATGCACTGGGAAGGAGCTTGGGATTTATTCCTGGACTGTTCCTCACCAGTCTACCTCTCCTATCCCTCCAAAAATTCAAATTAAGTGACTTTTAGCATTATTTAGCCCTTGTCAGGCGAGAAATACAAGAATCAGATCTGACATTTAACCCCAGTACACAGGCTGAAATCTGGCCTGTGCTCTCCCACAATCTGAGCACACTGTAATTCAGAGTCCCCTGCTAGAAAAACAGAAGCAAGTGGTGAAATATGGATCTGAACTCAGGTTCAGATCCAGAACTCTTGGTGTATTCAAATCCAAGAGGTGCAGAAACTAGGGGAAGAAGAAAACAGAGACTGAGGGAAAATGATGGAAAGTAAAGTGAAGAAAAAAAAAGTAGGGGAAAAAGTCTTTTCTACTTCCTGAAGAAGGCAAGGCAAAGCACTTTATTAAATATTAGTTTTGGCTGAATGTTTCTTTTGGCTTTATCTTCTAACACCTTTGCCTGTGTTATCCCTTTGTTCAAACTAGCAATCTCTAAGTCTGCTAAAGAAATACAGTTTCACAATACTCTTTACAACTAAGGTACAGCAAGAAATGCCTGCCAACTCCTTTTTCCCTCCCCAGGGGCTGCAGCCTGGGTTCCTGTTGGCCCATTCTCCTCTTGGGTGTTCATCCATGGTTGATATCTGTGAATGTGCCAAGAGACAGGAAAGTGTATTTTTGGTTGCCCTCATACAGTGGTACTTCTTGTCCCAGACACTCTGTGGCCACTTCTATTTTCTGATCTGGCATCTCTTCTCATCCTCTGGCCAGTTTGGAGCAGGCAACAGCTTTTCATTACAAGTGAGTGGTGGTACAACATGTTCTGCTCAGACCAGAGCTGTGCTGACAGAACAGGCAAGGGTGTACACGATCATCTCTCCTGTGGATCTGGAGCCAGACAGGGACTGAGAAGGTCTTTTAAGAAGTATGTTTGTATTACTGATGACCTTTTAGAAGAAATGCCTCTCCTGTCCCATTTCTTCAACCAAATTTGGCCTGCCCTGGTGAGTGTGCAGCTGGGGTGATTGCTTTGCATCCAGTGGCAAGAGAAGCCTGACTCCACAGCTGAATATGGTATTTGAAGAACTAATTTCCTTCTTTTCCAGAGAGGTCATTTTCTTTCCAATGCTGCCTGTGCAAATGGAAGTAGGAATTTATTTTACTTTTTTTTTTTTTTAAGTCTGCTCTACTCACCTGCCCCCAATGAACTCAAAGTTTTATCAGATGGGTTCTGAAAATCAGACCTACTGATTTCCCATCAAGACTGAATTCACCTGCAGCAATCAAAATGCCTCTAAGCACTATTTCCATACTAGAAAGGGAGTGTCCATGTTCACACTGTGGATGATGCACAGGTGGTCCCACATGGGAAAGGTGAGGAGTCTGTGTGTAAACCTGGCATTTTCATTGTAACACCCACCAGAAGAAGCATCCTAAAGAAAGTATGTTTGTATTAATATTTTGAAGTTTCTCCTAGATAAAGCAGAGCTGAAAGAAGGAGCTTTCATTCCTAGTCTTATGGGTGCTCTGAATATTGACCCCATTGCAGAGCACCTTAAATTAAACTGGTTTGGGGTTTAGAAGACCTGGTTCTTCACTTTTCACTGCCTTCCCACTGTGTACATCTGGGAGTGTTGCCCCAAGACAGTCCCCCCAAGCCCAGCTCCTAGAGTTGCCAGTGTACTGTCTGGTGCTTCTTGCACAGAGATAGGGACCCTAAGGGAGAACAATTTCATGAGAAGGAACAATAATGGCTCAATGAGCATGGTTCACCTGCTGTCATGTGAGCATTTTTTAAGAATGCTGCAGAACTCTTCAAAAACCATATATCAAGCCAAAGATGGGTAAGTGCTAATTAGGTGCAGGTATTTCTAATGCAGATATCTAAGGGAATGTGAGATTATTCCTGCCTCCTGAGCCCACCATTGTTACTCTGATTAACTACCTGATAATATCCAGATTTAAAATTTTCAAGGTAGGGGTGGCGGATGTGTTCTGTATCTATTTAACATCAGCTCCTGACAGGAATCAAATATCTGTGGGAGGATGCTAGACACAGATTACACAGTATAAAGACTAAATAAAAGTATTGTTCAGGCTGGTAGATTTTAGCCTTTTTTTTTTTCTTAATTCCTTTCTTTATTTTGAGGTAGTTCTAAAATCAGCAAAGTAACTTTACCTTCTCTTGTCCTGTCTCTGAAACTGAAGTTTTTGAAGGAAGGAAGTATTTGAAAATACTGAAATTGAGGGGCCAGGCTACCCCAACATGTAAACTGGGCAGTGATGCTGTGGTGAGCAGACTGATCTTGAGAAAGTGAACTGATTAAGAATGAGCTTAAGAACTTTACAGTAGAGATAAAGAGGGATCTTCACATTATTCAATAAATCTCAGACCCCTGGTGATCCAGATGGCCCCTTTGCTCTTTTACTGATGTGTGACCATTACCAGAGATGTGTAGCCCATCAGTAAATCAACCTAAAGACTTTGTTATAATAGTCCTCATTACAGAACATTGATAGATTAACTGTGCTCCATTTCAGTTTATGAGCAAAGCGCTTTGCTCTCCCTGGCAGTGTGATTAATGTGAGGTTCACATACTTAACATTAGAGACCAGTATTTATGGCCTTAAAAACATCAAGAAAAAAGCAAAATGTTTGCTGTGACAGCATATATAGTGCAAGTGTCAAATCTTATCAAGGATACTCTCATCCATTATAGCTTCAGGAGGTGCTATCATTTACCAAGCTGACCCTGCAGACCTCGGAGCCTCATTGTAACATTCTCTGTATGGTAATCCAGTTAAGAGCAGAATGCAGCCTAAGTGAGACATAGCTTAACACTTTCATATGATCAATAAAAACATTACTGGGAAAGAAATCATCAGCAAGCCAGATAAAGTCATCCTTTTCAAGGGGGAAGAATGGAATAAAACTTAGCCAAGTAAAGTGATTTTCTACCTCCCTTGTGGTAACAACAAATTGAAGGCAGTGGTGCTGATAGAGATGTGGGGGTGCTGCAAATTTGAGGGTGAGGTTGAGGCATGGTCCAGGCCAAGCCACCACAACAACCTTTGCAATGAGCTGTTTTCAGTGTTGCTATTCTTTAATCAAGGAGGTTGAAACTTAGCAGGGTCTTACAAAATAGTTGTAATGTGT
The DNA here is from genome assembly GCA_013400575.1 of Peucedramus taeniatus. Taxonomy (NCBI): domain Eukaryota; kingdom Metazoa; phylum Chordata; class Aves; order Passeriformes; family Fringillidae; genus Peucedramus; species Peucedramus taeniatus. Next base: position 689,456 of record WBNO01009266.1, read on the forward strand.
TTGCAATGCAGCTTGAAAGCTTCAAGGAGCACAATCCCATTTATGCTGAACTAATTTCTCTTGTAGGACCCAGAATACAAAATCTTGAGTGAGAGAAACAGATTAATCACAAGTTTGTACGTCCTGTTTCAAAGTCAAACTACTCAGAAAGTCCTGGAATGCTCTTCACCTCCCACGTATCAGGGATGTGCCTGCAATAGTCAGGACCTGCTTGAGGAGCTGCACTCTCAGTGGTTGCCATCACAAAATGCTTCACAGATGAGCTCAGAGACAGCTTGACCAGGTTGATTTATTATTTGTCCAGAAGTAGGACAGGTGTTACTGAATGAATAATGCTGGCCCTATTCAAGCCATCAGTTAAGCACTCAAAGGCACTTAAACATGCACATAATCACAGATATGCCTCAGTATCACTGACTTCAAGGAGACACCAATGTGCAGTCAGAGCCAAGCACATACTTGAGTACCTTCATGAATCAGGGCCATTATTTGATCAAGCTACTTGTGGTATTTGTGAAAATACTGACAGACTGTAAAAGCTTCATTGACATAAGGCTGAGTGATTTGAAGGATTGTCACCCAGCTTTCTCTCTTTGTCTGAACTGGTTCAAGAGACACATCCCTCATGTGCTGAAGGTGAGAAACTGCAAAGTGCCCCAGTGTTCCTTGGTTTCAGTGTACATTTCAGTGGATTTAAGGCATGCAATGACAGAGACGTTCAGGAATTGCCATTTCTGGACATGTTTTGCCATGTCTAAACCCAAAGAAACTATGTGCAGGATCAGGTTGTGAACTAGTAAAGAACAAACAGCAGATAGGACCAAGTTTGGAAGGAAAGCAAAATGCCTTTGAAAATCTAGCCAGCTTTATCCACAGGCCTGTACACCAAATGAACAGTCTGTTTCTCAAAAGGGAGACTTTAACTGGCATCATACTACACTTCCCAACTTCCATCCAACAGCAGATCCCAAGCCAGAGCCTGCAGGCAATGCTGTTTCACATCAGCCCCATAATTTGAGAGTTAAAATGCTATCTACCACTAGCTGGGAAAAGGGTTTGGATGCTTTCTGGTTTGGAAAAGTTTCTTTTTGATGATAAAGAGCTCTCAAATTCAGCTGTGAGTTGTACTTAAATCACTGCCACTAAGTGCCTGGAGTCAGTGGCAGCTTTCCTGAGCTGTGTGGAGATGGGAGCTTACAAAATGTCTCCATTTGATGTAAGGGGGAGGGATTGCTGAGGAGAACACATTTACCCAGAGATTTACTGGGGGAGAGGGCAGGCTTGTGCCAGACTTGAAAGAGAACATGCTTCTGTGAGATAAATTCATTTTCATGTTTATTTATCTAGAGTAGAAAAACTGTCCTGCCTAGTAGAGCATATGCTGGGCATAATGAAAGACAAACGTCAGCTTTTGAAGGAAAACACTCATTCATCAAAGGACATGGAAGAACAAACAACTTGTTCATTAAAACACAATTGAAAGGTGGCTTCTCCTCTCCACTCCACCTGCTTTCCCAAGTTGGGGCTGCATGGGAGACTGCTGCTCTCTTCATACTCTTTCTGCTTACTCTCTGTCTTGGAGCAGATGAAAGGATTTTCCCATCTCAGAGATGGGGGAAAAACCCTAAAAACTCAGGCCCACAGTACTTCACCAGCTTTTTCTTCATTGTTTTGAACAAGGCCACATCTACATTCAGCTCAAGTCTGTTGAGGCTGATCCTGGCTGAAGGACTGACTCTGTACCTGAGCCAAATGCTGGTCAGCACTCTCTGCTCTCTGTGAGTCCGTGTTGTGGGTGCTGGAAGCTGGTAATATGATACATCCCAAGGATCCCTCTGAATAGGAGGAAGCAATCAAAACCTTCTACATTTTCCCAGGGTGGAAAAGCAATTTCCTCCTCCAGCTGTAAGACTGGGGCAGATTGAAAGGTCTCAGGGAAAGTAATTATGCCCTTTGATGAGTCTATCAGGAAGCTGAGAGTGGCTCATTGGTGTGAATAAACTTTTTGTCTTTGACCTAAGTGTCAATATAAACCAACAAAAGGAAATCTTACTGCCTCTAGTGTCTATATTCCTGCATGTGAGGTTGATTTCTTTTATGAAACATCATCCATATATATGGGCATAAATAAGTAATAAGGAAAAGAATAAGGACAATAGCCAACCCTTGTGGTAGGAATCCTGGATAAATCCACTAATGTTTGAGCTCTGGATGGTTTAAATCATTTGCCACTGCTCTGTTCATATTCTGGGATTTTTTTTGGCCAGTCATCAATGAGACTTTTGATTGTGTCTGTCATAATATCATTCACCTGCATCTCTGGAAGCCACAATTAATTAATGAATTAATTTCTGTAAAATCATGACAGAGAAAAACAAGCTGTCCCTCCAGACCGACTTTTATTACTACACATGAAAGCTCGAGAGCAGAAAATTACTGAATCACTGGTTGATTTTTGCACACTTTTAATGTGAAGTCACAGTTCAGTTGAGTCTTTTAAAAACAAGTCAGCTGAGCCCAAAAGATCCTGTTTGCAATTCCCACTTGTCAGCAATGACTTGCTGCTTAAAAAAAAAACAGTATCCTCTTAAAGAGCAGATTAGCTATAAAAAGAAATGAGTGGAAGAAAGAAATTCTGTTTTGCACTTGGAATCTGCAAACTGGACCTGAGAAGAAACAATACAGCTCCAATCCGGGAACACCTTGTAAAGCCAAAGTCTAGAAAAATGTGTGTAGGTAAAATTACTCACCATCCCCATTGCAAAACACCAGTGTTGACATTTCTTTGGATGTAACTGGAAACTTAACAACGATGATCCACTTTAGCTGGGGATTTTCTTAACCTATAAAGTTCAAGTAGCTGTTTCTTCTCCCCAGACCACTGATCTGGCTTTGCTGACTCTGAGACTAAATAGACGCCTTGTGCGAGTGACCTTCTGTACAACGCCTGGCACGTAAGCTTTATTTTCAAAAAGTGAGCAAGCAGACACCCAGGTTTAACTTGTGACCTATTAATACATCTAGATGGGACACAGCAGGGGCCACAGGCATCTCAAATGGTGCATTGGTTTGTTTGAACAGCATACTGCTCTGTGCCCATGCACAATCCAAGCCTGAGACCTGTGGGCCAGGAGGGAGCAGTGTAAGATGAACTGCCTGGGAGAGAGCTGGGGCAGGAAGAGGCAGACTCCTCTTTTTTTCCTGCATTTTCTTTTCTTTTACTTTCTTTTTGTTTAGCTCTTTTTTCAGGTTCTCAGTCGGGGGAAGAGTAACCTGCATGAACTCTCCAGCTGCCCAGCTGTACTGGTGATTGTGTGTATGGGGTCACAGGCTCATCCCATTACACCTGTATGGAAAGGAGTAGCAGCACCTTCCATACCTCTCCTTCCACTTCTTTTCAGCTCATCTGCTGATCATCCAGGGTGCTGTTAAGGAGAGGAGAGAAATAGCAACTCTTTTATAGTTTATAGTGAGTGTGTAAAAGCAAGAAAAAGCACTTCCTTCTCCTTCCATGTCCCATGGCAGTTGTAGAGGATACTGGAGGGTACTCCAGTCTGCTGTCATGCTGCTCACAAGTGTGCTGCCTTACATATCTGAGGTCTTATAATGCCAATTCATGTAGTGACTGAGTGGGAGACATCTGGCCTGGCTCTGAGGATGAAAAATTATTTGATCTTTGGTCTAACAGAGTCCCTGTAATCAATGGAAGCAAAGACATTTTCCAGTGTACAGTAATACCCATCTATTTCAGCAGGGGATGATGAGTACCTGATCCTTTTACTGAATAGAAAATACCAGAAATCATTAACCTCCAAAGAGCAGAGGTTGCTTTGTTTTGCCTTCCACTGACAAGCACACCAGACTGAGCTGTGCTGGTAGATAACATCCTCTGTCACAGAGGCTGCCAGGGGTAACCCCTCAGCCCCATTTGCAGAGCAGTTCACATGGATGACCTGTTGAGAACCTCTAGGAAAATAAGCAGAGGTGACTGATTCAGCCTTTTCAAATATTGGGGTCAGCTAACAGGGCTGAGCTTGTTGAAGTATCACAGACCAAATTTGCATGCTCTGATTTGCTGGAAGACACTAGGGCATGGCAAAGGAGTAGAGACAGAGGAAAGATTAGCTGGGGATTGGAACCTCTTCCAGAGGTACAGCTGGGGCCAGGAAGGTGTGTACACAGTAGCCAAACAGGCTAAAAGACTTCCAGCTTTTTCTCCAGTTGATCAGGAACTAGAAGCCACTATGAGATTCTAGAGCTAAAGCTTGTCTGCTTCAGTAACTCTGCTCTGTTTTTCTTGCACCAAGTAAAATGAAAATGGCACTCCTAAAGATAACCAAGCAGTCAAATTATTGTGGCTTAGGGATTTATGCATATAGACACATATCTAGTTTTTAAAGAAAGCCAGGAAGTTCCACTCCTTGGAAAAAAGATTAGGGATATGTCAGGCAGAGCAGACAGAGTGCTGGAAGCAGCCACTTAAAGGCAAATAAATGAATGAGAAATGTCCCAGGTAGAAGATAACACACTAAAAAAAATTAATTGCAAAGGAAGGGATATCAGAGGTCACTGTGTTTCTGCTAGTTGTCAGGAGTCCTGCCCATGGAGCAAAGCACATGGTGCTGACACAGCTGAAGGGTCCTGGCACTGCAGTGGGGCTGGATCCAGCTCTAGCACAAAGCCAGGCTCCTGCTTAATTCCTTGGGGTGAAGCTGCACATGCTGAGCAGCAGAACCAGGACCAGAAGTGTCTTTCCAGTCCCATGCACACCCATCCCCTCTCTCTCCTTTTACCACAAGTTGCCATCCTCTCTCTCTGTTTGATTGTTATCCAAGATCTAATCTAGGTCAGTAAAGTCCAAAAGAATGAGGAATGGATCTCTTACCACAAACACAACATGATTTTTGGAGGAAAAATTCTGATTAATGTTTCCCTCTCTGACCCTCTTCCCTCTGTTCCCTACATGCCAACAGGAGAGGGAATATTGTGATATATTTCTCAACCCACATGGAGCAGAGACAAGAGATGGGAAAGCTCACAAAAAATTTTGGATCAGGTTCCACTACTCAGCTGCTGAGATCTGGCCAGTACAGATGAAGAAGCAAATCTCCAATGATTTTTTTTTGTGATTTGGCAAGATTCTCTTGTCTTAAGAGGAGTGCTGTATGAGTATTTAGGTCACTTGGCAATAGGTGGCACATCCCCAGCTGCCTCTGCTCCACAGAAGGACATGCTCCTACTGAACATGATGCCTTCAGAGCATGGCTTTGCTGCTGTGATTCAGTGCTGTAGGCTCCCAGTGCAGTGATGGACAGGGATCATTGCATTGTGGGCATGAGGCTGATTGAACCAGGCTCAGTCCCATGGGATGCAGATGCTCCTCCACTGGATAACTCAGAGGACTCATGATTCCTTGCCAATCATCTGTGTAACACTTTGGGTTTTCACAGACCTGAAGATCTGTTACTATTTTTATGTAAAACTGGGGTATCACGTTGGAGTTTCTTCCTCTGGATGGAAGACGGGCACCACAGTCAGAACAAAAATACAGCATGAGAGCAATGAGGATGGCATTTTTTAATTATTTCATGTGTGGATACCTCCAGCTACTTCACAGGTCTCCAGAACAGCTGTCCTTGCTTGTCACTAACAGCACAGCAGTAATGAGATGTGAGGATTTATCCTATGGGAAATGAATGATGAAACAAGGTTAGAGATGAGGCCATTGCAAGGCCAAATTTACTCCTTAGCCTTTGTATCACCTCCTTGTTTTGTATCACAATGTCCACAAACACAAACAAAAAGAATTCTCTCTGCAATAACTCTTTGGACACTTATAGGCAATTTTCTCTGTGCTTCCCATCGTGGCAACCTGGAGCCAACTTTCCTTGAACAGTAAATAAACCTGTTTCCTCCCACTCACAATGCTGGGGTTTGCTCTGTGAGCCCAAAGAAAGGTTCACCTCAGTATTTTAGATAAAATTTAATATATACAACTAGCCTGAGTTCATAACAAAAAATGTATGGAATGAAACCAGAACCATTTTAAAAACGTGAAAAATATACATCCAATTAGAGGTGGATCAAGATGATTTATTTGTGCAGCAGTGTTGGAGAATATTGCAGTACAGTCCATCTTATTGCTAGAGGTGAATCTGAGTCACTGTGCCTGGAACTCAGAGTGAAATTTCCCAGAATTTAAGAGGAAGCCTTTAGATCTTACCAAGGAGCTTTAACTTCAGTTTGTAAAGCTGCTTTTGTTGGTGGTGTGGCTTTTTTTAAAAAATAAGTCTACTACCTGGAAACACCATAGACTTGTTCATACCATCTCCTACAGCAGTATCCAGCTGCTGCAGGAATGCTTCTCCTCTCTCTTTGTCCTGTTGTGCCAGAGAAGGATGGGAGAAGATGGAAGTGGCTCTTTGTCCAAAATAGAGAACACTCAAGTCTCTGTCACCTCTCTCTGTGCACAGCCACTTACCATTAGCACACAGGATCTGTAAAATCTTCTCACCATCCTGATCTTTGCTGGTGCCAGTGATCCTTCAAGATGTGGAGCAAGAGGGAATTTATCTCTTCTGCAGTGACACCCCAGGCTTTCACACCCTCTCACCAGACTCCTCCAGCCAAGCCAAACACATCCCTGTCTGCAGATACAGACTTGGCTGTTTGGTGCCTGCTCCAACCAACCCTGTCTTCCCTGAGTGAAGCCATTTCACCCTCTCCCATTTTCCAGGTTAGACTGTGCAACCTATTAATTTCAAAACCACCTTCAAATGGTGTAAAGCAAGTTTCTCTTCTCATTTCCAGCTTCAAGACATTTCATCCATCAGATAGCTACCATGACAAATTAGGCATCTGTTGACTTTTTATTTGGTTTAATATGTGTTTGTTCAAATGTTAAAATCTCAGCCTGTACTTCATTTTAACCTGTTTTGTCATTTGTCTATAACTCCCTCTGACATGTTTTATAGCAAACATTTTAGGACTCTAGGAAAAAAGCAAATTGATGCTGTTCAGTTTGTGACCTTTAGCATGATAGGGATGTGAACATGAGGGCCTGGACCAAGTTTCTGAAGTGAGGTCTGTGTTATGTGTGTACTGATTCAGTAGAGAATTTGCAAAATCCCACAGGAACACAGCATTCATGGATTCTTCTCAGTCAGTGTGGTGCCAAGATCAAACTGGTGTTTGAACACAATCTTGGATGTTGAGCCAGGGGGTTGGACTCAGTGATCTTTACAGGATCTTCCAACTCAGTACTCTGGTTCTATGGTTCTATGCCTTAGAGACTCATTGACCAAGAGAGATTTCTATATCCCAGCAAGATTTTGCCATTTAATAGAACATGCTCCACATCAGGATGAACAAGACATCACTCAGAGCAGCTACAATCAGCAGTTTATCTGCAGAATAAGCCTTAGCCTGGCACAGGAGCATTGTCATGGGATGCAGGATCCCAGTACACAAACTCTGTGCAAATATTTTTATTTAAACTGTACTTTTGCAAGATGTGGACAATTGTTGCTGAATTATGGTTTGTTGTGTTTTCTTCCTCTTTTAAATGTAGAGTGGTGTTCCAAAGAAAGCAGCTTTCTGTCTTATAAGCATGGGGAGTAACAAAAATTTTAAAAGAAGGAAATTAAAATAAGACAAAATCATTCCAATTATCTAGACATGGTGGCACAATAATCATTATATCAAAATGATGTCATTGCTGTAATAATTATTACTATTATTAGAAAATCCTGAGCTATTTTAAAGAAGACTATTTGCACCATTACTCATGTTTATAAGGCAGAGGAGAAGGATGTGACTTGTCCCAGGCTGTCCCCCAGTGACAGCTGGCAGCAGAACCTGAGCCTTTTAAGACTCACTCTAAGGATTTCCTTGCCTCAACAAGGAGTGGATGTGACCATTTGGTGCCAAGGACTCCATCCATGCTGCTCCATGTTTGAGAGCATTCACTCTGGCATAGCTCCAGTCCATGAAGAGAACAGAGCTTTCCTTGGCTGCTGGAGCACAGGAGCTGCTCTCCTGACCCACGATTCCCAAGCCATGCTCAGCATTTAGGTGGAAAGCAGCTCATGGACAGGTCTGTATCAGGGTTGAGGGTTGCTATGATATATGAGTTTTGAGGCAGCATTTTGCACTGTCTCCAATGCAGTAGTGGTTTTTTTTTTTGTTTGTTTGGTTTCGGTTTTTTTGTTTTTTGTTTGTTTTTTTTTTTTCATTTCTGGTCCATTTTGCTTCTTTGTGTTTCTTGAAAGCCCTGCTGAAGCACTGTGGCAAATGCCACAGTAATTTGTCATTTGGAGGCAGAGAGAGCTCCTGGGAAGCTGTGACTTGTGTTGTGGATGCTGGACAATGTCCTTTAGGCTGCCAGGCTCAGCAATGCTGCTGTGACAAGGGAAGGCCAGGAATTTTCCTCACAAAACCCAAAGGATGCTGATCCAGCTGTGAAAAACAGCTCTTTCTCTTGGATGCTGGTAAACATTGTATGGAACAGGACTGTTGAATGTGGTCTGAGCATTTTTCACTGCCTTTTCAATAACTGCAGCATGTGAAGTTGCAATCTCAGCTATCCAAGCACTGGTGAGAAATGCCTACCCTGTAAATAATCGATTTCACTAAACCCAACCATGGCATACACAGCAAAGACCAGTCCTTGGAGGTTTCTACACGCTGCCATGACTTCAGGCTAAACAAGACTGAACCAAGAAGTGTTTTGTCCCAAGACTGTATATTTTATGGGAAGTTGATGATTATTTTCCATGGGAAGCTAATTTTTCCAAAGGACAGTTTCAGCCTGGCAGCTCAGCACAGTGCTGCTGTGACAAGCTGCTCTTTTTGCAGCACTCACAGATTTTTTTGAGAAATATTTATTTTTTCAGCTAAGTCATGAGGCCAGTGACAGGTACATTGTGGAATGAAAGAGAATGCATGGGAGCACACAAGAAAACATGGAAGTTGGAGCACAGCCTTTTTTCACCAACATAGGACACATGTTGAAGCCACATTTCTGCAGCTCAGTAGAAAGACATTAATTATGACACAGTCCAAGTTTGCTGACTAAAATAAAGATCCTGAGTGGAAAGGTTTGTGTCAGGTAGACTCAGGGGTTATTTTTTGTGGAGATTTTTTTGCCAATATGTAAGATGTAAATGATTTTGCTTCATCCAGACCCGCATTTTTTAGGCTAAAAATATATATACCAAAGGAAAAATACCTTCCACCTCCAATCCTGACATTCGAGAGAGAGAAAGGTTTTATGCCAGAGAAAAAAAAAGCTCCTGTTCAGCTTTTAACCAGGCTGACACATCTGAAGGCTAAATGCATCTCAAAATAGAGAATTAAGTTGAAAACAATTCAAAAGGCTGAAAGGCACAGTCACACAAATTAAATATCTTCTGGAACCAGTGCCTTTCAAAGTGTCTTATTATAGCAAGTATGAAATGAGACATCTGAGCTTGAACAGTTACTGAAAATACTGTCTAATAAAAGGGATTGCTCAGATCAATCAGGCCATAATCATCTCATAATGCATTGCCTGGTATTTTGATTTCTCCTTCCTCAGTTTCCCCATGTACCAGGAAGCCTCAGCCAGTGCCAGCTGCAGTGGGAAACAATGTCTAGAAATAACCTTGTGATTGCCCATCCCAGAGGGCTTTTTGAAGGTACCTTCCAAGTGAATGGAGATCAGTCACTGAGAGATGCCCAGAACCAACAGATAAATGGCACAAAGTGCACCCAGCCACAAAGATCAGCTTCACACCTCCAGCTCATCCCAAACCCCTTCCCATGAGCTGCCAGTGACCCAAATCAGTAGTCTCCCACAAAATTCTGTGTAATGGATAAAAACTGGCATATGCTTTCTACTTCTTGTTTTTGTTGCAGAATATGGCCAGTTCATCCACAAAATTCTCTGTGGGCATAACAAACTAATTGCATCCAGTGTTATAATCCCCTCATGCACTGCAGATTATTTCAGCACTGGTAAAAGTTTCTGCATAGCCACAAATGCTCAGGGAACAGAATTCAAAAGATGCCCAATGATCACGGATCTCTAGAAACTGATCTGGATTTTGAATCACTGGCTTGTAAGAAGATCAGCTCTTAAATGAAAAAAAGGAAATTTTCAAAAACTTAATGTGAACGAATATTTATAAAAACTTCCCTCTAGTCTCCTAATCATAAATTTCTGTAAATTTATAGCAGCATTGCAAAAACAGTTATATACCAGAATGGGCCACCAGCTAAATTTAAGACTGTATACCCTGTGAGGGCTGAAAATTTTAACACATAAAGGGCTGTTTGTAGCTGCTGAATTGGTTCATACCCCACTGTATCGACTTCACACAGCTGTTACTTGGAAAACCATTCAGTCACATTGGAAAAGCAATGAAGTCAGTGGTTAAACATGATGCAGGTTTTACAGGAGACAATTGACTAGGTAATTCCATTGGTTGTTCTGTCAATGAGGCACCAGAAAGCAGCTGAGTTCATGAACAGATGAATACATTCCTCACTACTTGGGGAGCCTGATGTGCCCAGCATGATCAAATTTTTGTATCTGTTGGTACAGGTATTAAAGTGGTGGCAAGCAGGGCTCTGTGCCTTTCCATTGGTGCCATCCTGCAGAGAGGATCCTTCTCTCTGCCCTGTGGCTGTGCCCATACTGGCAGCTTCAATGAAACATAAACATTCACCCTATAAAGTCCCCATAATGGTCCTTTGTGCAGTTTCACCCTGTGCCAATTACAACTTTCCCAGGTGATGCCCCAGTATGACAGGAGAGGTGGAGCACTCCAGAAGCAATTCCCAGCAGGCAGCTGGTGCTGGCGCCAGGGACATCCCCAGGGTCCCTTCCTGTACTGGTACAGGCACAGCTTCAGCATACAGATTTCCAAATGGTGTAGAAATGTCATGCTGGGGCCTGCAGGATCCTGGAACTGTAAAATGATACATTTTCTGCAGGATGACTTCCACTCATTCTCCAGGCTCATCAGATTGTACCAGGAATGTGGCAGGTTGTCCCAACAGAACATAATATTACTGTTGCAGTGACCCCTTGAAAGCCCTGAAGTGCAAAATACTTTGCAAACATATTGCTAAAAGAATGTTTCCACCTCTAAAATATTTATAATATAAGCAGGACAAGAACCAACATGGATATAGATGGACAGGAAGCAATGAGATTATCTTGGAAGGCACCTCAGGAAAGGCACTGCTCAGCTGTAAGCACTGCCACATTTTTTGTGGCATGGCAGGGCTTTTTTTCCAAAACTCGGAGAGGCGTTTTCATGTCTGAGCAAGGCTATCATGATGCTTGTGGATCAGTCCTCACCCATTTTCTCAAACAAAGCAAAGCATGCTGAGATGCAGAAAGGAAGAGCCATTGATGCAAAACCCTTCTCTCCCCTAAACAGTAAATGCCAGGACATGCCTCCTGGGACTCCATGTTCTTGGTCTCTCCCTACATTTCGTAGCAAATGCTTTACATTTACACATTTTTTACTTCTCCTGGCAGCCCTGCCAACTCCCTGCTGTGTTCCATTCCTCTTTTGCCTCATCACCACCAGCAGTGGAGGCCAAAAGCTCTTCATTATGTGCAACCTCATGATGTCCAGATTTAGTCCTTGCTGACATTTTTGCAGCTCCATTACTTCAGATAGTCTTAGACAAGTCCAGCAAAACATAACTGCCTCTGAGGATGCAATCATGACTCAGTGTTTGAGAAGACAGCAGAACTCAGAGTCACAGCTCTTGGAAACATGTAATGAGATCACTTTTTTAAGTATAACCCTAACTCTCACTTTTGCAGAGTAAGGCAAACCCTTCAGTTTCAATTATTCTTCAATTTCCTCAAAATCAGGTTTATAATAGTTGATGCCCAACTCTGAGTTTTTCATAGTTAAATACAAATTGATGAACCCTTAAAATTGTAAATTATAATGGTATGTCTGTTCCAGAAGTAATCTCAAAAATCCTTGAGTCAACTCCAGTATAGCTAGTCACCCTCAGTTTGTTTTATGCTCCATGGAGAAAAATAGGAGCTTCAACAGCTTGGGTCATTAAATTCATCTGGTGCTTTCTAGCAAAATGAATCTTGTCCTGGAAAAGTCTTTTTCTTTCCATGAGGAGAGCCAGAGGCAACTCACCTTGTAGTCTACACCTAAACTTAGCTGAAATTCAGTTTATTCAAGAAATAGCACGACTGAGTTTGGTTATTAAATTTCATGTTTATTCCTTTAAAGAGCATCCCATTTTTGCTGACTAGAGATGTGACTGTCCTAGTCACAGTTGTGAGCACAGATTAATGGTTTGATATCTTGTTGATATTTTGATATCTCTCCTTTTCTTCAGTTGTGTTCTTCACCCCAAATTATTCCTTCCTTTTCCCCATTCCTTTCTGCTTTTTCTGCTAAAAACCAAGAGTTTGTGATATTGCTTATCCTGGTTAAACCAGGAATAACCTCATACACAGCTTTCCAAAAGATTTATACTGGTTTTCTCCACTCCTCATTTGAATCCTCAATGAATTCAGCAAACTGTCTCAGGAGCTAAGAGAGTGACATAGTTCTGGGCAAGTAGGAGCTGTGAAGCCAGGTAAAACATCCCAAAAACCCCATGATTAATGCTCTTTTTGGAAGGGGTTAGCTCCTCCTACATGCACATAGTTTCCGTCTCCTTCAGGGGCCAACATGGATCAAACACTGCAGCTCAATCTATTATAGAACCATGAGGGAAAAGAGAAGCAGTGAAAGTCATTGCAGTGAGCAGTGACACAGTGGAAGATCTGAAGAGAACTATCTGCCTTTGGGATATCTCTTGAAACCTTCTTACACTCTTCCTAAACAGCCATCAGTGATGGCACCTGGAAAATTAAAGAAAACCAGGTGAACCACAGCAAATCAGTGCCATCAATGCATGAGCCAGAGGAGAAGGAATTGCTCTCCCTCCAAGCATGGTGGATTCCTGGCTTCTGTGGTGTGACCTCAGCTGGACACTTGCACAGTGGTGCACTGCCATGGTATTTACAGCCCTTGCTCCATGGATAGGCACTGCTGGGCTGACCCAAATCACTGGGAAATATAATACAGGAACACAACCATGTCCTGCTGAAATACTCCTTGATTCTTTCACCTATTCCTTATCTGAGATTCCATAAAAAGCTGGCCTGAACAACTTGATAAATAACTTCAAATCACAATTGCTGTTTCATAATAGAAGTGCATGTTGTCAAGAGATGAAAAAAGAATGGGATGCTTCTCATCCTTAGATATGTTCTATGCTGAATTGTATATATAAAAGTGCATTTTGTAATTAACTTTTTTCTAAGTATCCATCCTACTTTTATTGTCAAATATTTTTTAAGTGACATATTTAATGTGTAATAACACATACTGACTTCCCTATGAATCTAAGCCAGGATGCAGGATGCCTTCATCTGGTTTCCTCCCCAAACTGCCTTAAAGCCCAATAAATCTGTGACTATTTCCTTTCTGAAGCCTCAGAGGATATAAAGTTACTTCACAATTCCTCAAGCCCAGAGCCTTCAGAGTGCCTGATGGAGAGCCAAGATCAGAATGGAATTGCTGTAATTGGAAAACGAAACAAAAATAGTCCCTGGAAAGGAGGAAAGCACAATGACAAAAGCAAGTCCCATTTGGAACTGCAGCATGATGGCTATCAGACATCATGATAAAGTGTGTGTTTGCCTCAACAAACTGTTCAAACAGTAGTGACTGTCATATGGTTCCCATCACAACCCATCATTGACAAAAACTGTAACAGTGCTTGATGTAGTCAGGGCCCAATGCAGTTCAGTTTTCTCGTTGTAAGTCAGCAGTTCCTCACTTTTCCAGAAAAGGGATAAATTATGTTTCAGCTTTAATTTTATGTAGTCACTTGTCCTCCCCACATGGCTGTTTTACTGTGTGATTCGTGTCATATTAAGCTCCCTGCCTGGCATAAGTTTTATTGAGCATTACATTACTGCTGGCTTTGAAGGAAAATTTCCTATGCACTTACAGGTTCAGTTTAAGGGAAGCAAGGAACTGCTCTGGCCACTGCCCACCTTTGCAAGGATCTGTGACTGCAATACATGGTGCAGCTTGTGTAGTTTCAGTTTCCAGCACCTAAAAACAGGTTTTTGTTGCATTCTCCCACCCCTTTCTAACCGTGGAAAAATAAAAGCAGTGTTTGGCCATTCTTTCGTTTGTGTTCACATGAGGATCAAAGTGCATTTGCATAAATCCAATGTCTGTGCAAAGCCACCTGCTCCTGCTCTCCCATGCAGGGAATTTCCAAGGGCAGAGTCTGTTAATTTTAGATTGTTCTGTGCATAGCAACAGAGATGAAACTCAGGCAAAGTGTTCAGCAGAAGTCCCCATATATAGAGCCTCAAATATGTGCCTTAATGATCCAGGTTTCTTACAGCTTATTGCCTTGTATCTGGACAGACTACTAGCAGAATTTTGAGGAAAGAAGGTTTTTGTGATATGATAAACAGGTTGATGTTAGAAAGAAATGAAGATTATCTACCTTCATTGAGATTGTAACATGATAGCAGTGCTCAGGGAGATCTCTGGTGTTGCAGAAATGAAGGTTATGAATCCATCAGTATGAGAATCTACCCAGGACCATCCCCTGATTATCCTGGTCTGCCATCCAGATCTGTGGTTAGATCTGTGACTATGTCACATCAGGGTCTTTTCAGGTATTTCAAGGCCTCACTGCACACCCACAGATACCCTGCATGCCACTGTCCTACTCACTCTTCAGCGCCTCTACAGCTCTTCCCCCAAATAGAAGGAAGGAAGATTACTCTGTTTGAGAGTGCCCTTATCAAATTCACTTTGCTTAACATCCTTATAGATTCAAAGCAAGATCTGAAGCATATCACTGAGGTTTAACAATCCCTCTCCTCTCTGCTGTACGCTCCAAGCTTTACAGAAGCTAAACCATTAAAATATGTGTTTCTCTCACAGCATGGACACTTGGCTCTAAGCATTACTTAAAGGACATGGGTAAACACAGGAAAAGATGTCCCAGCAGGAGGGAGGTGATTATGGGGACAGTACGTTCTGACAGCAATTCAGGTTACAGAGGAGGCAGTGGCAGATAATGAGTTGTTTTATTTAAATAGTCAGCAGGTTTCAGTCCAGAGAACAATGGAGTCTGCTCCCACAGTGCTGCTGTACACATGCAGGGAGCTTCATTTGGTCAAGCCAACAGAGAGAAGAAAAAGGCAGATAACATCTCTGAGAGAGGCACCGGGCTGAGAGATTGGCCCTGGTTCTCCTTTTGCCCACAGCACAGAAAGTCACTTAAGGTGAGTGGCAATACTCCATGGCAAAGCTGGAAAGCAGCAAGGCAAGTTTGGGCTTTTCCAGCCTCGGGGTAGTTCTTATTTTTCATCTAAACACCTGTGAGGTTCTCAGGCCAAGACCCATAACCATGCTGGGATGGGAGGGAGGCATGGCACAGGAACTGGAAAGGGCAGTGAAGCACCCAGATCTTGATAGGGATCCAGCCCTTGGCTGTGCAGGGGTATGAAAAGGGGTTCAGCAGCAGATGGACAAGAAGAGGCATTCCTAGGGAAGACTGGGACTGGCCTCTTCTAAATAGACTTTCCCTGATGCCTTCTTATTTCTCAGTTGATCCCTCCTTTCCTTTCTTTTCATATCAGTCTCCATCTCCAGCCTCACATCCACCTCCATGCCCTCTGGGCAGCCCACAGTCTCTGCCCACACTCTTCACTGCCTTCTTGAAGCAGCTTTCAGCATCAGTGGCTCTGCCCAAGCCATAGGCAGGTGTGCCCTGCACACCTGAGCTTGGGCTTTGATTCCTGGTACACCTTTGGCATCAGCACATCCCACCCACTGAAGTTCCATGGACTTTAGGCCTCCTCTGTGAGGAATGAGGATTTGGAAGAGAATCAATTTGCCCATGGACTATTCTTTTAAGAAAAGCAGGTACACTGTGGACACAGAGGTACTCTTTCAGGTCTTGAGGAAACTTAGCAGCTCACTTCAAAACTAAGCAGGGGTTGGGAGCAATTTCTGTCTTCTTCCATCCAGTTTAGCTTAATTAGAGGAAAGGATTTGAGAGAAAAAGGTGTGGTCTTTAGCAAGTGAGGCAGGAAGTTATTAAGCCTTTGTGAGACAAATATGATCACCTGTGAATCCAAGAAAATAATCTGGAGAAGAATTAGAGGGAAAAGTGAAGTACATCAAAGAGTGTCCACCCTCATTAAATCTGTGATTTTCAGTATCCAGCTGAGTAGTTATTGTAGTTTACATAAATGATCTCCCAGTCTGATTACATTTACTCATAGCAGTATCCCAACCCTACCTATTTTCTGGGAAGATGCTTTACTTACAGGGAGAGTGTGGCAAGTCATTTGCCATCATTTGGCTGGGAATCTCTCAGACTGAGAGAACACACCTTCAGAAAAGCAATAAGCTATTCTCCATGTTTCCCTGGGGACATGAAGAGGAGGGCTGACCCTGCAAGTAGAGAGATTCCAGATAGGTATTAGGAGAAAGGCCAATGGCTGAGTTTGGGCAAGGCATGCAGTGCCTGTCCCAGGAGATTTTCAAAAAGAGATTAGAGAAATCTCTGTAAAAAATTGGCCAGGTCTAACTGATCTTGCCTGGGGCAGGGAAAATGAAATGCCTTCTGAAGCTCTCTTCCAGCCTTGTTTTCCATTTCTGCACCTACAAAACACTTTCAAACAGCTGTGATGTCTTTCTTTGCTGTGTTACCTCAAGAAGCAGTTGGGAAGCTGTCTGTCCACTCAGCAGAAAGTTGCCTTTCAAACCCTTGAACACATGAGCTGGCTGCCATCCATTGTGAGTCTCAAAGAGGAGATGGGTAACTCAGAATACCATGAGAGTACCAGCCAGCAGGGGTGTTCTTGGATGTGGGGAGCAAGCTCCTCTCCTTGGGGAGTGAGAGACATTTGTGTATTTCTCAGATACCACCAAAAAAACCACCCGGGGGAACAATTATGGTGCCTCTGACTGGGTGATGTTTATGATCAACAAAATGGATTGGGGTAGTTCTCAGAGAAGCAGATCCAAGATGAAAGATTCCATCTCATATTACCAATCACCCGACCCAAGTGCACCAACACTGACAGACACCCTTTAGAAACACAGAGAATTCAATTATTTCAGCTAAATTACCACATCCATGGCAAATTACAGGCTGTCTATTGGAAAATATCTCTTCTCAATCCTGCTATTTTTTGTTCTCCAGTTATGTTTATGTTCCCAGCATTTTCCCCTCCTGGCAAAGGCCCAGTGTTTTTTGGGAAGGACTAAAGATAGGCTTTATCTCCACAGAATGCTATTTAGTGGCTGGACAAGGTTGCAATTAGACAGTGTGGTCTTCGATTCCACTGCAGACCTGTGATACCAAGCTTTCAGCATGACCTACAATATTGGATCCAGATCTGAGCCTTGCCAGACCAAAGCAGTGCAGAAAATCTGACTGCTGTTGGAGGCAAGTGATAAGTGCTGTGTGGTTACAGGCTATCAGAAGCTGCTCCTTATCTGGAGTGTCTTCAAGGGGCTTGGAGGGGGATGGAGGAATTCACTGACTTTAATGGACATGAGAATCCATTTCTGCCCATAAATGCACAAGAAGACCCGGGCAAGAAGTCTGGAAGTGAAGTGAAGTGAAGTGAAGTGATCATACTTTGCTGAAAACAGGGAAGCTCTGCCCAGAGGCACCAGGTTGGCTGTCAAAAGCTGTGCATGTGCGCCCAGCACTCAGCAACCCTCCCCAGGCAAAAAACAGGGGTGTTTAAAACTCTCCAACCTTTCCAAACTGTGTAGAGAGATTAGAGATGGAGCCAAAAATTTTAAGCAGAGATATTAAGTACCTGCTCCTTTTCTCATTACTCTTGCACATTTGAGACTTGATTTTTGTGTTTCATTCTGCAATGTCTTCATTCTTGATGGGCACAGGAGAGGTCACTTGAAACACATGCTCACCATGGTACACATCCCACAGCAAATATTTCACAGCCTGGAGAGGTGGGAGCTCTCATTCACGTTTAGAAATCACTGACCTTCTTGGGCAGAACAGGAACCTCTCAGAGCAGGTGCTGTCCCCCTGACTCATGCCTCTGGTGCTGTGCTGGGACCTGTCCTGTGCCTTGTGGGGAGGGACAAACACACCTCTCCCAGTGCTGTACTGCCCAATCATTTCCAGCTTTTGATGTGCTCATCATCACATCATGCTGATATGGAGTTAGAGGTGAGAAATTGAGGCACAAAGTCTCAGGTCAGGTTTTGAAAAGATTATGAATGGATAGACACCTTGTCTCCATTTTAAAAATCCTGTCCCACAGAAATTACCCAAGAAGGTTACATTAGAACAGGGATTATTGCTCCCAAAACCCTCTCTAAAGGCACAGCACTACTCCTGACTTTAAAAGGCTTTTTCATCATTTTAATTTAGGGAAATTACTGTCCTAGACTTTGAAGCATCTACAAATTAATATAAATATTTCTGAACCCAATGACACCCACAATCAAAATAAATGAAGTTTTCTTATATTATAGCTAAGGTTTCCTTAGCACACATGTCACTATGATATGTGTCTCTCACTGCATATGAAAAGGTCTGGAGAGGGAAAAAGAGAATATAGTAAAAACCAGACAAATTAAGTAAGAGTCACAGAATTATTTTCATAGTGTCTAAAGTATTTAAACTCAATTACATTACACAATGAGAGACTGCTCCATTTATTTCTTTTTTTTTCACAAGTAACCAGGTTTTCTAAATCCTACCTCAGATTCCCTCTAAATAATCATAGCTCTCTTTAACAATACTGTCACATGTAAAACAAATACGGGGAAAAAAAGGATTGAATAAAGTTATTAAGAAAGGTAAACTTTTTAATCCATAATCTGTGCCGACTGTATTATTTCTTGATGGCCACAGGCTTGTCTGAAAGCATACAGAAGGGATGAATGAACCCCATAGAAAAGTTTCAGTTCAATCAGTTCAGCTTTCAAAGCCAGATGAAACCTTAAAAAGTTTCATTTACTTCAGGGAATTTGTGAAGAGAGAGATTCTCACCAAAGACAGCGATTTTACATTAACCTTTAGGTCAGACCAATGTTGCATTATTAGCATTATTTAATTAACAAAATTCATGCTTTGAAACTTTAAATATTTGCAAATTCACTCCCTATAATGACTTTCATTCATTATTATTTATCTAGGGCTGGAGTCAGCCTGTGGCAGCTCTTATTTCCCGCCGCGGGAACAGCTGGGGAGACAATCCAGTCACTTTCTTTAGGGGTTTAAATGGGAGCAGAGCTCCTCCAGAAATCTGGCTCCAATTATGAGCACTACATGCTTTGAAAATCTGACCCTCACCTTCAGTGTCAGTGAGACGTTTCCAAACCAGCCTGATGATGATGCAGAGTCGTTCAGGCAGAGCTCTCCTGGCACACACAGCACTCTGGGCTGGCATCACCTCTCCAGGCCACCAGCCAGAGGGGCTCAGCAGGGCTCAGCAGCACAGCCACAGCAACCAGCCAGAGACCCCCAGCTGGCCACCAGATCCATGCCAGTTCACCACCAAAAATGCTTTGTCATGAAAAGCTCAGGGTTGTGTTGGGACAGAACTGGCATTCACTTCTGCTGTTAATTTTTTTTAAAAATCAAAATATTTTACTTAACTTTTTAAGGAAATGCTGATTTTTTTTTTTTTTCAGATTCATCTGCCATATTTTGGGGTTTTCTGTTTTGTATTATATTTTGTATTTCATTTTTTTTCATTTGTTTTATATTAAATTTTATATTATAATTTTGAAAAAAAAACCACACTCAAAGTATGTCATTTAACTTAAAGGATTTTTGTTTTCCATTTGCAAGTGACTCCTTCACCTTTGTCCTCATTCCTTTGGATAGCCTGAAGGAAAACACTTTACCTTTCTCCAGCTCTATTCTGTTGATGGTTAAAAGGAAAAGTGCTGCTGATGTGCTTCACAAGTGCTTGGAGATTAAAATGCTCACACTTCTGACAGATGGAAAGAGTCTATGGGTTTGTACACAGGAACTAATAAAGCTTTCAGTACTGCACCCTGCCACCCTGTACCTGCAACACTTGGGCAAATATACACTGATGGTTCTTTGAAGCAGTGTTTCTCATTCCAATCCATCTACCTGCCAAGTCTCCATGACCATGGGGAAGCAATTGAAACGTGCATCACTGGTTCCTGTGAGTACAGCAGCAGCAGGAAACTAATCTGGGTAATGACATCTCATAAATACTTGTTCTAAGCTCAAAAATCACCATTTTGCTGTCCCTTTCCTCTACCTCTTCCTCCTCTATCCGAGTCACAGGGCAAATCTGGAGTTGAGTTTCATCCCTGTTCCTGGTGTGAGTGTGACCAGTTTTTAGGGAGAAGCAGAGAAGGGCAGCAGAAGGTTTGGCTCATCATTGTGCCCCACACAGGGGCAAAAGCAGTGCCAGGAAGGGGTGGTGAGTTTTGTATAGACTGAGTGTGAGAATTGACCATTAAATGAGGTGGCAAATGGATCAGATAGATGGGTACATGCACTTTCTCTGGAAAAGCCATGTTTCTCCTGTGAGTTTTAATAAAGCCCCTCTAGAGCTGGCACCCCAGAGATGGGGCTGCACTTTCTCCTGTCAGGGACAGAGCTTTCAGGGAGGTCTGCATGGATGTGCACCTACACACACCAGTCCTGTCTCGGGGTGCCAGTGTGGGCACAGACTCTGATGTCCCTTTGCTGTGCAGGCTGCTCCTACATCCTTCCTTGCCATGGAATCCCCCCATCTGCTTCCAAGAGCCAGCAGTGCTGGCATTTTGGTGGGAAGTACAAGAAACCCTCTAGTGGACACTTACAGGGAGCAGGTTTGGGCTCTGACGTGTGAATATTTTTATTGCTTTTAGGATTTTATGCCGTTTTGCTCTTGAAAAGACTGTTCTTCTCTAGGGAGACACCTAAATCCTTATCACATGGGTTGGTTTTAGTTTGCTTTCAGACACAGCTCAAGTCAATGTCCTGAGCTAGGCACAGATATTTGTCTCACCAGGGTTGGAAGCTGTGCCATAGGTAGTGAAGGCCAAGAATCATAGAAACACAGAATCATTAAGGTTGAAAAGGAATTCTACCATCATCAAGTCCAAACAATAACTGAGCACCAGCGTGTTCACCACTGAACCGTGTCCCCCTACTGCCCCATCCACACACTTCCTGAACACTTCCACAGATGATGATTCCACCACTTCCTTGGGGAGCCTGTTCCACCCTTTCAGTGATGAAACTTTTTCTAATACCTGATGTAAATCTCTCCTGCTGCAATTTGAGGCCATTTCCTCTTTTCTTATTTCTTGTCACTTGGGGGAGGAGGCCAACCCCCACCTCACTAGAACCTCCTGTCGGGGAGTTGTAGAGAGCAAGAAGGTCCCCCTTTTCTCCAGGCTGAACATCCCCAGATTCCTCAGCCATTCCTCAGAAAACCTGTGCTCCAGACCCTTCACCACTTCCATTCCTTACTTGGGACATGCTCCAGTGTGGGAGTGGAAGTGGGACCTCCACGTCCTTCTTGTCATGCAGGGCATAAAATTGGACACAGAATTTGAGGTGCAGCCAGGGGCCAATATCCAGGTGGCAGCGTGGAGACCTGGGCTGCTCTCTGCTAGCTGCAGACTAAACAGGGGATTTTTAGAGCTACTCAGCCATGTAACTACATAAGTACCTAAGATTTCCCCTCTGCATCCCTTCAAATCCAAATACCTTCGAGATTTTCCTGAAAGTCTTTTAGTAGTTTAAGAGCCTTTATAGCTCATTCAGCATTAGGTAAGAGCCTTGCCAGGGTTCCAGGCTGAAGCATTATCTCTCAGGCCAATGGTAAGAGCTGGATAGGATAAGGATTTCATCATATGAAGTTTCTAGTGTTGCAAAGCCCAGCCTTTCCTGGTCATTTTATCCTGCAGATAAAATCCTGCAGATTTTACTTTTGGTTGAGCAAGATATCCTTTACTGTGAGATACATTTGTCTGAACTGCTGCTCCCTCAGCCTAAAGCCAAGACTATCAGGGTGCCTTCAGACTGAGAGCAAATGCAAAATCTGGAAGGCTCTGTGACTCTCCTTTCTCCAGCAGGGAGCTGGTAATGAGCAGCACCACAGCTCATCCCTCTTATCCTGCAGAGGGATGCTGCAAAGGGCCACTGCTCTGGACACTGCAGGGGCTGAAGCCTGCACAAAGATGCCAGCTCAGTTTGAGCTTGGTCTCTCAGAGAGTTGCACACTGTTCTCATGTGTTAGTCACCACCCTGTCACCCTGATTTTCTCAAGTTTTACTAAGCCTTCTGATGTTTGCATTCTTTGTACAAACTTTCTCACAGCACTTTATGTAAATAACTTATTTTGCATTCCTTTGTGGAGGACGAGCAACCTGATGGATTGTTGGGTTGCCCAGTGACATTGAGGAGGTGGCACTGTAACCCTCCAATGACACTGGGATTTCAAAAAGATATATATATGGAGTCAGATGTTTTAATAAAGAGTTCTTTAGTTTGCTTTGACCAGAGATGCTCCGTGTCCTTCTTGTGTCGCCCCAGGGTGACACCACCCCTCCTCTATTCCAGCAGCAAATGAAGAGCTGGAAGCTTCCTTGGTTGTACTTGACTGTGATACACGATACACAGTCCTTGGAGCCAAAAACCAGCTGGAGGTATCCAGACAGGAGTGTCACTGGTAGAGCCTTGGCAGGGCCCAGAGGTGCTGGAACAGTGTGCTGGGGGTGCTGCTGGAGGAAGGAGAGTTTGAAGCAGAAGGTAATGAGTGCTCCAAGTGCATCTTTAAGATTTTTGGTAACCCTTTTGTAACCTTTTTGGTAACCCTTCTCAGTTCTGTGCCCATTCCAGAGCTGGCCCTGGGTGCCAGATTCGCTCAGCAAAGGGCTCTTGGCTTGAGGCTCCCCAGGGAGATGGAGCTGTGCCTCCTGGTGTGCAGAACCTCATCCTCCTGGTGCCCATTAAAACCAGACTCCCAAAGCACAGCTGGGAGCAAATCCTCTGCATGGCCACCCTTCCCTCTTGCTGCCCTTCCTTTGTCCATCACCTGAACTATTTTTCAGGAGTTGAGACACCCACAGTCCTTTGACTCAGAGAGTGCAAATGTTCCTTTTTCCATCTCTGGGGGCACTCCTGCCTCCCCTAGGCTATGTGGAGGGACAAGGGCCTATTTCAACTCTTTTGAATACAAATGCTCCAGTGTGGGCAAAGTATTTAACCTGCATTGCAGTAGTGAGTCAGACACAGTGCAGCACCACACCTCTGTGCTCTATGGCTGGGGCTCCTCTAGAGGAAGCCAAAGGTGTTTTTTTCCTCTTTGAGTTTGTTCCTGAATTTTATCCTATTCCTATTTTCAGCAAATACATATGTTAGTCCAAGTAGGTACAGCAGTCTGCTGCACCAGAGCAGATTTAACAGGGGTCTCTTAGTTTTGCAAAGGCATTAAGGTGGCGAGTGAGCTGCCATGGCTCAGTGAGAGCCTTAGAAAGGATACTTGTCAAGTATAAAATAATGTTAACAAATTAGAGCAATTAAATTTAGGATGTGGTATGTCAGAAACCAAAGAAAAATGCAGCTGCTGGCATCACACTGGGGTGCATTTGTCACATAATGTCAAGGGGAATCCCTATAGATAGAGGGATCTTTCACTGTGCACAGAAAATGAAACTTTCATGGTCCTCACAGGTTATAAATGGGACTGTTGTTGACTTTCTTCATGCAAAGCTTGCCTGCTCCCCAACAAAATCTCAACAATCCCAGAAAAAAATTAACTCAAGTAGATTTTTTCCCCATTGAGACTCACTTTTCAGGCACAGCCACATTCTCTCCCAGCCCATGCTGCAGTCAAAGTGCCTTTTGTACGTCCCTCCAAAATAGTTTATTCTTCTCTAGCAAACAACATCATTTAGCACTAGCTGGAGGAGCTGAGCAGTCCCAAGTTAGGAAAACCAGATGTATTTGAATCATCTGTCAAAATCAGAGGCCAACACTTGATCTATGGCAAGGTAATGAAAAGAGTCACTCATTCATTAATAGTGTGGAGCCGTAGGAGCGCTGCAAATCACGGGGTGGGATATTGTATGAATGTGTCAATGTTACTGATATCCAGGGGCCTGTTACTGGAACAGGCACTGATGAAAGGCTTCATGTGTGCACCCAGAAACAAGCCAATAAAGTGCTGCTCCTTGCAGGAAAACAAAAACAAAATCTGAAAAGGCAGCACAGAGTTAGAACAACAGTCTCCTGTTACCCTTTTTGCTATCACTGGAGCAAGACACTGGACTTGAGAGACCCTTTTTTTTATTATTTTTCTAAACATTTTTTACAGACTTAACAGCCTACCTCCAAGGTCATGCCATCAAGAGGCCGAAGTGATGACTCAGATGCCATCAGTGAGTTTAACACCCTGTCTTGTGCTGTTATTTATAGCTGGTTTTATTGCCGTGTTTTTGAGGCCCCAGCTGAGGCAGAACCTCCGTGCATGAAGTCTTATACAAACACACAGGGAGGACAGCCCTGGCCAAGGGCTCACAGTCTGTAAAAGGGGGCTGCAAAGTGCCTCTGGGGTATGGCCAGTGGCATACAGAACATTTCCAGGAGACACACAAAGAATCATCTCTGCAGCCTGGAGGAGACACTTCCTTGTGCAGCCAGAAAATCACCACCACAGTGACAAATGGAGGTTTGCCAGTGAGAGGGAATGTACAGGAGAAACACTTGGAGGCATCAGCCAGAAGCCTGCACTCAGAGGCAGATTAGACACAGTCCTGTGTTTGTGCAATGGATTGTCTTGATTGAGGGCATTTTCTGCTCTGTCTGGTGAGCTCAAGTTTGATTTCTCTGGTCTGAATGCTGTGACCCACGGTGAGAAAGGTGATGAAGGACATGCTCAAGGTCACACTGAATTAGAGGTTCAGACAGGAATAAAACCCAGACCTCCTCAGCCCCATCTAGATGCCAAGGCAAATAGTGCTGGAGGATGCAGATGGCCATTAATAAACACCCTCAGGATATTCTTACAGGATTTGAATGGTCTCCTGATGAAAGGATTAGAAAATGTACAGAATCAGATCTGTAGCTAGCGCCCATCAGAGAAGCCAGCCTCTCTGGGTTTAGCTGTCAAAATTCAACACGAGCCTACACCAACTGAGGATTTGGCCCTCTATTCTAGGGAAGCTATTTACAGTGAAAGAATGTGCATACACTTAGGCTGCTTGCTCTTTTTTTATTTTAAGATCAAGATTCGTTCCAGATTGGTAATTAAGTTTAGCTCTTTCAGTGACAGGAACTGCTCTAACAGCTGTAAATCATAATAATGTGCATTTCTGTACATTTGTGCCTACATGCTTGTGCATTTTTGCTGTTGTAACTAAGAATATAGTCACTGACTTATGTATATTATGCTGTATCTTGAAATTGTTTCTGCAAACAGACAGTGCTTGCATAGTGAAGAGGGCTGTGCTCTGCTAAAGACATCTTCAAATTCCTCACAGAAAACACTGTCCAGATATGAACATCTCCACCTAGGACGTTGGTCAGATCGGGCCTAACTGTTGTTAGGCCTAACTAATTATCCTAACTAATGTTAGCCCAGGGCTACAACCCCAAAATTAAGTGGTTGTTTCCCCTGACATGCTGCCTTCATGCTGCAGTGCATGCCCACACTGCTCTGGGGGAGTCAGTTCCAGCAGACTGGGGCTGTTCTCCTGGGTGTAGGCATGGAGGCTGGGGAAGGCATGAAAGAATTATTAGGAGCTGAGAAATGCAGTCCAAATCTTGCCAGGAGTGGTGGCAGATTGTTAAGTGAAAGCAAAAGAAATGCTGTAGGCAATGCATCCTGCTGGGGCAGCTTGCTCCAGCTGGCAGCACCAGCTAACCAGGATTGTGTTCTCAGTGGGGACAAGGAAAAGGTTGGGAGAGGCTCCTGAGCTGGGCTTGTGCTAGCCCCGATGTGAGGACATGCCTGAAAGAGCCCACCCACCTTCTCAAACATGTGCTGCAAGGCTTATACTTGTGCTTGGATGCTGATCACAAGTAGAAATGCCATCAAAATGTTGCTTTAGCTCTGAAAATTCAGCATAACTCAAAGACGGTTTTATGATGCTGCCAGCCCCAATTCCATTGATGGGAATCAAAGCTTCCCAAAAACCAAACAACAAGTGACAGCGTGCCAGGTTTAGTCCTCCTAGGTGGTGGCACTGCTTGCTGAGTCTAATATGTGGGCATGCAGCAGAGATTCTCCACAGCTTCCCATTTGGCTCCAGAGACTGATGGCCACATCCTTGAACCCCACACAACCCAGCCTGCTCGTCTCTGATAGATCCACATGATAAAATCCAGCTTTGGTGGGATTTATTTTCATCCCTCTAATGAAAGTGTTTTGATTCAGTTTGCAGCATGGTTTAGAGAGCAGGAAATTTAAAACCAGCTCAATGTGCTGTCAGCTTGAACGCGGTGATTTGCTGTCAGCCCACCCAAATGGGGTGCAGGCTGGTGAGTGATGGAAAAGGCAGTTTGGGGGCTTCAGAAACATTTTCCTCACTATAGCAGTGATTCCTTCTCAAAGAGCAGTCATCTAAAGTACCTCTCCCTAGCTGTGGATGAAAACCTGTCAAGCAATTCAGTATTCCCCAAAACTTGACCGAGATACTACTGCAGGCTCAAAAAGTGCAAGAAAATGCAGCACAGTTGCTTGAATAGGAAAACAGCAACGTTTACAATATGTATCAAACAGATTGGTATTTTTAAAAACTTTTGTCATTTTATGTGTTGATCAGATTTCTTTATTCAGGCTGTACATGTTGCTCTTAAAGGGTTGACCTCAGCAAGTCACATTGCTGGGGGGGGCATGGTGTTGAGTCCCAGAGCTGAGTTGTGGTAGCTGAAGGAGGATGTGTAGGAGCTGAGTCTCCAAAAACACTTCTAGAATGCTTGGGACATGGCCATGGCTGCTGGTGCTGGACTCTTGGAGAGCTAAGCCCAGACTGCTTGAGGAACAAGGGCTCCTAACCTGGGAATTATTTTCTGAACATGTCCTGCTAGACCTGATGGAGCACAGCTAGAGAAGAGAGACAAGAATGCCCCAAACTTGCTTGGTCACAGACAAGTAGGAAAGCACAGCACAAATCCTGCTCTGCATCTGCATCTGCCAGAAGAGGGACATGAATCTGAATCCAAAACTGTGGGAAGCACCAGGCTGTTATATGTAAAGTGAGAGATGAGGTCACCTGGTAGGGAACACATCCTCCTGCTTCTGCTGGGGTGAAAAAGGACATACTCAGGCTTCCCCTCAAAAGCATCTGCTGTGGATTTCAGTCCCTATCAGGTATCTCCCTCCAGCCAAGAATTAAACTTTGTCTCCCTGAGTAGTACAGAGGTGGCATCACACCACGACCACCAGCACAGCTGTTGGCTGGCCCAGGCAGATCCCTGCCCAGCAGAATTTCACCATGGCCCTGCTTCAAGGTGCCCATGGCTACCAGTGCCTTACAGTTTTTCTGGGTCAAACACATCCCTTGGTTCATCATGGGCAAGGGGAAGGTGTATGAATGTGCCTGACCCTCCTATGCCTTCGCCCACATATTCCAGCCAGTTGTTACCATTGTTATATGTGAAATAACTTATGAAATCCTGTTTTTTCCCTGTCAGAGCATCAGCTAAATTTGGATGGAGTTTAGGAAGCTAACAGGAGCACTGGTTTTAATTTTAGGGGAGGAAAAACAAGCCTCCTAAGCTTGATTTTGTTTTCCAACTTCCACGACAGCAACCACATCCTCCCTGTTTTACTGTTTCTCCTTATCTGAGAGACAGGGTCATGCTGCAGGGATAAAACAATATATATTCAACACAGAGGCCTCACATGTTTATGGGGAACAGCTCCATCTCTGGCGTCCTCAACGTGATTTTGAAAACAACTTTTGACTTTCGCGTTTCTTTGATGGTTGGTATTGGGGTTGGGTCCCTCACTTCTTCAGAGAAAAGTGACCTTTAAGGCTCCAATTTTGAAAGCTGTTCCAAACCATGGAGCCTGGAGTGCCAAAACCTTTTCACATTCAAATCTCTTTCAAGCAGAACAGGGAGAGGAAGACCAGAGTTAGTGCACTCAAATGACCTCATTTGCCACATCAGAGCACAGAGCATTTATTCTATAAAGACCATCAGCATGTGTGCAGTATCCAGGATGTCTTGTTAGCCAGTTTTTTTGATATTACTAGTAATAAGCCAGCTTTTATATGGTATGGTTTGGCTGGGAACAAATGTATAAATTCTGCAACATGCAAAATTTTGAGGTTCTGATCAGCAAAGCCACATTAGCACAAATGCAATTTTAAGTACACAAATATGGAGAGGATCAAAACTTTCCACAAAATATGTTTTCCAGTGAAAAATTAGCTGTCAGGAATTTTGGGGTGAGAGGTCATTTTTTTTTCTTTTTCAGAATTAATTTATTTGTGAAAGTTCTGCTTTTTGAGGAAAACGCCAAGTATTCCTTCATAATTCAAATACTTGCTTTGAAAATAAAATGCTTAGGTTCGTCTTGCTTTCCACAACAAATGGTGGAAGTTTCAGATGCCTTTATATTCCCATTTTCTTTTATGGGCTTGGCTAAGTATTATCTCCCAGAACACAACTGGTTTTTCACATCATGAGAGAAGGCTGTGGTGTGTCACAGGAAAGAGGATCTGAGCGAGTGTGGTCAGTTGAGGCAAATGTAAGTACAAGGCACTTAAATGGCAATTCCTTCAGGGCAGCACATTAGCATTTCTAACTTAAAAAGAAAAGAAAAGGAAAAAAGATAAAAACCCCCAGCTTTCAACAGCAGAAAAACTGACCCTTTATTGAGAAAAGCCTAAACTTTTCTCTGGAAAATACTAATGAAAACAGCAGTGCTTTCATTTTTGTTAGGAGACCCAAGGGAAAAAAGAAAGCATTTCTGAACAATTTCTGAAGAAGCAACTTCTGAAGAAAGTCAAATTGGGTCAAAGAAAAGGGGCTCTTTCTTGGTAAGTCAAAATAATATATTTTCAAATTATGTGTCAAGCAGCAGCTTTGTCTCACAAAGTCCTGCTAGGAGAAGCATCTCACAAGAAATAGGCACTTTTCTAATCTCTGAACTGTGCAAGTTCATTGCCAAGAGTGTCAGTCTGATGGACAAAGGTTTGACTGTATGGGAGAGCAGCAATTCCTCACAAAATAATACATCTTGTGCTTTGGGACTATTGACGTTCATGGCTCTGAGACTTCAGAAACAGACATGGATGGAGATGCTTTTCCTGTAGAGATGCATTTTTGGGTTTGCACTGAACCAAGCATGGGCAGCAGCCCACATTGCCCTGTTGCCTCTGAGGAAGGGACAGGGCAAATGGCAAACATTTCCCTGCAGGGACAGATGGAAGCCTGGCCTCCCCTCACTCTTAATGCAGGGTTTCCTGTGCATTTGAGAATTGATGGTGGTTTGTCCGTGCTTCTACCAACTCTGTGACTCAGGATGTAGCAAATGGGTACAATGAAAATTATGGCACCAAAGTCTGGGCTTGCACAGTCAGCAAGTTGAGTGCAGATTGTTCTAGGGGAAGAAAGTACTGCTGGAAAATTTTTCCTTTAATGTAGGAACATCTTAGTCCCAGGACATTCTTCGAGGTGCTCAACATTGCTCAAGTTACCTGGGCATCATTAAAGATCCTTTAATGTAGGAACATCTGAGTCCCAGGACATTCTTCAAGGTGCTCAACATTACCCAAGTTACCTGGGCATGTGGGCAGCCAGTGTATCTTATATGAAGTCAAAAGGACATAATTCAGTACTACCCACGTGGATAATGCAGCTTTTTTTTTTTTTTTTTCATGTTTCAAGTTGGGAAAAAAATACCCCTTTTCCAGTAATTATCAAAATTTGGAGCCTTCAGCCCTTCAACCAGATTCATTGTACAGCTTCCAGCTCTTCTGCAGTGAGCAGGTTTACAGCAGGAGACTGAATTTTCTAGAATAGCTATTCATCCTAAACAATGCTCTGCTCTCCTCTAAAAGTCCAGGACACTTTACCCAGCCCAAAGTCCCACTCCATGGGGGCACAGGACACAGTGCTGCCCTTTGCTGGTTGTGTCTTACTTTGCTGTAAGCTCTCTCTGAGTACGTGGTGCATTAATCTCTGCACCTCTTTCTGCTGCAGCTACTGTGCTGGCACCAAACACTTGATTTAATCACATGGTGAAACACAGATGTGTGTAACACAGAGTGATGAGAGCAGCAGACATAACCCTTCAGATCTCAGACTGCCTCATTCCCCCCTTGGAGATATGTGAAAAAAATCCTCAAAAAACTAAAACCAGAGTGTCAGGGCCAAAACTACCCCACACCTCATTCCCATGGTGTACAATGTACCTAACAAGTAGATCTTTCAGAGCACAACCATTAAAATAAAAAACTCCCATCAGCTTTGCTGGCAGAGAACACAATGTTTTCCAGGTATTGCTGATAGCTGGCTGACATTCTAGCTCTCTGTGCTACTGAGAGAGGAAACAGTGGACTCTTTTTTCTTTTAATTGGAACTGCTGAAAGTTTGTTTTGTTGTTGTTATCATTTTCTGCTAGGTGTTGAGCAAAAGGACACGGAGCCAAGCAGAGGGGCTACTGGAGAGAAGTGAGGATGCCAAATACCTTCCTCCTCTTCTGCTTTGGCTCAGACTGAGCTGGTGGGAGTGGAGGCTGGGGAGATCACTAAACTGGATCATTCCCTGAGGCTTTTGAAGAAGCACTTTCCTTCCTTCTTTGACTATGTAGAGACACCTATACAGGGGACAGCTACAAACCTGAGATGCTCCCAGGGAAAAAGCTTCTCACTCTCTCTCAGGGAATGCACTTTCAGAAGAAAAAGTGGTATTTTTCTCAATTCCTTTATCAGTCTTCTGTCTCAGCCTCATCTGGGACCATCCTCAGGGGTGTGTGGCTGTCGCTGAAAGGCACAGGGACATTCTCACTGATAAGGAAACCTGACACATTAACAGAGGCAGGGGGAGGAGTGGGATAAAAACAGAGAACAAGTTATTAGCGTTTGGGCACATAAACAAAATATCTAAGAAAAATAGTTTCTTTCCACAGAGAAAATATTTGCTTCTGAAATTAGTTTTAATGTAACATGTGTTCACTTCTTTATTTACTGCAACAGTTAGCAGTTTTGGGTTTAAGATCTCCAGTGTTATCCAGGGTTTGGATTTAAACAAATTTCATTATCGATACTTTTCTCAGAATCAATATGATGTAGTAAACAGTACTAATGTAATCTTTTTCTTTCTTCTTTTTTTTTTTTTTAAATTTATTTAAAAAGGAGGCATCTCTCAGGACAAAATTATTTACAGATCAAGGAGATGAAAGGGAACTTTAGGGATTGTGTTTTTCTGTCAAGGACAAAACAAGGAGAGAGTCTGAATAGGATTGAAACAAACAATTAAGACTGCAAAGAAATCCTTCATCTCTGTACTCAGGAAAGTCCCAATTCAGCAAAGTACTGCAGTATGTGCTGGATTTTTAGGAACAATTTCAGTGTTTCAAGTCTGGCATAAACCTCAGTGTCCTGACAAATGGATTTTCCATGGAGGTTGAATGGTCTTTGCAAAGATCCTTTAGTCCAGATTTTTGTAGTGTTCATTTCTGTGGCCCAAAAAAATAGCACACAAACATGCACACACAAAAACACAAGGAGTCACCAGGTTAAATTCTCAGACCTGTCTTAAATGGGAGATCACTTCACTACCTTCTGGAGATACCTTCCTCTCTCCATCTGCTCCGGGGGGAGCTCAGGTTGGGTTTCTTTCTCTTTTTTAAGTAGCAAACAATGAAAACAAAAAAGACCACCATGACCTGTTGGAAATCTTGCAATATCTCCTGTTCCCCCAGCTCCTAGGTGGGAGTTCCCATTAGGGCTGGATTAAGCTAAATCAGATTATGCACCACAGACAATGGTGTCTGCAAGCTACGGACAAAAGGTGTCAGGACAAATCTCTCCTCAAACCCACTAATATTGTCCTGCAACAGGGCTGTGAAACGAGCCCCTAAATCAATGCTCCTTTTGTGGGCAGGCTGTGGTGTAACACATCAGATGCAGGCTGGGAGTGTTTTGTGTTAATTGAAACAACATTTGCCAACACACCTACATCTGTCCCAGCGGGAAAACGAAGGGCAGGTGCCAGCTCCACCAACCAGAATCTTTCCCTGAATTCTTTTCCTGTACTCCTTTACTTCGTTTATTCTACCTTCTGTTGGCAGCCAGAGAGCAAAGCTGCAGTGCAAACACAGATTTTTTGTGAATGTACTAAATTTGGTCAATCCTAAACAGTACAAACCTTGGGCTTTCCAGTCTCATCAGACTGGCACTGCCAGTGCCAGGTTTAGATAGGATATTAGGAAAAATTTATTCACTGAAATAGGAATAGGCATTGGAGCAGGCTTCCCAGGGAAAGAATGGAAGCACCATTCCTGGAAGTGTTCAAAAAATGTGCAGATGTGGCCCTGGGGACATGATTTAGGGGTGGACTTGATGGTGCTGGGTTCATGGTTGGACTCAATGATCTTGAAAGTCTTTTCCAACCTTGACAATTCTATGAATTGTTATAATGCCTGTGTGGCAAGAGCAGTACAGGAGAAGCCTTTCAAGCTCCCCTTCTTTGAAGGGCTCTGTGGTGTTTGGTGTCATGGCACCAGTTTGAAACACCTGTAACTGGAGATATATTCCATGTGCTTGTGTGTATGACTGTGTGTGCACTGCATGCATGAAGTCTTCTCTCTGAAGTTCCTCAGATAATTGCAGAAAATATGAAACTTTGCAGGCCTTGATGAATCAAAGCTTCTATTTTTTTCCCTTTTTAAAGCACAGTTTTTGGTTTTGCAATTTATAGTTTCACATTAAGATAGCCATTAACTTTTTGGGCTGTTTTTTCTGACTAAAGCCATTTATATACAGTTCTCCACTTCAAATCTTCCTCCCTTAACAAATGGTGCTCCTGAACAGGCATGGGCTACTAGATTAGGCAGTTGAAAACTGTGGACTTTAGTAGTGCCTTGGATAGAAAATCCCACTTGATTTAAGTGCTTACAGTTGCCTAGTCATAACTGTTAGCATAAGAGAAGTTACTTCAGACTCACCCTCTCTTCAAAAGAAGATGCCCTTATTAAGACATTTGGAAGCCAGCACAGTCTTTTCTGTTCTCTCTCAGATTTTACACAGCTGAATCCTGACCTACATTACGTCACCTAACCTTGAATTTGATGTAGAGCAGGGTGAAAGCTGGCTTATGGCCTGTCTTATAAACAAGAGCATTTCCCCCTCAGACCTGGGCTGATGTCACTCTATTGTGTGTGTATTACTCATGTCAGAGACTTCTGCAAAGAAATGTGATGCCCAAGGAGACTGGAAGGCAAAATATGTCCTTTTGCTGGAGAGTGCTAACAAGTGGAGAGACAATTATCACTATCAGTACCACAGGGAAATCAATACTCAGAGGCAGAATTTCTTCTCCCTCCTGGATTTTTGTATTATTAAAAAAAACCCAAAACAATCAACACAATCTTTATCAGTAGAGTAGCTTTGTATATTCCAGACCAAATGCACTCCACATACAATATACTTCTATTAACAAATGCCAGAATTTATTTGTATCTGGAATAACGACATGACTTACCCTTCAGTGGCAAAACAACTGTGAACAAAAACTATGAAGTAACTTTGTGAAGTTTTCTTCACTCTTTCTGAGATGGTAAATACACCACAGTGGAGGCCAGGGCATGGTCCTGCAAAGATCCTGTTTTCCTGGAAATGG
Organism: Peucedramus taeniatus; assembly: GCA_013400575.1. NCBI lineage: Eukaryota > Metazoa > Chordata > Aves > Passeriformes > Fringillidae > Peucedramus > Peucedramus taeniatus. Next base: position 723,344 of record WBNO01009266.1, read on the forward strand.
CCAAACACAAAAGGCCAATGGGTGACGTCACCAGAAGTGGCTGAGAAAGCATTTATCACAAATTTCAGTAGAAATTAATGGCAAATGCTTTAGGCATCACCGAGAGGACACCATGGCAATGTCCATGCTGAGGAATTGACTTCTCCCTCTGGGAAAAGTGGGAGGTTTGCAGGAAAAGAATGGAAAACTCAATGTGGAGAAACTTCCGATCTCTCCCAGGTAGTCAGAATAGCACTGCTGAAGAATTAGATGAAGGATGAATGGATGAAGATGAAGATGATGGATAGGTTAGGAAGAAATTCTTTATTCAGAGGGTGGTGAAGTACTAGAACAAACTGCCCAGAGAAGCTGGGGCTGCTCCATATCTGGAAGTATTCAAGGCCAGGTTGGACAGGGCCCTGAGCAATCTGGCCTGATGAAAGGTGTCCATAGCAGAGGGAATTTGAACCAGGTGATCTTTAAGGTCCCTTCACACCCAAACCATTCTGTGATTCTATGATTCTAAGAAGGATATGGGCTAAATCCAAAATAGAACCAAACAAAAACATTTATGTCCCAATCCAGCAAAGTTACATTTCTAATTTCATTTCTGAAGAAGGCTTTCCCAGTAACCCCAGCTGCACCTCCATACTCACAGCCTGTGACACTGGGGGCTGTGCCCAACCACCCCAGTGTGGGGCAGAAGCAAAAGGCCTCATCTGAAAAGCAAAATGAGGGCTGCTGCCAGCCCACTGCCTCTTCTCTCTAAGCTGGTGCTGAACCTTTTGAGTGCCTCTAAAGAGCCTCTGTCCCTGACCCAGGTCCTCCCAGTTTGGACATTCCCACCCCAGGAGACCTCTGAGCATTAGTGCAGAATACTGCACTTTGGCAAACAGACCACCACATCTTTTTCATCATTATTCACTCTGAAAAATGTGCTTTGGCAAAGGCATCCCCTTTATTTCTGTGAAACCCAACTGAAGAAACAACAGATAAATGAGTTTGTTTAATACTGCAGCAGAGTTTGGAAATAAGGTCCAGTCTACCCCCTGATGCAAGAGTGCACCATTTTTAAACCTTGGCTAGAGATGCTATATTGTCAAATACATACACACAGAGGTCAGTAGAGTTCAGTCTGATTTTTTTTCCCTCTTTAGCTACTATTTAGATTGCTGCTTAAAAAATTTACTTTGTGCTCAAATTATATTTACATTTGAGTATAGAATTTCAGCATGGGCAGGGGAGGAGAGTGCCAGCTGTTGATGGTTTTTCAAAATGCTTATTTCTCAGAAAATTTCCACAAACTTTCCATTGTGATCAAGGGACACTTATCTCAAACCACTTAGAAATTGACAGGTCTGCACAGTAGGTCACCCTGACCACATAAGAATATTTAGCCAGGAAGAATGAGGGGGAGGATTATGTCTCTGTCTTTGGTACTCCTGACATGCCAGCCACTGTACAAAGTGTCCCTCAGAGTATTCACATTCCTGCAAATAAAGGCAGTTTAAGATGTGTTTTAAGCAATTTGTTGGAATCAAGTAAAAGAAAAATCATTTAACAGATTCACTGCAGCAATTCTTATTTATTTTACCTTCCATTTTATTATTTTGCAGAATTGTGAATGTTGATGCTGAGATAGAAACAGGACTTTATTGGTACTGCCAGTGGTTCAAAGATGAAAAGGCCTCTCGAGGCCTTTTGTTATCAAATTCCACTTACCCTCCCTGTTGTAACTTTCATCACAGCTGAAGGGATGGTGCCAAAATCTGACTTCACTTCGGAAAGTGCCAGGAGACACCACTGGCGTTGCAACAGAAGAAAGAGAGGGGGAAGGAGACAAACTTAAATGCCGACTGTGGCCTGGGAGAAGGGGAAATGGCTGAAGGAGAAAGAAAATGGCTTGGTGTTGCTTCCCAAACCTTCCCTGAAGTTGCTAAGCAGGTGGGGGAGATGAGGCCAGACCCACACTTTCCAAGAGTGCTTTTCAGACAGTTTCTCTGCCAAGTGGGGAAAATGAAGAGTTCCCACCAAATGACTGCAAAGTCTGCCCTGCTTTTTCCACCAGCTCCTTCCTCTTGTCTAAAGCAGATGAGAAAATCCAGTCCATGAGCAGCTGAGCAGGCAGCACACTGCCACTTCCCTGAGCATCTCAGAAATGGACAAATCTGATTTTCCTTTGCCTCAGTTTCTGCCCCATCTCTCCAGTGATTATGTGTTGCTTTTGGGGTCAGGCACCACCCTGTCATAGGTTTGAAAAGTGAGTAAGGAATGAGAACCCCCAAATCTACATTTGCAGGTATCAATAATGATGTTAATAATAATATCTTCATGACCAGAGCCAACATCTTCAGGACTGACAAGAAAGGACTGAAAGAAAGGACTGACAAGAAAGTTTTGTTGCATCCAGTCTTGGGTACAAACAGGGGACCTTTTAGAGCATCTGTTTTCCAAATTTAGATGCTCACCATTATCTTAAGGTCAGTCTCTTCTTGCTCTTCACTTAGGTTTTGATCAAAATGGAACATTCCAGATTGCTGATCATTTTAGAATGTCGTGCCTTATTGTGTTTGTTCCTCAATTTTTCCTGATTGTGCAATGGAAATAGGGCTGCTTACTCCACTGTGATTTCTCAAAGCACTTTTAGTGACTCCAGAAAAAGCCATTTGTGTGCTAAAACTTTATTAATATTGTGAAATGATGAATAATCAGTATGTGCCAGCAGTTAGCACATAAACTTGTGTCCTTGGGTTTCTTCTTACTTGACAGGTCTGTCCTGTTAAAGGTGAGGTAAATTCAAGAGAGCAATAGTTACTGAATAACCCATAGATGAAGATTCTTATTTGGTAAAAACATTTCAGGCTAATCCACCAACAGAAGATTCTGGTAATTGGGAATAAAAATGTCCACACATGGTGTTACTCAGGGACAGTTATTTCAGGAACAACTACTGCTTCAGGGTTATTCTGGTACAGTTTCTTGTCTACAGCAGGGGGAAGCCCCTGAGTAATGTCAGACACGATAGCACAGAGCACCCAGAAAACACCTATCTTTGAGGCACACAGCCAGGACTGAACACTGTGCTCCATTTCATTAAAAGTAAAGCAATTTTCTTTTCTATTGAAAATTTATGGGCAATTTTGCAAGTTTTCTGCTTCTATTTTGGATTCTGTAAGAACAGAGATAGAAGAAGTGGGCAGCTCGCCTGGTGTTCTTCAGAGGTGGTCAGGAGCAGATACCAAGAGACAAAGCCTGAGGCAGGTGAGCATGACACCTCCTCTGGCACTTGCCTGAAGCTCAGGGATCTCCTGCTCTCCTGAAGACTTTTTTTGCATCTGTGTGTTTACTAGCTCTTGAAGAAATTGTCCTTTGGAACTCTGTCTAAACACTTTCGAATAAGTTTCTACTTCTGACATAACACCTTGTGGTGGTGAGAACTGCATTTGAGGCATCACTTCAGTTGATGTCCACTGCTTCACAGGTGGTGGAGACTGGGCAAAAATGCTCAGTTTTCTCCTCAAACCACTCAGGCAGACAACACCTTTCTCATTACATTCACTGGGGATTGGATCGTGGTCTGAAGGTGATCACAGATTCCCTCAGGCCCTACAGGAAAACCTTTGCCTTGCATCCTCAAGTCTTCAAGCTTCAGGACTCAGCTGGAAATGGAATCAGTTTTCCTCTGGCCCACACTTACTTGAAAGCACTGGGAATCTTTTACTGCACTTTAAAGCAGGCTCTTACCTGCTAACAGCACTTTCCCCACTGAGCGCATGGAATTAGCCATACAATTTGTCTGGGAACAAAAATAACAGTAAGACATATTTGGTGTCTAAAATGAGTTTATATTCCACTCTCTCCTCCTGCTCTCTGCTGCAAAATTCACGTGCTGCTTCGTATTTCAGTACTTGACAGACCAGGCTGGTTTAAGCCAGGCCCAGAGAGAGAGACAAACATCTTTTGTTTGGTGCTTATCTGCTTCGCTCCTGCCCTCTCGCCACCCCTCTCTCTTGCTTGAGATAAGTTCACAGCTAATCATAAGAGATGTCAGATAAACTTACTGTGAATTGAAATCCCGAGAGGCTGAAAGGAGCACTGTTGTTCCTTTCTCAAGCAGGTATTGTATTTATACAGTCAAGCGAACAGGAGATGCAAAAAAGATAATTCCCTCAAAACTTGGCTGGTGAACTCTTCAGGGAAAGATAAATGATATTTAATTTTTTTTTCTCTTGATCTAGAGCCAGCAACATGCCATTGGTGCAAAGCAGTTACTACAACCTTCTTCCCTGCCCTTGCCAATGCTTTGGGTCTTGGTCTGCAGCATCCAGGCACCCCCAGTGCCCCAGCTGTGCCCCAGAGCCTCTGAGAGGGATGGGGATGGCCATCCTGGATGACTTATCTTGACTTGTCTTAAACAAATGGGTGCCTAACTTTAACCACGATGTAGTAACCCACTTCTACACCACTCTGGGAATGAAATCGATCCCAGTATCTTCTTTAATTCTCCAAGGGACACAAAATGGTTAAAGATAGGCTGCTAATGTTTTACTCATCGATGCCTCTAAAAACAATCCCCCTCCACTGTAATGGATGAGTTTTGATATTATTGTTTGATGTACAACAATGATCTCTAGTTAATTAGTAATACGTGTTTTTTCCCCCCACCTGTTTGCTCAGTTTGCCTGAACAGTGAGGAACTATTTAAAGCAGAGACAGCAAGATGAAAGACAGCCTTGCTTTCGTGGGAACCCATGGGTCTTCCAGCTGCAATTTTGTGTTTGTAATGAATAGTGACAGGGTGTTATTACACCTAAGTCCTCCCTGTACCAGCCAGTGCACACAGGAACACAGACAAGGGCTGTGACTCAGACCCACACGGTCAGTGAGCAGAACTGCTTGGGAAAAGCAGAAATGCCAGGAGAAATGTAAAACTCAACTCAGATTTGCTGGCATTTGCTCCAGCTTTGCTGCACTACCAGTACAGTGCCCAGCTCCATGGCTTTGCATGTTGCCTGGCCATTTCTCCACAGCTCTGTCTGCCTCTCAGCAGCCACTTTGCAATGCAAAAATCCCTGTAAGCCTTACTGGAAACAGAGTAGGTTCTTCCAGCCATAAAATGATGCCAATTCTCTACTCAGCTACACACACAGATTCAGATCTTTGCTGATTTTTAACTGTCCTTATCTCAGTACTTCTCCAAGTGTTGGAAAAAGCTCCAGGCTGTTCTTCTCTAAGGGTAGATGGAGCTACTGCCCAGCCAAATACCATCCCCAGCCTGCATTACAAGGCTTCCCTGAGATCAAAGTGAACAGCAGGACTGAAAATATAAATATGGTCGTATTAAGCAATGTGAAGAAAGACTGCTGAGATCAAATCTAGTCCTGCAGTGAGCACGAAGCCTGCCCTGTTCAGGGATTTCACACAGGTACTCCACTTACTGCTGGCTGCTGCTCTGTGTCTCCAACAGGGCTGGAGCTGAAGCCACTCTGTGAGCAGAGGCTGCGTGGGCTGAGCACAGAATCTTCCTTAGGAGCTGCTCCCTGATGCTCTGAAAGCAGCAATTTCAACTTGGACCAGCCATCCATAATTAACCATTGCACAGGTGCCTCCTGGATTTACCCTGCTACGTCATTTTATTTAGGATGTGGTTGCACAGCCAAGCGAGAGAGAAGGGTGGAAAAGTGATGCCTAATTTTGATCCTTCTGGAAAATACCAGTACACAGCACACAGACTTGCTATTCCCAGCTGATATAGGGTGATAGGGTGAGGCTCCTGGGATAAAATACTCGGATTGAGTTGGAATGTGGAATATGTTCAAGTAATTACTTGAAAATTATCTTTAGCAGTCATTTCCTGTTAGGTGCTCTGCATGGAGGGTCTCAGCACCCCAAAGGGAGCAGATCCCCTCTTGTCCCTCAGTGTATCCCACCAATTGATGCTAGCCTGAATCTGCCCCTAGATTTCAATGCCAACATGTTTCCCACCAAGCATTACTCATTAAAAGCTCATCCCTTCTCTTTTTGACCACACTTGAGACACAGAGCTAACAGAGAGAAAAGGATCCTATTTATAACACGTCGTATCATATGGTTAAATTTAAAATGGCATTTGTCAGTGAAAGCAGTAATTTTTTCAAGATGCTCACACAGGGCTCATGAACAAATAACCCCCAAAATTACAGGCCTATAAACCTCACTTTGACTCAAGTAACTTGACAATGTTCACTGCAGAACTATTTGGGGATGGCTATTTAAACACAGCGAGCAGTTCATTATCATTTGTGTTTTCCTGCTAAGCTTTCACTCTTTTGTTAAACCCACTTCAGTCCCCGATTGAGACATTCCCAAACCTGCCAGGTCACTCCTGCTTATCTTTCCCATGACACCCCTGTCTCCCAAACGAGCCGAGGGCCATGTCAGTGCATTTCCACATAAAGCAATTCTTCTGGCTGAGCGGAGGCATTTCCCCCGCGCCTCCTTTCAGGGACGGTCGGGCCGGTTTCAGCACAGACAGTGTGACAGATGCAGGGTGCATTTCCCAAGCAGAAAAGAGGTGGAGGCTGTGGGATGAATGTTAAATGTACCATACACCCAACATAAAAACAGACCAAACATGCTTACGAGATTTATACGAACGCTTTACTTTCTCCGCTGGTCAAAGGTTCAGGCACTTATAATAGTTTCCCAAGGCACGTTGACTGTGACAGATTTTAAAGAAGAGGCTCCTGAAGGAGTTCAAGGCGTAAATTGAATTACAGTATGCTTGGCCTGCGGTTGCTAGGGAGATCCCAGATCCGAGGAGAAAGTTCCTGGTGATTTTTCACTGTTGTTTGAAGGCTGTGAAATTAAGGCTTTGTGCGGCGCTCACCAAGACAAGGCTGTGCTTGGCGTTCACCATTGACATCAAGCTGGATTGGCCTGGAGGGGGCAAATTTTTATGAAACAGATATGACAAAGCAGCATTTTGATCAAGTCATCGCTCTCTTTTAAAAGGGCCAGTTTCACTTTTATTCACACTGAGTGATGGACATTCCCATTTAAACACTTTCAGCTGCAGAGCCCTGAAGCTCAGGCCAGGAGCCCAGGCTGCCCCGAGCTCTGGGAAGGTTAGGGAGTGGGATCAGGGCTTCACAGCTAATCCCGTTACCTCTGGCATCAGTGGAAGCAAATTCCCAGCATTGAATACACCAAACTTTAAGAGAATTCAAGTCTGGCACTGTATTTTGCAGCCAGAGTCTAATTTCAACTCATTTCATGGGCTTGAGCTTTTGCAGGATTCAGGAGGAATGAATTTCAGCTCTTTGAGTTTACACAGGCAGGGCAGAGCCCTCAGAAAAGACAAGGATTTTTTTTCCAGGGGAGCTGGAGGCCAAACAGTTTGTGCAGAGCCATCTGCAATCCCATGAACACTCTTCTGCTTGCACTCAGCCACACATGACCATCACCTGTGCTTAGAAAAGTTTTCCATGGCCTGTGCTGCCAACAGCATTATCAAAGGCCAGCTTTGGCAGCTTTGGCAGTGCTTGCAGAGCAGGTGCTGAAGACAAGTCAAGGCTAAACAAGTGAGAGACTGAGATCCCAGGGCCACTCCCAGCAAACCCAAATGTCCTGTGTTCAGCAGAACATCCTGAAGATTTCTCAGCTCTATATGCAAAGCTGAATGCTGTCAAATCATGGATGCCAAGATCCTTTCCTGTGACTCTCTCAAAAGAAGGTGACAAAGAGAAAAGGATAAAAATTGAATAGGAGACTTGCAGAGCTGAGCCTGCTGCTCCTGCTCTCGTGGCAGGGATGCTATTTGGGAGAAAGAGTGACTGTCCACAGACATCAGACTTGCCCTTCCCCTTTCTTCCCAGCCAGCTTTGTGTCTCCCCATGGCCCTGCGCTGTTCCTGGAGCCAAGAAACCCTTTCCCAGCTGTGAAACACCAAGAGCCTTTTCCTTGGAGAGGAGTCACTTTAGCTGGGAAAGAGTGCCTCCTTAGGGTATGGTGATGCCACCCAGAGCCACACCTGGAGTGGCCTGGTAAGGCAATTCCCAGCACTGTGAACCCATCAGACCAGTTATAATGTCAGATGGCTTTGCCCAGCTTAAGCAGCACCAATCAGCATAGTAGGTAGCAGCTACAAATACTGGGACGAGAGTTAAGATAAAAATTAAACTGCAGAATTAAAGTAAATAAGGAATAATTTGAATAAATCCTAGCTGGAAAGCTTATTGGCTCCAGTTTCCCCTAAATCACTTTGTCTCCATCCCCTGACCCCATCCCACAGGGCTGATGCTGCCCCTTAGCTAACAACCCTTTGGCATGTTGCTTGGTATTTGAAGCCCAGCTGGACTTGTCTTCATTTTATAAAATAGTAGGGGAACTTTGCAAACACAGAAACCCTCCCAGAATGAACCCCTTCACTTCTTTTGTGCCTGCTGTGCACAAAAATGTCATCTCTGTTTGCAGAGAGGAGCTAAGTGAGTTAAGTGAGGATGGGGAGAGCTTATGTTCACTCCAGCACTGTTTGCTCTGAAGCATTATGCAGTGCAGATTAATGTTTTAGCACAAGAGAGTTCAGATGAGATCCTGTGATTATGCTTTCTCAAAAAAAAAAAAAAACAAAAACAAATGAAAAAACACTGAACAAAAAATCAAAGAAGGAATCTAGTATGAGAGGAAAAACCCTCCCCCCCACCCAAAAAAAAATAAAAATTCCACAGTTTGAGAAGTTGAACCTGAGGCAAAAGGAAGGAGGCTTAGTGGAACTGAAGGCAGCAGACAGAGATCTTCCTCAGGGCTGAATCACAGTGGCACACAGGGAAGATGCCTCCTGTACACACCTGGGGAAGGCAGAGTTTGGGTTTCACTGAGGTCCTGTTTTGCCAGCACCCACAGCCCTGCCATGTTCCTTGTTGCAATCATTAGTGACTCCAAGGATTCAATAGACAGAATAAAGCAGGCATTGTTCTTGACCAGAAGTCCAGACTCTCCTGCAGAGGTCAGCCCTTGGAGCTTGCTGAGGCAAAAGCAGGTGAGCCTCTTCAAATACTGCTTTGGAAAAAAACTTCAGCAGTCTTCCAGAGAACTCCCCATTTCTGCCTTTCAAGATCCTTCAAATGTAGAGAATTCTTAGCAGGATAGATTGATGTTGATAATGGGAATTTCACCAGCAAATCCATAATCACCATTTGATTTTTCATCTTTCCATGGCTGTATACCTGCCTCTGGCTGCAATGTCTCTGTCAGCACCAAATCCTGTCAAGCTGTCTTACACTCTGAGTTTGCTCCTGAGCCAAACCCCTTCAGCTCTGGTTGCAAGTTATCTGCTGCAGATCTCAAAAGTAAGGATACCTTAAGGCCTGTGAGTGGTTAAAAGTTTCCTGTGGAACCATACATAATGATACTTTTCTAGGCAAATATATACACATATATATTTATGTTTCTATATCTATGTATGTATATTTAAAGTTTTAATAATTGAAAATGTTCTGCTTCTTTTTGTTTCTAATCAGCAACCCAGAAAAATGCAGTGAACTTTCCTGGAGAAAGTCCTTCCCTGTCTAACATCTCTACTAATGAGCAGCTCCCAGCCACTGCAGATTCCTCACCTCCAGTGGAGCCAGCACAGGAAGAGGACAAAGGGAGCAGCTGCAGGGTATGGCCAAGAACCTCCCTGGCACCTCAACCCCCAGGCCATGCTCATTGCCAGGGCAAGACCTTTCCATGAGTGTCACACACTGGTCCAGACATGGTGACCTGCCCTGGCTGCTGCTCCTGGAATAGCAACTCCTTGGAAGTGAAATGCTGCCCACCTTGCTGCTGCAAATCTCCAGCAAATCTCTGCTTTTGGCCTCCCCCTTGCCCAGGTGGAGAGGGATCCCATTACCTGCCTCTGGGAACAGCTTGTGGCAGAGTTTCTCAGTGGTGCAACACTTTTATCTCTGTTCCATTAATTTCTAATCTGTCCCTTTCCACTCTCTGCTTCCCCTCCCCCCAGTATAACTCTGGATAGAGAAACAGCTGCAAATAAAGGAGGGATTTGCTCTTGTCTCTTAAAAGACAACTTCTCATTCAGTTTCTCTTTTAGTTGTGGTGCTGTTGGTAAATGAGACAGCTGCCACCTATTTCTGTTTTCTGATACAAAGCATACTGGGGAAAAAGGAATCACTTCCATTCATTCCTGCACACACTGGACAAGTGGCAATACCTACAACTTCATCTCTTTACACACTCCTTAATTCACATCATTTATTTTTCCAAATCACTGCGCTAGTCCATAAAAAAAAAAAAAAGAATAATATACAGTGCACCAGGGTTTCTATATTTTCCCTTTGGGCATCTTTATCTAGAATTTAAAAGCCATTATTAAGTAATGCTTTCATTTTATTTTATGTTTTAAAATAATGAAAGCTAATAAAATTGATTTCCAAAACCATTCAGTTTTAAATGTAATAAATCAAGCTGTAGAGATACTGTGTGCATGTCTGCATATGCCAAATGCAACTCAAATTAATACATTGATGTTTTACACTATTATAAAATGTGGTTTTATATTTTTTTTTTAATGCCAGCTTGATTAATTGGTCCCCTAACTGAACATTCAAGCTGCTACTGTGACGAAATGTTTTGTGGGTTGGCTGGGCAATGGATTATTGTAAAGAGCTGAGTAATTAACTCTATTGGGAGTCCTATATCAGGCACTGGGGTTCAAACCAAGCCATGATGACTTGCTGTTAGAAATGAACCAAATGCCAGGGGGTAAATTCATACCTGGTGTAATCCACTACTCAGCCCACTGGAGTTACTGCAGGAAAGGGTTTTACTTGTGCCTTATGTTTTCACTTGCAGGGTGCAAAGGTTAAGGCTGTCAGGCCAGGCTGTTTGAAAGCTTAATGAGTAAGTATTATCACTGTTTGCAGAATCATTCTTCAAATGTTTTCAACATAAAACAGTTTATTAAATGTCTGGCAGACTTTCACTGAGAAATGCCAAGATGTGAGTTCTCCCCTTTCTCACTGTTATTTTAATACTTAGCACCTCTGCAAGCAAGGGGAGAGAAAGAGAAGGAAATCCCCCCAAAAAAATAAAGCCTGATACACAAAATGCAGCTACTCAGAGCTCCAGGGGGGATCCAGGCCCCATCAGGGAGCTTTGCACTGGGAAGGGCTCTGTGGACCAGGAGTCAGTCGGTGCCACCAGCCTGGAAGAGTCACACAGGCTCCATATAAGGCACCCTCCCTCCTTCAGAAAACCACTGTGAGCTGTCCAGTGGGTCATTCTCCTTCCCATTACCTTTCTTGGCATTTCCCTGATGTATTTCAAGCTTAAGGACAGCTCTGGCCTGTGTGATGCATTGCCTGGCCCACCTTGAGCTGAGGGCACCAATGAAAGCAGCCTTGTCCCCACCATGTGGTGGGACTGCTGCATTCTGTACCTGGCACTGCCAAAAAGGCCTTCACAATGACTTCTAACACTCTGAGATGCCAACAACCTGAACTAGGTCCTGGCCTCTCACTGGACAAAGAAAACAGATATTGTTTCCCAGCAACAAACAATGATTTAAACTCTTAAGGGCTTGTGGAAGAGAAAGGAGATGCCTCTGAATATCTAAATTATTCTGAGGAAGAGGGGAGTCCAAAAGAAAGAACACCATAATGGAGAACAGTGGGAAGAAATGAAAGAGACCTTGGAGAAGACTGAAATCTATTTCGCAGATGTTGTTTTATTGTGTTGGAGAAGCATTTCTCCTAAAAAAATAAAAAGATAGAGTAGCACAGAGAGATTTAAAGTTTATGACTGCAACAGAGTAAAGAACCTGGGCCAGAAACTACACCTAAGTTAAAGCATTGCTCCCAGTGCTGGGAAAAGAAGGGGAGAAAAAGGAGGTGGGATGGATACTTTGGGTACCTTGTGCATGCTGTGGAGTGGAACAGCCTGCTCATGATCTCCTGTATGGAGGAGAGGGGTGTTAGTAGGTGATTCCTAGAGAAATCAGACAGCAGCAATGCTGGGGGCCAGAAGGCAGCAATGGGCAGCCAGGCAGAGCAAAGCAGGCAGCAGGTGCAGAACCCTCTCAGTGAGGGTCCAACACAATAAAAAACAACAAGATGAGACAGATATTGGCTCTCTGTATTTGCAACCCCACCACTGTGTCCATGTCCTTCCTTTGATGTCTCTAATTCTCAGGCTGAAAATCTTGACACAGAGATGCAAATAACTCTTCCACTCAAGGAGAAGAGGCTTCTCCCTAGATGAGAGGTGCAGAGTGGCCTCAGGTTTTGGCTGTTTACAGGTTTTTTTTCATTTGTAATGGCTTTGATTTCATGAGGACATAACATTTCAGGCTGAAGCTCAGCTCACCAAAGCACAGCTGACATCTGACACGCTGCTGCTCGCTGCAAACCCGCCGAGTGTTTATCAAGGAGGGACATTCTACTAGTGCAGGTATTTGCTACAATGCTTCAAGAATTTGGTCAGAACTTTAGCATTCAGACAATATGCTAACAAGCATCCTTCCTTTTTAAATGAGGAATATGAGATCAAAGGGTTTTTCCATGTATTAGTCCTCCAATGATTTTGTCAGGACCATTCAGTAACCAGGGCCAAGTGAGAGCCCTAGGGATTCAAAGATTTGTTTCTTCTTAAAAAAGAAAAAACAAAACAAAAACCCTTTCAAAATTAGGAAAAAAGCTTCCAGACATAGGAAAGAAGCAATAAGGAACAACAGGCATTTCCAGATTTGTGATGTAGCTTCCACTTCTGTGTGGCAGCTAAAGCCACACTTTGGAGTGAGTTCTCTTTAAAGGCAGCCAGCTCTGTAGATCAAGACCCTCACCCAAACCACAAAACTTTACATAACAGCTTGCTGCAGGAGATAAAGAAAAATGTACAAGTGAAAGACTGGATGCTACAAGGAGAAGAGGTCACTGCTGGGCTCATTGAGAACACAGAGAGTTGGAGCCTTTATAGTAACTTTGTTGGATCCATCTGAGACAGATAAAAGAGAGAAATGATTCCTCATCCAAAAGAGATGAGAAGAGGAAAAGATGTAAAGGAAGAGGCATTTCATTTTTTCTCAGAAACATGCGTCACTGGGGAAATATCATCTTCCTCTGTTAGAATAAATTATTGTGCAGTAAACATATGCTACTGCTTGTTGTACTGGAAAAATAGAAAGCATCTACTGCTTTTTGTGGTTATCAAGTTAAAATGGATAAGGAAAATTAATCATCTTCATAGCCACTCTTCCAGTTATGTCCTGAAAGCACAGATATCCATATGATGTTCTCAAAATGAAAGAGAAATTTAATTTTGAGGGATTATTTAATAATTCTACCAATGCCCAAGCAGGAAGAAAGAATGAAGAAGGTAGGATATTTGATTACTTGTCTAGCCTGCACCATGCCAGCTAGAATATTTTTCCCACAATCAGTCCCTGGGGTCAAAATCTATTGACTTACATTGATGTAAGTACAGAGTAAGTCTGAGAGGTACATGGATTTTCTCCCAGTTTGAGCATGTCCTACCCCTGGAAGTGTTCAAGGTCGGATGGGGCTCAGAGCATCATAATCTAAGGGGTGGCATCCCTGCCCAGGGCAGGGAGACTGGAACTAGATGGTCTTTAAGGTCCCTTCCAACCCAAAACACTCTGTGATTCTGTTGCATGCACAGGGCTGCTAAAAATCATAGAGCACTCTGAATCACCATCAGGAATGCTGGGAGCCAAGAAAAACCTGGGGGTTTTCCACTTAAGAAGAGCACAATGCAACTTCTTTTCCTTTCAGTGGATCCCACAGATGCACCTTACCTTGAACAGATAGATTTTTCATTAAAGTTTTCCTCAGACTGCAGAAAATACAATAATAATGCTCTCTCCTTTCATTTCCTTTCTCTATGGGTTAAAACTTTGAGGGAAAGAAGAAATCTAGGAAGATTTATTTCAAATATTAGGGTAGTTTGTTCACTTTAACTGAAAGACCCAAACCCCAAAAGTATTGCAAATGCTGCCATTAGGAAGGGCACCTAATTCCTGAGGAGTTATGCACAGACTGTTTGGGAAAACCTGGGTTTCCTTGGCTGTCAGACTGGTTATCTAAGCAGCATCCAGCCATCCTTTGGTAACAACTCAGACAGACCAAGGCACATGAAAGCTGATTGGTGTATCTCACATTTTGCCCTCAAAATATGCAAATATCTGATATGCAAATATCAAATAAGCATTCATATGCATACATACAAATTACTGTGAGTAACAAGCACAGATGTTTGCCTTATAGATTCACAGGTTGATATGATTATCTCATGTAAATGAACATAATTCAGAGTCTATTCCCCATCCCAAATATGAAGATTTACATTTGGAGTCACTCTTGTGAAACCAGGGGCCTTTCTCTTATTTGCACCCCCTGGAGTCATGATCAGAATCTGCCCCACCCGTGGCACAGGGGAGTGAAAAATGAGATGCAAATCTCAGCTCATTTCCGTGCTGTGTGGATGCAAATGCCACATGCTCTGTTATGTGGAGTAAAAGTGCTCCAACACCATCCTGCCTTATCAGAGCTCCCTGCAAACACTGGATTTATGAGCTGCACATTAAGCCCCATGATTTATGATGCTTTCTCTGCTCAGGTTGGCTGCTTTGCTTTGCCCCAGGGACCGTATCTGTGTCCGTAGGCACTTTCTAAGATTTCTGTGCACTACCTAAACAAAATGCCCTTTCATGAGGCCAAATGCATCACATCAGGAAAGCAACTGTATTTCTTCCACAACGGTTTGAGCTCCGTCAGCTCTCTGAGGCTCAGTAGCAACTTCTGGAAAATACTTAGCCCTGTGTATACCAGAGTGATAAATTAATACAGAAATGTTCTTTTAATTTAGAGCTGCCCATGTTTCTGTCCCTGGCCACAGGGCACCTTGACAGGAGCACAAGGTCCCTCTGTTTGTGTCACCATCCTTAATGCTAAGTAGGTAAACTCTGACGCAGGCTCTTTTCCAGTAATGTAGCAGCTTTTTCCTTTTATTCACTCCTGAAGTGGCATTTTGATGCATTCAATATGTGTTCAGTGCAGAATCAGGAGAAAAAAAAATCCAAGGAAATACCAACTCCCACAGGTTCTTCTGTTTTCATGCAATAGCACGCTCTAAATGGACCTAAGAACTAATCAGCATCTGTAGGAGAACTGCACCTCACTTGAGTTTCCTTGGGCAGAAATTAAATAGCTGGCAGAGAAAGGAACCTCTATCATATTTTCACCTACCACTATATGTAAAGTGGGATTTTATTGGCATGTGTGCTGCAGCTCAGACTTTGTTTCAACAAGGCAACTGGGAAATCAGCATTTTAACGTTAATAGCCATTAGCATTGCTTTGAAATTGTATCTGTGCTATGTGGGATGTGCATGCCATATCCAAAGATGGAAGAAACTCAGAAAAAAATATATGTGCAGCAGAAAAATAGATAAGGATAAAGATAGGGCTTTTCTGTCACTAAGCACTGACACACCTTTTTGGTTGAAAGGGAGAAATATAAATAAATTTCTTCTAAAAAATAATTATCTATCTGGGCACTATCCCAGTTTTCCAGTGCCTCATATTTATGGCCTGACTTACAAGCTATTTGTGTCTTTTCATTACAAATGCCCCAGCTTCTGGGGGCCAAAACCTTGACTAATAAAAATAACAATGATGATAAAAAGTTAATGATGTGCTCATTTTATTTGTAGATTGCACCCTTATTCCTCACCACTTGTTCATTTTGGGCAGCATCCAGAATTGCACTCAGGGACCTAAAATGAAGCTAAAGAACAGTTTAAGCTCCTGAGTTCTCTGAGAAGAACAATCCAATCCAAATCCTCTGAAAGGAATTAGTTATTTTAATGGCCTTTTTTTTTTTTTTTATGAAAATATTCTTAAGCTGTTTTTTAAGGGAAAGGTGTGTCTAGAGATTATGTTCTTCTATCTTCAATGCCTGAGTGCTATAACTAATACTTGTAACAAAAGGGTGAGCAGAGGAGAAAGGACCAAATATCTTTCCACAGAAAACAGGGATCCTGCCACCTGTACTGAAATTATTTGATCTTGTTGCCTGCCTAAAGAAAAATTTCAGACTCTGAATTCATATTTCATGTAGGGACAAAATGGTAGCCTTTAATTATGAGCTATTTCTGGATTAATTTTTTTTTTTTTTTCCTTTCCATTGGCTCAGGTATTCCCCTACCTGCTCCCAGTAAACCTCTAGGCAGTAGAAATGAGGGGCTCCCTCAATGTGCCATGTTTTATCATTTTCAGGTGTTACAGCCCTAAATATCCAAATGCCTACATTTCCTCTCTAGAAATGCCTGCAGTAACAGAGATCTGTGAAGGTGAGGTCCAGCTCTGCTGCAGAAATCCCAGCCAGGTACAAGCCAGCCTGCACTGGCTTGAACTGTAACAAATAAAGAAGCTTTTCCTTCTCTGACAGACAGAAAGTTTTTGTTCTAGTTCAACAAGGACAAGGAATTCCCACCATTGTTTCATGCTTCCCCCTTCTTTCTTCTTTTTAAGTCAATTTTTCAAAAAGTAATTTTGAAATGTTCTGGGAAATGTGGGGGGTAGTGGTGCTAATCTATCATCCTCTTCTGATAACATTTAATTAAAAACCACAGCTATTAGTCATCTGCTACCCCACCACCAGGGCTGACCTGACAATATCCTAACACACTGGTGAAAGAAAAATTGAGAAGATTCTTTTTCATTTGATTTTATTGTAACAGCAGGGGAGCACAACATATAATTTAAGGAAGGGCAAAGGAAGATTCTTTTGCCAATTTCTCAGGAGGTTAATCCAGCATTTTTTTTAAATGAGGTTTTTTTTCTGCTGTTGTTTATTAAACGTTGTTGGTTAAAAAAAAAACAATCCAAACCAGGAACAGCTACCATGGAAAAAGCTCTTGTGTGACCAAAGCTGTCATCCTCCCAACAGAACATCTAGAACCAATATTTTCAGCCTCTGCAAGGGTTAGACTTTTCCCTCAGTGGAATGGGAAGCCAGGAATTATCAGGTTTAGTTGTAATAGAGAATATTTCTGAGACCAAATTGTTAAGTTGCCCATGGACTGATGACATCTGGACTCAGCTTGGCCCATCTGCTTTTAAACCTGTCTCTTCATATACTTGAAAATGCCTTTGCTAAACCAGACTCAAATGGAATGATGGAAACAGCTGAATCCTTGAAGACAGGCTCAGTGGTCCCCTCCCCTCTTGGTGCTGAAATTTGCCATCCCTGTCACCTATCCTGGTATGTGGGTCTAGTTTGAGACTGCTATAAAAAGAAATTCTAGTTTTACTTTTCTCACACAATTGCCAGACCAGCCCAGCATTCAGCTTTCAAGAAGCAGCAAAAACAGTCAGCAAAGAGTGGCCACAACCACACATCCCCTGGAACAGCTGGAATGGGAATGGGTACCCACCTACAATTACTTTTATTATGAGTCAAGCTTGGGTTCAGGCTACTCACTTGTATCCTATCATTAGGAGCAGATTTCACAGCCTGCACTAAGCATTCAGCCCTTACAGAAACACGATGGAAGATCCTGACAGAGGCAAAGCCCTTGGTTCTCAACACACTGCTCAAAGGTACCAGGCTGAAGTGTGAGGCTTGCCTGTATTTCCCAAATTGCCAGAGGAGTTTCATGAACAGCAGAACATGGTTTTTTAAGTCTAGGCATCTTATGACCAGTGCATGTAAATAAATGTGAGCTCTGAGCAATTCCAGCCTTTCCTTCTCTCCCAGGTGAGGATTCCCTGATGTGTCCTAAAATTGTGTTCCTCCTTCCAACTTCTCCTCTGATGAGAAGATGATGAGGCTCTTCTCTACAGAAAGATAATTTAAAGGAAACTTCTAAGATAAGACCCTGGCATCTTCAAGACCTTTACAAACATGTCAAGCATTGGCTGAAGCAGGCAAGAGGATTCAAAGCTTATTATTGATTAAAAGGGATTTAAAGATGGCCACTAAAAAGAGAGAAGCTAAATATTAAATAAAGTCATCAACAGCAGGGGATGGTGGTGACACTGCAGGGTTTCCCAGGGAGCCAGGAACAGTATCTGATTTTGTATCTCTATTTTGACCAAGTCTAAAATCACAGCAACAGAGAGTTCAATTTATGTGAGAGTCATTAACCCACAAACCAAGAAATGCTCTTCTTCCCTCTACTGATGCTGCTGAGAAAGGCAAGATTACAGCAAGAGCACACCATGTAAAGCATTGGGGCTGCTTTACCTCAGGGATGTGTCTCTGAGCTGGTGTCACACCTTTGGCTGCAGTGCAGACACTCCTGAAAAGGCTTTTGGAGCCTGGGGCTCTGTGGGGGATAGTCCAGCCCATGGCACAAGGAGTGCAGGGCAAAGGCAATTCCTGCACCTCAAGCACATCACAACAGGGGCCCTGACTTGGCTTTGTACCCTTTGGGACTCCAAGCTCCAATGAAACCATTCCACCTGTGGCCCAAAGATTTTGTTTAAATGCAAAATACTAAGATTTGAATGTGCAAATTGCTTTCCCATGTAGAAAGAAATAATTACATATGCAGCATCTGCAATTTGCACTCTTCAGTTGTAAGTGTATCAAACCTTTATGGACACAAAGAGAAGGCTGAAAGCTCACAGTATCCTATCATGGACACAATTCTGCCAACATGTTGGTTTTCAGAGATACTTCATTATTATTTAACCAACTCCCAGTCTTAAATAGGAAAAAGGTGAAGGGATGTTCTGTGTTTATTTCTCCTTTTCATTTGTTAGAGTGTGTGGTTTGGTTTGGTTAAGAAAGTAGCTATAATGAGATGAGACCACAGACCACTGGTTAAAAAGCTAAGAATAATCATGTTAATGTTTTATTCATGTGGGAATGTTAATTCAGATGCAGCTGTAATTACAGTACCATCATCATCTAGTGGCCTGGAAGCACAAATGTTCTTCCTGACATGTGGAATAATGGAAACCAGCTCGGTACAAATGCTGCTAACCAATACCCAGACACAATCTACACTCATCTCATGGCCCCTGGGGTGTTCTTCCAAAAGCCATCAGTCACTGCCACTCACACAAACTGTTGGAGACAGAGCTGCATTTTTCTCCATCTCCAGGCTTAAAACAGATCACACAGCATCCCAGGATGGAAAACAAATAAACAGGCAGCTAACCTCAGAGTCCTCACTGACACCACAACAAATGCTGGGAGCAAAAGCTGGATGTTGGGGAGGTTTCTTTGTGCCCACCTTTGCTTGGAGAGTGTGTGGTGCTGACAGGGATGCTGGGCAGCAGGAGCTGTGCTTTCACAGCTGTATGGACTGTCCTGTGGGCAGCCCTGGCACAGGGAATCCCTTCTGCTGGATGGCAGAGCTGATATTTGGCTGCACCTGGTAGAACCTCTCCTCCCTCGAGAACAGCTCTGAGCAGCACAACAGGCAGGAGCTGCTTGGCATTGTTCTCTGCAGCTGCCTTTTCATAAATAGCAAGAAAGCAAGGAGCAGAAAATCCTCCACTGTTTGCCCCTCTCTTGGCATTAAACTGAGAATTAATTTAAATTTTACATTAGCCTACAATGTTTTGGAGGATATACTTCTGCTTTCCTGAAGACCTGGCTTAAACAGTGGCTGAAATTAAGAAGATTCTGTGTAATGAAGAATGTATCAAGCTCCAAAATCTCTGTAAAACTTCCTTTTCTCACTGGTGCTACAAAAGCTCCTGACAACCATCAGCTTTCTGGCAGGCTTATTTTGTTACAAACCATTTTGAACCAAAACTTTTTCATCTCTGCACATCTACTGTCTGTGTCTTTAAAATACATGTAGATCATAATATTTCTGGTAGTGATTTTCTTTATACTCCATGTCCATGATTCAGTAAAAAATTATTCCATTCTTCAACAAAACATACTCACAGTGTTTCAGGGGGGCAAGGTCCAAGTTTTAAATGTTGTTCATCACAAAAGTTGGGAGCCAGGCAGAGAGGTCAGGTTTACACTGGAACAGCTTTCAAGAGCTGGTTGAGACCCATCTGTAATTAAAGCACTCCCAGCTGTTTGGAAAAACATATTTTCATTCTGCTAGAGATGTCAACATATTTAAATTACGTTCTGTATGGAATGGAAATAATAATCAAAATACTAAAATAATAACAATAATCCCAAACCAGAATGTCCTCTCAGGAGCATAAAAACACACAAACACACCCACAAAAAAAGTCCTAAATACAAAAAAAAATTTTTTTTGAATTTCTGAAAGTAAAACCAGCAATGGTAAGCCCCAAACAAATTTTTATTTAAAATGCCACAATCCAGAAAACCTGAACATGTTGTCTGAAATAGAGCTCCCTGAAGAAAAACCTGTGTGCTCACAACACTCTCTAGTGATTCCTCCACAAGATACCAGCCTGGCACTGCCCTGTGGTCCAGCAGGAATACTTTGATGAGAGGTGTTTCAGCCAGTTTGATGGAGTGTGCAAGAGAAGGACTCCTCTGTGTATTGGCTGCTTCATTAGTGTTTGCTGGTCACCTGCTGTGCCTGGAGACTTTGTTCTTTGGCTGGACAGGAAAGCCACGGTCATTCGGTTGTCACTGCAAATTTCTTGCCTAACAGTTGCAGTGTTTAATTGTCTTAATTCCTCAGGAGTAGAGGGCCAATACTTAATACAACCAGTCAAAGGAAATAATTAGTATAGCACTTGTCAATCACAGGGTGTGTGAAATAGGAACTATGGCTTTCATCACTCTCCTAAAACTGGTGATGTGGAGGGGAAAGCAGCAGCTCTGGTCTTTTCTGCAAAAGAATTAGCCACAATGGAGAGCCCCTGAAACAGGTAAAAAAATATTATGTAACAGGATGATGTTTGCTGGAACCTTCTATGCAAAGGCAAACATTTTGACTGGTTTCTTCTATGTGTGTATTCAATGCATTATAATCAGTGGGTAATATTTTTTTGGCACAACAAAACTTCTAATTGTGCTTTAGGCTATTTGTTTAGGTGGAGGACATAGTCCTTCCTCACAGGCTTCCAGGACACACTGAGATGCTCAGTTCTCCTTTCCTTTAGCACTGCTGCCCTCATGTCTGTGATGAAGGGGATGCACCTCCTTCCCACAGCTGCCTTGATCAATGCACTGACTCTGCTCCAAAACAGCCTTCTCTACTTTGAGGAATTTCTGATTCCTATTAGAAGACACCAAAATCTTCAGGAGAACCATGTCCCTGGTTATGTCACAGAATCTCAGAATAGTCTGAGTTGGAACAGGCCCAGAAGGATCACCAATGCCATCCCAAGAGTGTAAAGAGATGCAGAAAGTGAGGGATGGTTTGGAGTAGCTGTTTCTGAAGGTAAGCCAGAAGGCAGCCCAGGCAAGGGAAATGCAGCTTTGCCTGGGCAGACAAACTCTCATTCATGGCCTAAATATTACCCAGATTTAATGTTTTCTAATTCTTTTGGCAGCTGGGATGACTGTTCTGATATTTTGAAGGAAGACATGCATGTGAGATCTTGGACCTGATGGTGAGTGCTACACTGTGATCAAACTGTGATAAAAACTCAGAAAAAGGCTCATCTCACCTGCCATCATGGGGAATTAACACTGCCAGGGCAGCTTGAAGGTGAAGAACAGCCCACAAAAGGCACCTGAATGTGAAGTATTTCTAGTTCTGAGGAAAAGCAGTAGCTTCTATTGGCCTGATGTTGGGGAGAGCACATCTGGCACGCAGCATGGTTGGCCAGTGGAGGGGGAAGTGATCAGGGCACAGCATTGCTTGATAAAGAGCTTGATGCTTTAATGAATGCTGAATAATTTTTTTCCCATTTACCCTTTGGACTTGCAGACCCTGAAATCCTCTTGGTTGTGTTGGAGCTTTCCTCAATAACCTTGACTGAACCAGCCAGCATGGACCTTTCTCCTTCCAGAGGAATGGGGGACCCCCATGCCAAGGCACAGTTAGCTGCTGGGTTTCCAGCGCATTTCCCAGATTGGGAAGGTTCAGATAACAGCTTTAGGCACAAACAGCTCCAGCAGTTCCATTTTTGCTCTTTGAATATACAGTGCACTTATGTTGACCTTGCTGATCTAGTTAGAAGTGAAGGGAATTATTTTCTTTTCTTTTTTACTGAGTTTTATGATTATTGTGTCAAAAGGGAAAATTACAGCAGAAGAGAGTCCTGAGCAATATCCAGAGCTACAAAATGTTGTGATTTCAGCTGTTCTACTGCTGGAATTTGCTTCCACGCCTTACATACAAATAATATCAACCCCCTCATGTAATCCCCCACCCCACATGGGAGCTCAGGTTCCAGATGTATTCAGCTTGGCACAGTTAAGCCCTCACCATTGACTCCTTTCTTGCCTCAAGCAGCTGGGAAGGCCTGGACCTGTCCTTGTCATGAGTCAGAGCATTCACAGGGTTTTCATGTTTCATCAAATAACTCCATAGTGACTCCAGTTTAGTGAGGCAAGCTGGATTCAGAGGAACCCACACCAACAGCTGTACCCTACATGGATGTGCATGTAGAACAGAACAGAATATTTCAGCTGGAAAGGACCTACAATGACCATCAGCCCCACTGACCAATTCAGGGCTGATCAAAAATTAAATAATTTTATTAAGGGCATTGTCTAAATGCCCCAATTACTGACAGGCCAGGGGCATTGGCCAACTCTCTGGAAAGTCTGTTCCAATGTTTGATAGCACCATGGTAAAGAAATGTTTCCTAATGTTCAGTCTGAACCTCCCCTGGCGCAGCTTTGAGCCATTCCCATTCATCTTGGTACTGGATCCCAGGGAGAAGAGCTCAGCATTTCCATCTCCACTTGCCCTCCTCAGGAAGGTTTAGAGACCAATATATATATATACACTAACTATAACAATTAAATGGGCATGTATTTTTTGCAGCACTAATTGGATTTTTTTTTTCTGAATAGAAACATTTCACTCTGACTATTAAAAAATCTTCTGTGGTTATCTAGCTCCCACTGGTACCTCCATGCTATTCAGAAAGGTAACAGCAGACATGGGAACTAAAGGAAAAGAGTGAAGGCTGAGAGCTCTGAGCAGAAGGACCTGACTGCAGCATCCCTTTCCTAAAAGCAGGAGGGGAGACATCCTGTGCAATTCAATGTCTACAGTATTTTATAACTCTGCCACAGGGAGCTCACCCCCCACACCAGGGTCCCAGTCCCTCCCTCAGCATCCCATCACCCCAGTTCCTGTGACAAATGATGCTCCCATTTCTCCCTCACACCAACAGAGCCAGTCTCAAAATCCTCCTGGCTATTCCCAGGCCATTTCTACAGAGCTAATGCATTAACAAAACTATTTCTTGCTTCTTTCACTTTCCCAATTTCTCTCCTGTTTTTAATTAAACACTCCCTGCTTGTGAAAGTGGGGCAGGGAGGGTTTCTTTGCCTTTCTGTAAAAAAAGCCCACCAAGAAAGTTTCCTTAATCTCTCACCAGTGTAAAATAAGCTTTCATTATGCCAACGAGAAAGCTTCAAAGTTTTAATTAATTTCTCTGCTTACATAAGCATAACAATATTAGTCATGTTGGCCTATAAATTGTAGCGACCAGTGTGGATTTTTAATTAAATTAATGTCCTTACTTTCAGAGGCATGAAATATATTCCACCACATGCACTATCTCCTCAATACTTCTCCTCCCTGACTCCCCCTCAGTTCTTTGTGGCCTGCATAGGTGGGTTCAAAGCTGGGCACAGCAGAGGAGCTTACCAGCCAACCACTTATAAATTAACACCGTGTTTGGAAAAGGTATTCTTTCAGAGAGGCAGGACCTGTTCACACACCCTACAAACCAAATGAAACAAGAAACCACAGGGATATGAGGGTAGTGGAGGAATGAATATGCCCACATATAAAAGATACTCCTTGCTGTCTGTGATTTGTGAAATATTGTACAAACACAACTTTGGTTTGCTATTGTAGCCATTTACTGGTGCTTAATAAAACATTTGTTCGTGTGATGACGTCTACAGCAATTCATAGGCTCATTTAATCATGGAAATGGAGGGCTCAAAGGAACCTCAAGAGATCAATTACATCCCCTGGTCCTCTCCTGAGCTATATAATAAATAAGAGCAACACAAGAAGCAAAACCAAAATGTGTAGGGAGAGTGGGTATGGTTAAGAGTGTGGGCTCCTTCTGTGTTAGAGGTTATCACAGATAAATTGTCCTTGGAAAATAAATTCTCTTATTTGCCACATGCTTTAGTTCAGCTGTAACTCATACCAGATGAATTAAAGCTTGACTAATAATTCTGATGTTCTTCTTACTGAGGCTTTAAGAGTGTGTACTTAATGACTAAAATGTGTTTATTTAAAAATGACATAGCAGAGCCATGACAGCCTTTTGCAAACTCCAACAACCAGTCTGTTTTGCTGCCTGCAGTTCAGATAAAGAAATTGCCTTCCAAAGCAGACAATAACCTTTGGTCTCTGCAGTACATCCCAGAGAAGAAATGACTTTACATTACATACACACAGCACCACCACACCATGGACTCATCTAAATCAACAACTGCTGAGCTATTTTGGTCAGAGCTACGGCCTGATGCAGCTCTTCCAGTAATATCATACTGGGAGCACAACTTCTGTGTGTGTCACTGGCTCCTGAGGACACAGGTTTGTGTATTTATCCCTGCAAGGGTGGAACCAGTGCTCTGCAGGGGCTGTGCTGCAGCCCTGCCCCTCTCACTCCTTGCCTCACATCCAAGGCATGCAAAAGGTGGATGACCCCTCAATCTGAAGTACCAAAAACCACCCACACAGCACCTGGGGAGGACACAGCCTGTGGGCAGAGCCAATGAGGTCACCAGAGTTCGGGTGACATGGTGCAAGACGTAGATGTAGATGTAGATATAGATGTAGATGATGTAGATGTAGATGTAGATGATGTAGATGTAGATGATGTAAATGTAGATGTAGATGATGTAGATGTAGATGTAGATGTAGATGATGTAAATGTAGATATAGATGTAGATGTAGATGTAGAGGTAGATGATGTAGAAGTAGATACAGATGTAGATGTAGATGATGTAGATGATGTAGATGTAGATGATGTAGATGTAGATGATGTAGATGTAGATGTAGATGTAGATGTAGATGTAGATGTAGATGATGTAAATGTAGATGTAGATGATGTAGATGATGTAGATGTAGATGATGTAGATGATGTAAATGTAGATGTAGATGTAGATGTAGATGTAGATGTAGATGTAAGTAGAGATGGATAAGGATGTGGATATAGATATTCATATGCTATTATACCGTGGGGGTTTTGTTGTTATAAAATAATTATGAAGATGACTCCTCATTGTTCCCTTTGCCTGCGTGTCACCAGGCACCCAGAACCAGCTGAAGTGCTGCATGGCTCCCCTGTCAGTACGTGAGCCCAGCCTACACCGCTGTCTGGAAGGAGCCCAGGGACCCCAGGGTGTTTCTCACTGGGGAACAAAAAAAAGGCACTCTCCATCCTACAGCCAACAGTGTGATGCACCAGCAGCAGTTTTGCTTTCTGTCCAGGCAGAAACAACTCCCCCAAGCCTCCTCCATACTTTATTTCCTGAGCTGGAATTCTTCCC
The DNA here is from genome assembly GCA_013400575.1 of Peucedramus taeniatus. NCBI lineage: Eukaryota > Metazoa > Chordata > Aves > Passeriformes > Fringillidae > Peucedramus > Peucedramus taeniatus. Next base: position 748,924 of record WBNO01009266.1, read on the forward strand.
AGCATCTGGAGGGGACTTACCTGCTCAAGTCTGTCAGCAGGAAGCCAAGAAACATTTGCTGACCAAGCCAGCAAAGTGACTACACTCCAGCTCTTCCAGGAGCTAAGCAGGATTCAGAAATCTTGAGGTAGAAACTTTCTTATGGATGGGTGTAGGATTTAGAGGGTACTTTGGTATTGCTCCAGCTCACTGCACATTTAAGCATGATATGCACTCTTCCCAGCCCAGGTGTATGAGGCTCCTGGCTTTGAAGATCATTCACTGTGATAAGCAAATAAATAAAATATTTGTTTGGCTGGAGAAAGGCTGACAGCTGGTATAGCAGTGACCTCATCCAACTGAAAGTACATGAGGAATCAGCTGGGTCTGCCTCTCTTTGCATATTCAGATTTTAAAAGATGGAAAAGTGGCTTCAGCTAGGGAGACCAGAAACAACTTCCCAGTGGGATAACAGAAAGCCAGGACTTTCTTAAACCAACTTCTTAGTGAGACAGCAGACCATACCAGGAGTGAGGTAGGCTCAGAGCAGAGCAGACTCTGTGTTAAACACCCAAGAGGAGCTCTCAAATAGGTTGGCCATGATAAAGAAAGAGGGGTGAAGATTTTTTTGTTTTGGATTGGATTGGATTGGTTTGGTTTGGTGTGGTTTGGTTTGGTTTGGTTTGGTTTGGTTTGGTTTGGTTTGGTTTGGGGTTTTTTTGTGGTGAAGATTTTTCTCTATTTCTGTTTATCTGAGTGAACACAACATTTCGGTTTGGGTTTTTTTTAACCTTTCATCGTCTTCCTCAAAAGCAAAATGTCAAAAAAAATCATGTCACAAAAAAATCTTTCAAACTTCAAAAAACATGGCCTTAGTGATGAGGCTAAACGGCCCCTAAGCAGAGGACAGGACTTAGAATGTGATTTTCACTGCCTTTTGTCCTGAAATTACCATGTTACACTGGCAAAATATCTCTGCACAACAACATTAAGCCATAAACTATCTGGCAATGCCTGGTATCTATGCAGAAGTCTAATGGCAGGACCATGAGGGAAAGGCAGGTTTGCTGAAAGATCACAGAACCTACCATAAGGCCAAACAAAATCAGGACAGAGCAAGACCTGGTCTGGAGTGTGGAGAAATAGCTGCTGCTCCAGCCTGTGTGTTACATATTTATTACTGCCACACTGGGAGTCATAAAGCACTGCAGAGGTGAAAAAATGTGCTTATCTGTGAGCAGAAGTTCTGGGCTTCCTTGGCTCTGCAGAACAGCCCTGTAAAGAGGTGATGGATGCTCACCCTGCTAAAAGAGAGGTGGCCACCATTAGCAGCTCAGGATTCCAGATCCCTGGTGTCCAAAATGAAAAATCAGAGTGGAAAAAACAGGCACAGAGCTTAAAGGGATGGATTTGTTGGGGTATTGCACCATATTTGAATGGTGATCTTTGAGGCTGTGAATCCTGGCATTGCTCTGGTATAGAAGGATACAATCCTGTAGCAGGTATGGTAGAACCAGGACATAGTATCATCATTCTCCCATGGAAATAATGCAGCTAAATTATGCTTTTGTTTTGGGCAACAAACTCATTGGCATGGTAGAGGCAAACCATTAACAGCAGCAAAATAATGCAAAAAAACCTATTCCACCTTAAGCCCACGGACCATCTCAAGGCACCTACAAACTACAATAAACAGTTAAAATCCCCCTAATGAGAGTTATGTTTGCAGAGTTGAGGTCAAATTATAAAACTGTGACCTGGACTTTGGCTGAAACTTCAGAGTTCAGGAGTTTTCATAACAAAGGTTTTACTTCATTTTGACATTGCATGTGAATTGTGAAGCAGGAGAGATTCTTGAGAAAATATTGAGGAAAATAAATGTTTTCCAGACAGACATCAGTTAAAAAGAAAAACAAACCCGCAAGTATTAATTTTCACTTTAAAATATTAAAATTAAATTATTAATTAGTATTAACATTCAGACAAGCATTTAAAAAACCTGCTAAATGTTTTCCAAATAATTTTAATACAAACATTTTAGAGAAAGCAAGGGCTTTTCATAATGCCATTAATTTAAGTGAAAGTTCAAGTTCCTAGTGGATAAAGAGGAATGTGAATTACTGAACTCAGTGGAGAAGCCTTGGTAGATCAGGAAGGATTTGCTGTCTGAAGGGATGTCTGCACTGCAGCACAGAAAGAAATTGGGTGAGATTAAAGATAATTTATCTGCAAGGTCTAGGTTTGAGGGAACAGCAATACACTTGTGTCTAACAAATAGAAAGAAAAAATGGGACCATAAATTAGGTCAGGTAACATATCTGAATGCAAAAGTCCTTTCACTCTGTAACTATTTTTTGGCTGTGCAGATCAGGCAGTATTTTGTTTGGCTGAGTCAAGAACTGAGATGACTACTGACAAAGTGAATAAATAAATCAACAGGGGCCTGACACCGTTTTCAGCTTGACCAATTTAACTCAAGACCAGTTGTTCTGAAATTATTCAAGTTCTTTCAACACACAAATGGTAAATGAGATTAGACCTGGGGCGTTCAGCACCAGAGAGTTGCCTCTGTCTGCTAAATATAATGATTTAATCCTTTATGTAACCAGGAGGTAAAGAGGGCCCACAGCTTCATTATGTCCCTGGACAGAAAACAAGGCTCAAAGAAGCAGATCTGTGACTCCTGGTATAAAATGTTGGGCAATAATGAATTGCATCTTTCAGGTGTAGGCATTGGTAACAGCCAGTGGGTTTGAGGTCATTAAAGAAGGCTGTGGAAAAAAGAGCAGATTTGTGTAGAAAGTTTAGTAACATGATCTCAGATCAGATTAGCTGCTGACACGGAAAATTATCTCCATGAGCCGCTTTAGATAAGGGGGGAAGGAAATGAAAAAATTCAGAGAGTGTCTGCTGAAAGCCAAGGGTGATACACCCCCATGCCCTGGTGTAAGAGAGAAAGGAACAGGATTCTGGGCTTCATTTCCAGTGTCCTTTCTTTACACAGCACTGATTACAGCCACAGCCCCATGAAAGTCATGGGTTTATAGAAACTGGGGCAGAGCAGATTATAAACAAAAAAGAACTGAGGAGAATCTCCCTCCTCCCAGGTGATATTTTGCAGCCTGAGGTTGTGAATTACATCCTTTCCTTGTCAATGCTCTTACTCTGCCAGATGATAGGAAGCATCCACATTACAAATGGGAAACAGGCCCTAAATTCCTGTGGGGGTTTTTCTGAATGCCACAGTAGTTGGTAATATGGAAATATGTAAATTCAGGCTGATTAGAATGATTTGCTGGTACATACATATTTTCTGAATTTAAGAAATAAAGCATTTGAGGAATCAAGAGGCTGGCTTTCCTGAGAGAGCACAGAGAGAGGCTGGGGGAATCCAGCCCCACAGATATTTTACTGTGATGATTTTTTTTTTCAGTCTTTCACATGTTTCCTATGTAAGAAACTTTGTTTTTTATCTAAGAAATTGCTTCCATGTTTTTCTTGGTTTTCTCTTGTGTCTTTTTTTACTAAAATTCATCACACAGACATAGTGCTTTCTTCAAAATACTTAAGAGCAGCAGTGCATTCCCTACACTGTCTTTTTGAAATGAACTATCACCATTTGCTTTGTGGCATAAAATCTGTCTAGGGTGAGCTCCTATCACCTCTGGTCACCCTCCACTGCTGGCCAGGTCCTCAGCCCTGTGCAATGAAACCACTGACTGAAAGCACTGTGCAAGTGACCTCCCAACAGGTCAGATCAGCCAGGTTTCTGACCAGCTGTCTCCCCTCAGATCTGTTTTAAAAGAAAAATGTGCCACCAGCACCCATAGATACAAAACTCATCACCACCAGGAGTCTTTGCCCAGGGAATTATCTGCCTTGTGGGGAGAGGGTTTCCCCATCCTACAAAGTCTCCAGCAGCCACAGAAGATATCTGTGGATTATGAGGTGGGCCAATGTGTTGGTAAATCCCAAATTTAGCAGTGCAGATGCTGCACTGAGAAGGCCTTTGCCACAGGGCTCTGTCCTGCAGGAAGGGCTCCCCAGGCTGCCCAAAAAAGGCTGTTATGGAGAGCCTCACATCTGAGGATATGAGCCAAGTATGATAAATACAGTGAGCAGGAGCTGTGGGGAGCCTGCAGGATTAACGTGAACAATTCCATTCCATTGAAAATACCCTTAATGACAGAGAAGCATTAGGCCATGCTGAGCTCAAGGAGAAGTGGCTTTGTGGGACAGGGCAATGACAGCAGGAGCTCAGCTCAGGCTACCTGGGAAAATTTTCTAGGATGGAGATTAGATTGCTGTCCTACCACAGCTAGAGTGACAGAGCAGCCACAAAATTTAAGTTTTTTCTAAGTTCCAGAGTTCATGGCTGCCTGATTCTGACCTAACAGTCTCTGACAGAAATTGTCTTTTTTATTTTTACCTATCATGCAGTGTTTTGAGCACCTCCACAACAAAGTACTGAACAGTTTTCAATCACAGTGTCTCTGCTTACAAGAAAAACTTTGAGGGAAACTTAAGGATTTTACTGATCCCTCAGTCACTGCAATGCTCATGCTGAATGCCCCTTTACAGCCTCCTAGTGAACACAAAGGAAATTTCAGTTCACTTGGGCAATGTGGTTTGTTTTTAATAATTAGAAGAATATTTAATTTATTAGATAAAAAAGTGGAACATTCAAAAAATCTAATGAGTTTCTAGGTGTGTGATCATTATGAGGGAAAAGTCAACTGCATAAAATAAAACCACAGCACACAACCAGTTTTTGATCATTATTGCTGTCAAATAGGATTCTTGGCAGAATTTTTACACTCTGGTCAGCACTGCTGTGGTATTAACAAGCATATTATCTGGGCACATGAAGATACCTGTGCATTTAGTGGGCCAGGTGGAGCTGTAATTGTTATGACTGCATGGAACATCAAAGATAAGCAGAGAAGATCACTGAGCTCCACTCTAGGTGCAGAAAACATTCAAACTATTGAAATTTTTGGTGCTTTCCCCTTCTAATTCAGGCCAAAAGATGAAGTCTATTTGTCAGTACTTTAGAGGGTTATAAGAGATCTTTCTTCAGTCAGTTTTGCACATCTTTTAGCCTAGCCCAGAGACCTAGAGGGAAAATTGCCTTCAACACCACAAAAATAGAAGCTGTCATGCTTCAGAAGAAAAGCTGGCTACCAGCTGTGAATATGAATGTATTTTTCATTTAGCTTTTCTGATTCAAAGTTGAGCATGAAAGGTGTAATGATACTTCCTTTGAGACAGGTTTTGATAAAATTAAAGGGATCACACCTGTGTGTAGTTAACTGTCACATACTCAATAATTCAACCTCCAGTCATGGATACAGAGCCAAGTCTGCATCACAGACTGAACAGCAAATTGATCTTCAGTTTCAACATACAATCTTTGAATCCAAGAATTTTATAATGAGGTCTCTAGCACAGGAGGTCTTACTCTTATACAGAAATAATTACAGAGAAAATTTAACCAGCTAGTTCTACACCAAGGTTTCACCATCCCAAACTAAAAATGTGCCTTTCCAGTAACCTGGATCCAGATAAGCTCTCCCTCCACTGTGTTTAAAAGGCGTCTGAATTTGTATTTTTTTTAAATTATTATATGTCTGTATACCTCAAGTGTTGTAGGACATCCATTCCAAAAAAAGAGGTTTGGTTCCCACAGTTGTAGGTTGCCTTGCTAAACTTTTCTTTGACCTATGTGATGAGGCTCCTACCTCAAAATGAGAGGACCTCTCAGCAATGCAAGGATTGTCATTCCTGTATTGCAGTGTCCTCTGGTGACCAGGTGTGAAATTAGGCAGCTCTAGCAGGGTCAGCACCATCTCAGAAGGGTTGTGCCATCAAAGATCCAGGGGGCTAAGGCAGAACCCTGCCTGAAGTCCATTTGGTCTGGGCTTGACCCCCACAATTCTATAGCACCATCAGGGTACTGTACTGCCTATCATGATTTTCCTCACATTTCTCCCAAATCCAAATTTCTGTAGGCCTTTTCAGACATTTAATTTCACTCTTATTGAGGTCTCTGGGCTACATCATGTAGTTACCAATGCCTTTGTTTTCTTCTAAAAGGCCAGCAAAAACAAAACAAAACAATAAATATTGAGATAGTATGACCCAAATGCTAAATTCCAGGATGTTTACTAATTATATTAGTATCTCTTGAGATACAGTCCACTGAGGAGGGGACAGTGTCTCTTGCTGACTTGGGTCAAACTCCAGAAAACTTTTGAAAGCTGCCTGTTAATGACTCACTTCCTTCCATCAAAATGAGGAATTGTAATTGCAGTTGTGCCACAGTGACATGACTTTTAGGTCAAAAATTTAAAGAAGTTAAAACATGAGAACTGCCAGACAAGAGCTCATCCAGATCACTAGAGGAAAATCAGACATTTCTGAGCTCGTGGGGAAAACAATGAACACAACAGTATCCTGTTTTTACATGCATTTGATTAAGGAGATGCCCTTACAGAACTCACTAATACTGAGTTCTGTAAATCTTGGTAGGCCAGGAAAATCTTATGGAATGCCAAAAGCAGTGTCCATATTAAAAATGAGGCTGCAGTAAGTCACAACCTACCATCAATGAATACAGCTGATACTTCCAAAAATGTTTTCAATACAAGAAGAAAAACTTATACACTATCTAGTAAACCATAGATCCTAAACCTTTCCTGAATTTGCAGGCATGCCTCAGCTCTAACTCAAAGCAGAAAGCATTGAGTTAGTGGAGGAAAAGCTGACACTTTAACTATTTAATAAAACATGGCAGCAAAGCAGGAAGTGGTGAATGATGTTTCATGTATGAGCTGATTGAGGATACAAGTTAAAATACAGTCCCTAAATGGAGTTCCTACAAGGAGCAACCAGGAAAAACCAAAAACAACAGAACATTTACAGGGATTTGATACATTTATGGCTAACATTATATAAGGCTGCTGTCTTTGTCAGCTGGAGCTGAACTCTGCTGGAGCACTTCCAGTCCTATAAGCTTTGTTCCCATGGACCAAATTTACTGGAGGATGCATCCCACTTCTTTCCACTGAAGTTACCCAAAGCCATGTAAGCTCCAGGCTCTGATAAGTGTGCGTGACACAACTTCTCTCTCCCTGCTGCACCATCTCTTTGAACTGTCCTTTGGCAGAGCACATATCCTGCCACTGGCTCTGGAGGAAAACAAGGAAACCAGACTCTAAATCTGTGCATGTCAGTTTGCAGTTTACAGCTACATGCTGTGAAGGTTCTTCCCCACTCCCAATCTCAGAGAGGGCTCAAGTTTCCAACTGTCATTGTGTTATCATAAATATTCAATGGAAAACTCTGATAGTAAATATCCCTGGAAAAAGGAGCTCCTTGTTCCCTGGAATAAGGAGCTAAGGGCCTGTGTAAGGGAACCCCTACCCCTCAGAAACTTGTCTCCAGTTTTCTCCTCTTACTTTCAGACAGATCCATTTCAATCACAGCTCCACATTTCTTGTAGCTTTGCTTGTTCCCGGGTGTCAGAGGATAAAAAGCTTTGGTGCTTTGGCATTATATTCAACAGCAAAGTTACAAGAGCACTATAGGGATGAGGAGAATTTTATCAACCTGCTTTGGAAGAATGACATCAAACACAATGTGATAGTGCTAGTGTTGTAGTAATGGAATAAAATGGTCATCGAGTGTTTGAGAAGTTAACTGGAAACCCATATCAACAAGCTTTTTTTAATGAATAGTTTTATTGTCTATCAAATTGCAGTTGGATTATTATTCTGGTGTCACTGCCAATGCAGTGCCCAGCACCAGAATACCTGCAGTGGTTGGTGCAGTACAAACAAGGGGTGCAAAGACAGCCATCTCCCCAAACAATTTACAACTAACACAGCAAACATAGCCCAGAAGGGGATTTTGCTGTAAAATAGTGGAAACAAATAGCAACATGACACAAACAATAATTTGGGGAAATTATCCTTGCTGGCTTTTGGTGTTCTCCTGGATGAAAGGACTGTGTCAAGAAAAGGTTGTTTTTTGAATGCGTGACTACAGAAGAGTTCCTCAGGAGATATGAGTAGAAAGTGACAAACAGAGAGCCCAAGAGACCTCAGCATCAGTGGGATATGTGCTGAAGGACATGCTGAAGGGACTCTAGAAGGATTCTAGAGATGTAATTCAAGAGACATCTTTAAAGATATTTGTCAGTTGCACCAAGGCGATGTCATTGTGGCCATCCACAAACATGTTCATGAACAAACATGAAGTCAGGAACCACTGCTGAATCCCATAAAAGCTGAGTTGTCATAGCTGGGACTCCTGTCCTCATGGCTAGAAAACCTGAGCATTCTAGGATGCCCATGGAACCTCTCTAGTGGCCTAAATGTCATTTGGGATACCATTCTGATTCTCTTTGTAGGGTTGTATCTTGGATCAGCTGACCTAATCCAGAGCAAACCCAAGGAGCTAAGCTAATTTTCCTTAGTCAAAGCATCTTGTCAAGTTTAGTTACAGACATAAGGAGTTCAAATTTTAATTCCGCCGAGAAGAGAATTAATATTTGCCTGGATAAAATCTTTTTACATGCTCCAGATCAGTAGGATTTGGAAGTGACACTACCACCACTTTCCAAATTCAGGCTGACAGCACAGCCCAGTATCATGTCAGAGGAAACAAGAGTATGCTCAGAAAGCTCAAATCTATCGTGCAGAGGGAACTGCTGAAAATAAATGTTAAAACATCAGACACATCTGGACCCAATCCATAAGCAAACTTTCCATAGAATTTGAACTTGGTTTCAAAGAATAGTGGGAGGGGAGGGAAGCTATAAAGCCTCCTGTGATGTGACAAGTGAGGGCTGTTTCATTAAGGTGATGTTGTGCTTTTAATTAGATAGTCATTTCATTTGGCTCTAAAGTGTCAAGTATAATTAATATGACATTGGTAATCATTACTCCATGGTAATCTTGGGAGTTGGATTTTTTTTTCATTGTTCAAAGATCACACACTGCTCTGATGGAAGTGGGATGATCCTTTTGCTACCAGTCTGGAAAATCTCTTGTTTCTGTGCTTGTGTCTTGCCCTATTGTCTGTCTTTTCTTCCTTTACTAAGGAAGGGATTTGCTATCAAAGGTTTTTCAGACTTCTGTGTTGCAATAGCCTGAGTGCCACAGGAAAGGCAAGGATAGGCACAGGCAACCAAGAGTCTGACTATCTGTCTTTCTACAGATGCAAACATTTGATTATAGGGGCTGAGGGGCATAACTTTAACATATGCACACACACATACACACTGTGGCACCAGCAGGATGCAATATGGTCACTGTAGTGGATCATGGCTGTGCCCATCCCTGCATGGTCATATTGTGGTTAAAGGAAGTTTTCATCTATGTTATTTATACTACACTTTTCTCAAACATAAGTCTTTTCTTTCTTCTTCACAGAGGAAGTAAAATGCTGGGTTTTTCCCCCACTCTCTCAGAAAGATAGACATGCATGAGTTCAGGTTTTACTCCTTCATCTTTCTGTGCAGATACCTCCGGATGTGTAACAGGAACTGACATTTTGGTTTTTATCCAATATAGCATCCTCAGACACCAAATTAGAATGTCATGACTGACCTGGAGACCTTAAAACCAGGTTTTGCTGCGGGATTTCTCATCTTTTAATTCATCGTCTTCTAATTGCTTAACTTGGTGTGGCTGAGTATGGAACAGTCAACAAACTGCTCCCATAGAGGGGACTGCAGGGTGCACTCTGTCGCGACCCTCATTGAGGTCCAAACCTCCTCAGAGAACCATGATTTGGGCTTTCTTCCTGGGATATTTGTTGTCCAGCTTCTTAAGGATATCACTGAATACGAGTTTCTCACTGTTCCTCCAGTGCTGCACTAACATAAACCCATCTTCAATAACGTGATGAATCGTAGGGTTCGTGAGATTGCGCAGCACGGAGCAAGGCAATCGAAGAAACACAGACCTTCCTAAGTGGCTTATTAAACACAAACAACTGTGCCTGGCAGGCAGACTCACACTGTGAGCCAAGGCTTGCTCTCCTGCCCAAGTCTCAGTGTTGTCTTTGCTCACCAGGGACCCCAAAGCCTGTGGCCTCTTTGCACAGCCTGCAAGGACACCAAGGGACTGAGCCCCAGGCTGCCAGTGAGCACGGGATTGCAGCGGCTGCTTGGGTAAGTCAGGCATTTCCTATTTTCTGTAGAGATTTGCTAAATCTAAACATTTTAAAACAAATACAAGAACTGAAGCCTCTTCTCCTCGTGGCACAACAGGATGCTCTTCCACTGTTTATCTTGGTTGAGCACAGGAAATTGTGTTGTAGGGAAGCACTGGTGCAGATACAACTTGTTAGGGTGTTGTATTTGCCCAAAATGTCTGGAAAGGATTCAGGGTAATCTGCAGACATTCAGCCAGATAGATGTGTTCCTCAGGGCTGGTGTGAGTCATGGAGCACTGACCTGCTGGGGAAGGAAAGAGATTAAATAATTTACAGTAAAAGCCATTCTGGTCTTTGTAGCTACGTGCACATACAGACCTGCCTCATCTCAAAGCACCAGAAAGGACTCATGAGATCTTCAAAAATTATGAGAGCTCTAATTATGGCAGGCATTGAAGAGATTGTGGTTCTCCTCAAGGTTCAACAGGACTAAGTGTTCTCATTTGAAGCAGAAGATTAGGACCAAAGGATGCTGCTGTTACTGAAGGCACAGGCACAGAAGCACGTTCCTCTGATTCGGGAGCAAATCGACTTAGTTATGGTAGCTGAGGCAGGCCATCCTCACCCAGCAAATGTGAATTATTGCCATCTAGCTTAACCCACAGTGGAAGGAGTTTCAGATAAATTGCATTCTTTCACATTAGCCATGGAGTGGGGGCACACACCCTGACAGTTACTACATCTCAGCTGACGCTTAAGCCTAAACAGGATTTAAGTGGAATACAAGTTGTCTGTATCTTCTAGCAAGAAGACCCCAGATACCAGCTGTTGGGAGAAATGGCTACTCTTCACATGCTTTTCAATATATGTACTGTCATATATGCCTAAGCTCAACCCAAGCTTATGCAAGGAACACAGATCCATGGCATGCACACAGCACCAGACCTACCCATTCCTGATGCTGGTGCACCAGGACCTGAGGTAGATGGATGTTGCTGCTTTTCACTTGTTCATCTTTTTTGTTTAGAAACAAGAGCCCACTGAGCCAGCATCCATGCAGTTTAGTATTCTACCTCTGACTCAGTTCGAGTGCTTGAAAGACCTAAAATTGTGGTAAAGACAGAAGGAAGAATAACCTACAGAGGTCTGATTTCTAACATTTTAAAAGGGTACAGTAAGTTCTGAAGCTCTAGGTTTAATAACTTTCGCAAAATCCTTTTCATCATTAATTATAACTGGATAGTCTGGATAGGAATATATATTTAAGTCCTGCCCAGTATCCAGAGGCAAGAGAAGATGAAAAATAAGGAGGGACAAATGTTGAATAGATTTTTTTTTTTTTTTAAATCTCAACATTTTTGGCAGAAGCTTGAGGATAGTTTTAATTTTATCCCAATTATCTCAGACTACCCTAGTTATGGAAAACTTGGAAGCCAGCCAAGTTTTCACCACATGAGGAATTTGATAACTTCAATAAATAATTTTATTAATAGCTTTTGTGTCTGTGTGTGTGTAACATCTGGGCACATGTAAGTGTTAACAATCACTAATGTTTCCTTCTCTGATAAAATGACTGAAACCATCTCAATGTGTCCAAGCAGCCTCACCTCACTCTTCTCTCCCCTTTCCAGTTCTGATACTAGCAAGGTCATTATCATTGCCAACAACTCAGAAACAAAAATCAAAACAAAAATGTAGAAAACAGATTAAAAACCACCTCCCTTTCATAATTCAATGCCATAACATTCTAAAATAAGCTCATAAATAAGTGCTTGAGGGATTGTTTTGTTCTGTTCAACCAACACAATGGTTTTGTGGTGCTTTACAACTCTGTCTTGGCATCTTGTTCACCAGGAGATGGCTCTTTTCCTACTCATCAACTGGGCTAAGAATGGAAAGGAAATAATCCATATAAAAAAAAATAAATGTCCTCTCAGCTGCCAAGTGCTCTGAAGTTCATCTGGGTCCACCACCTGGCCAGCTTGGCTGAGAGCTGTGTCCAAGGTCACATCACTGAAGGTGTGTGGCCAGTGGTGATGCTTTGGAGAAGAAATGATGGTTCCTCTTGATGGCCAACTGTGGTGCAAGCTGGAGTAGAACCTTCCAACAAATCCTGTAAATTAATAGTATCTTTAAATTAACATTTTCACTCCTTAAGAATCCATTAGAAATAATTTCTTTTCAAGACTGAACAGAGGGGATAACAGAAAAATTACTTGCCTAACTAAATGTCCACTTTAAGGGGCCCCTTTATATTTAAGGGAAATAGCAGGAAGATAATTCAAGGTAAAGCTTATCTGAGGGCTCTGAATTCCCACTTGTTAAAGCATTCATTTTTCATCAGACTATGCCTTTTATGCCTTAAGGAGATAGTCTGTACAGCCCACAGGGGAACAATATTGTGGCTTTCATCATATATTTTCAAACTTCACTGAGACACGCTCTCTTTGGTAGCCTTGCCACAAAAGTGTTTTGACCTTATAAAAATTACCAGCATTAGTTATATGACAATGTGTTTGTGCCTTCCTCATTATTTTAACTTGCATTGGGACATCAGGAGAAGGAATTTAATCACAGGGATTTAATAGTATATTAAATTAGTTTTTTAGAAGTCCTAGTAATAGTAGAAGTCATAATAATCCCAGATGGTCTGGTGGTACAGTGTCACAAGCACAATAATAATTCTCTGAGATATTGTGAGAAATGACCTTCACCTGGTGGCTTCTCACAACACCACTGCTCAGTGGAATGCTGACTCTCTTGGGAGAACCATACAGTCTGCAGAAAATGTATTTGGCTCTTTAATGTTAATTCAAATGCAGATTTGGCTGCACAGTCAAGGCAAATGTTGGAGTTAATTAATTTATTCCAACTGGCAAGGGATTGAGCACATTGCTACTGTTTGAACACAGTGTTCACCCTCATCACCCCAGGCTGTCCCACCTACATTCAGGATGCCATTTCATCAGTCTCTCAAATGTCCTCTCCCTTATTTGTTAGATCCATGTTTTCAGTACTGGATGAATTGTCTCCCTAAAACAGGCTGAATGAAATATGCCTCTTTCTCTTCAGTGATTTTAAACAA
>WBNO01009266.1:765417-880405 GCA_013400575.1 Peucedramus taeniatus
GCTGAACTAATAGTGAACTTTCATAGAGCAGGTCATATAATAAACTTCCATGAATTACAGTTATAAGCTGCTATAAATTGCTCTGCCGCAGGTTCCAAGCAATGTTTTTGCTGTTCTTTCACTAAAGCTGCAGTAAATCCTTAGAAAGAAGAACCAAAAAAGATGTAATCTGCCCTCAAAATTTGCAGCCTTATTACACAGTTGCTAGCCCACTGTCAGTCACACAATGCAAAAAGTGGAGTCACTATTTGCAATACTGATCAAGGAAATTTTTGTTAATCCCGTGCACAAATTGGAACAAAACTTTGATAGTTTCAGAGTGTAGATATTTCTCTGAAGAAAGAGGAAAAAAAAGTCAGATTTTTTTTCAAAATGCAAGGACTTTGGCTTTAGACAGCAGTTGTTCACCTCCAGCACGAGTAAGGAGTGCACAGCTCCTCTGAAAAGCAAGTCCAACAAAGCAACAGACTTGTATAACACCCAGTTATTTTACAAATCCAGCCGTGACATTCCTTGTCCCTTGGGTCTCCCACCCTTTGATCAACCCCAGACTCACAGAAAAGGGCAGCTTTAAAAATTAAGTGAATACAGACACAAGTTACTCCCTTCTCTCTTTCTTTTCTCTCCTTGCCTTTCCCTACCTTCTGTCCTAACAGACTCTTTCTGCCAGTGACCTGTACTGTGACACCCTCCATCCACCCCACTGGGATGTCTTCTCCTCCACAGCAGTTAACATTGGTTTCCAGTACATTCCAGTAATAAAATTAGTATTTTATTACCAGTATCTTTCCCTGGGAAGCAGTTCTGTGTGCTAGAGGCTGATGGATGGGGTATCCTGCACTTCTGATTAAACATGGCCAGGAATGTGATACACGGGCATCAACAGACAAACCTGCCAATGAGGCAGCCTGGGAAGTGATAAAGCTTCTAATTATGATTCCCAAATTACTTTAGCCTTTTGTCCTGAAGTATTCCATGTAAAGCCTTCACAGGCCAAAGCACATTAGGGTTAAGTATTGTGATGTGTAACTTTGAGACACTGATGCCTTTTTCTGAACAAGTCATTAATGCACAGCCCCTCAAGATGCTGAGTTCCCACAGTTTTCACTAATATCAATAGAATTTGAAGAATTTGGTGCCTGCAACGTGCAAGGGCAGGATCCAACATCTGGAATAGATGTCCCATCCCAGCTATGTGTGATATCTACAGCTCCTGATACTAAAAATTTTCCTGGATAAAAAATCTCAGCACAGCCAAAGGTCTGTTTATCATTTTCCCCTTGCAAATTGCAGCCATAGTTTGATTGTGTCTGCTGAAGCCTCTTACCTTTTTTTCCTCTTTGCTTGGTGACATTCACTATCATCTGTTAGGGGGAGCATCATTCACTCTGTTTCTATTCATGGGACATTCTTCAGTCACAAGTATGAGGCTAAGAAATTTTGTGAAAGCACAATCACAATCTGCTGAGGAGGAAAGTTGATATTTGGGATCCAGGAAGGAGAGAGGACAGAATGTGTTCAGTCAGCAGGTCCCACAGGGACTGAGAGGAGTGTTCCTTTGAGGAACTCCATCCTGTCTTGTGTCTTTTCCAGGCAATTAATTTTTCAGGAGTTGAAGAAGTAAAAGGTAACAAAACAGGTGAAAGGTAATGAAGGTCTTGAGAGGTCATGAAAGACCAAAATCCTTTCTTTATCTCCTGCAACAGGGCAAGATTTCCACCCAGCAATCAGGCCACAGGCTCCAACCTTCTCTCATAGGAGTCACCTCTACAGAAGAAGAGATGTGTGACTCCCTGCCCTGCCAGCTCTTCCCTCTGTGAAGAATTGAATGTACCAGACCATGAGGTACCAACAAGCATTAGCAAACTCCTTCCATGCTGACCTATCAACAGAAATCAAAGAACTAACTCTTCATTTTCATTACACACAGAACAACTGGCATTTTCCAGGCTATAAGACAAATGTATTCTCAGAATGAGGTCCCTACACATAGTATTTAGGCATTAGAGTATGTGTGGAAACATAACTCTCCTCTTATTCATTTCTGGGATGGTTGGCAGAAAAACTGCAGTGTTCCTCAGCTGATCTGAAGAAATGCAAGAGTAGCTCCTGCTGTCATTACAGAGCAATCTGTGGGTATAAAATTGCTAGGAAAAATAATAATCAATTTCTAGAAAAGTGTGGAAGAGTACTTTGAAAGAGATAAGTTTCTCATTTCAATACCTCTGCAGTAAAGGCATGGGCACAGGCCATGGGTACGAATGAGATTTCTCCATAGGAAGAGCTGGATCCAGCACTTAGCCCAGGTCTTGGGAAGCAGCAAACACAGGTGTGGGAAGGCACAAGGACTGAACATCAGTCATGCCTGAGGCTTCATGCTCTTAGAGATCTCAGCACCACCACAGGACTGTAGGTGGGGAGGAGCAAAGAGCTGGGCTGTGGGTGTGGCAAGCAGTGCCATCTTTGCTAACAGGGTCAGAGATATCACATCAAATACATCTTTTCATAGGCCTCACACATGTATACAGGCCTGTTCCAAAACTCACTGAAATCACTGGGACCCTCTCCACTGACATCAACAAGCTCCAGATCCGGCCCCTAAAGAGCTGCAGGAAGACTGCAGCCATATGGGATTATTTCTGAGTCACAATAGTAAGAGAAATCACAAAAATATGTTGGCTGATTTTAGATGGTAAACATAACAGTCTTGGCAGGTTCAGCAAGAGACCAGATTCTAAGTGGTCTGGAAGCTAAACTCTCATCCTCAGAGGTGGCTGCTTGGGGTGAAGACCATGGAAAGAGCAGTGTGGGCAGGCCAGCATTGCTACTGACTGTTTTCTACCTGTCCTGTGGACACACAGAGCTCTCCACATCTGGCAGCCTGAAAGCTAAAAATTCCCTGTGTCCAAACAAACCCATGGGAAAGGACATACTGAGCTAGATAAATTATAGTTATGAAATACAAGTATTTAATTAAATCTTGTCTGGCTGTATTTTGTACCCTTCCAAAAAAAAAAAAAAAAAAAAAAAAAGTCCAACTTCAAAACTAATCTGGAACTGACTGCCTATGTTATAATTTACTAGCAACTCTGTTGTCATCACTTGAGTTCATAGAAAGGAAAAATAAGAACAGCAACAGCTTTCATCAGTCCCCATTTAAAAAACAAAAAATGCTGCATTTTAAAGAAAAAAAATTAAATACAGTGATATACCCAAGTCCAAGTTTGTAGTAACTGCAGGGAGGTCGGGCAGGTCAGCCAAGGTGGAGAAGGGTGGGTCAGGCTAGCAGAGGGCAGACAGGTTTCCTGGTGTCCTCCCCCTGCCTGGCCTGGAACCCCTCCTGAGCCTGCCTCTGGCTGATGAACTGCTCTGGCTCCAGCTGAGTCAGGGCATCTCCTGACTCTCTGCCAGCAGCTGCATGTCTGCATGAAGGTGCATAAAACAGAGACTGAGGACAAGAAAAATCTGTGGGCCAGTTGCAGAGTTGTGCCACAAGAGAGGCTCTTTGAGATGTGATTTTTCTGTGACCACTGCCCTTGCAGCAAACGCCTTTCCGGATCCTGACTGCTCCACATCCAGATCCAAGACTGAAAGATGAGTAAATCCTCTACTCTCCC
Source organism: Peucedramus taeniatus (assembly GCA_013400575.1). NCBI lineage: Eukaryota > Metazoa > Chordata > Aves > Passeriformes > Fringillidae > Peucedramus > Peucedramus taeniatus. Next base: position 769,035 of record WBNO01009266.1, read on the forward strand.
ATCCATCCCATCAAGGAATCATAGAAATATAGAACAATTTGACTTGGAAAGGGCCTTTTAAAACTCATTTAGTCCAACCACCCCACCATGGGCTGGGACACATCCCACTGGACCAATTTGCTCTAAGGTCCATCCAACCTCACCTTGAACACTTTCAGGAATGAGGCATCCACAGTTTCTCTGGACAACCTCTTCCAGTGTTTTACATCCTTATTGTAAAAAAAATTTTTCCTTTTATCTAATCTAGATCAACCCTCCTTCAGTTAAAAACCATTACCCCGTGTCCTTGTAAAAAGTTTATTTACATTTCATGTCTTCCTCTTAGCAGCCATTTGTTCAAGGCACACAGGAACAGCAGTCAAGGCTTGTGAATGGAAGTTTTCATATATTTAAATAATATGAAAGATGTCAAGGGCAAAAGAGCACTACGACTGTTTTGCAAAGTAGTTTATAAAATCTGCACTGCCCAGCAGATTTTCCTCAGACTGAGAGCTGAGGGGAAATAGAGGCAGGGCAGCAGGGCTGGTGGCTCTGCGTGTTGTGAAAGGGCAGCTCCATCCCAGGTAACTTTCTTGGAGTGGTTCTCTGGACATTTTCTGTCTGATTTCAGCCAGCTGGTGAACTGTTAAAGGGAAACATCAGCACACACCATTCCTCCACCAAGGCACTGCTCAGCTTGGGCTGTGTCAGAAAACCTTGCTCACATCTTCCTGTTGAAGTGCCATCTTGTTTTCAGTCTTTTATGGATGGCCAGAGTTTATGCAGGCTTTGCTCCCTTTCAGAAGCACTGTCATGCAACAATGCACAGCCCCTGTTTCATGTGTGTGTGGTCACTAGATAGGCCAATAGATTGTTTATTCAAACCAAATGGTTCACATGTAACAGGATATTCTTAGGTTCCTTGCATGCAAAAAGAGCAGTACAGGTCATGCTGCTTTTACTGTTTCTTTTCTTCTTTGCAAATACCAATGACTGAGAAGAGCAAAATGGTCATTTTTAGAGATTTGATCTGCATAGGGAGAATGTATTCCCTGTGATGGATACCTAATCCTGAATATTTTACTAACCTCTTTTCCAAAGGCTATGATTTAGCATGTCACAATTTGCAAAATAGATACAGATTATTATGGCAATCCTGCTCCTTTCCTGTGCAAGGCTGCATGTGTGAGGAATTAGGAGTTTAACTAGGTCCTGAGATTTTGAGATGCTTTTTCAATATGGAAGCTGTCTCCCAGCATTCTAACTTTTTACAAAATATGTAATTTTGGGGTCCTGCACAAAAAAAAACCAAAAAAACCCACCTGTATCCAATTGGAAATAAACACCCACTCTGAAAACTCAAAACAAGATTAGGCCTCTTGTTTAAGACACCATATAGATATGATAGCAGAAAGCTTGTGTTGCAAGAAGGTGGTGCTCTAAGAGGAGTAAATAGATAAGAAAGAAGCACCAGGACCATGCTCTGATAAAGATTAAAGATACAGTAGGGTCAGATGAGTCTCACAGGGCCACTCTGGGGAGAGAAGTGCTAAACCTCAGTCTCCAAGGCCAGTGCATTAACCACAAGACAATCCTTCCACATTAAAAGGAGGATTATTTTTTTACTATTGGAAGCTGTTCTTTTTATCCTATTGGTGTTTAAGACCTGAATGTTTTGTTAACCATTAATTTTGGATGAGTTTGCCATCTGAAATCTTATAGCATTTACAGTAGTTTTTGGAGATTTCCCTTGTTGGACCATTCATACAAATAGATATATCTTATTCTTTCCTTGGCTTCTTTCTGTGTTTGTTTTGGCTACCAGCACACTTACAAGAAGAATAAGGGAAACCTTTCCAAAAAATTAGCACACTTAGTTATAAAAGAGTTGAAATCATGCCTTTGCAAAGCGTGAGTGACAGAGAGAATTCCTTTGTTAATTATTTTTCCTAGGCCCAGAGGAAGCAAAATATTTGAGAGAAAAAACTCAAATCTTTTTACCATATCCAAAATATGGTGAATTTGAAACAGGAGAGGGCTGCACACACTGGTGTAAAGTGCCAGCCTCGTGGGCAGCACCAAAACTCATTCAACACTCGAAAAAAGGATTTTCTTTATTTGGAGGCCAAGCACAACAGCAATGAGTTTCCCCACAGACATACACATTTACTTTGCTTTCATCTGACAAGCACAGGTCAGTGAATTTGCATCCAAACTATTTTTTTAGCAGAGTCAGTACTTATTTTTACTCTGCTTCTGGCAAAACACGTGAAAATACCCAGTACAGGAACGGTCTAAACAAGTCCGAAGTTCTACTTAAAGCAAAATTGATTTGTAGCCTGTATGGATGTCACATTGGATATTTCATTTATTAATTATCTCTATGAAGAACATTGTGGGAAGCTGAACTGGGATCTTATTCAGAAGACCTATTTCATTTATTTTCCATTGGATATTTGTTTTATTAACCAGATGTCCCACCAGAATTCTTGGGGTGCCTGACTCTATCACTTGTCTCCAAGTTACCAACAAGCACCAGCTGCTGTAGCTGGCTCATGGACACATCTTATTTGAAGGCTGAAGTCGAGAACTGAATGGGATTTGCCCCACAAAACTTCCATCTGCCTTCTCAGATATTTCATTAAATACACTGGTCCGAAGCTGCGTTTTGTTGGGAACAGTCTGGGTGAATTTTGGGGACTTTGGGTTGACATAGCCTCTTGAGATGAGGTTGCAATGAAAGAATCCTGAGTGATGAGTAGATACAGAGGGATCCTCACCATGAGATGTGCTCTCACCCACAGTGCCTACCAATGTCCCACAGTGCCTTATACCTGCTGCAGGAGCTGGGCCATAGAAAACCTTCTTCTTCTCTTTATCCTGACAGCTGAGCTTTAGTTCAGCCGGACAAATCACTCACAGTTCTACACAGCCTTAGGGAATGCTTTTGGCTCGTCTCCCTTCTGCATCCAAAAGGTTTCAGAGGCATCAAAGCTGGATAACTGCAGACAAAGGTTTAAGCTTCTTCAGGCATCTCCTCTGAAATGCCCCAGCACTCACTCACCTCCTTACATAGCTTGTGGCCTTGGTGTACTGTCCCTAAGGACAGCAAATCTGGCCTTGAAATGAACTTCCAGGAAGCCCTCAAACAATATTGAAGACAAAAACACCCAGTGCTTGTGGTCTAGTGTTTATCAAGGGTTTGCCCTTGAGTCCTTGATCTATTCCCACAATGGCTGAGTTTTCCATGTGGTCACCTATCCAAGTTTTATACAGCTCCAAAGCTGCTTTGCTCCTTGGCACAAACAAGATGAGATGGGCTCATCCTGGGATGGAAAAGTGACAAAACTGAGCTGCTTTCAGCCAGTGGAAATCCCACCATCCTCCTCACTTACAAAGTGGGCCTGGAGCATCCCTTCCTCCCTTCAGATTTGGGGTTAGGACTGCAAGCCCAACACCAGGGAGTCAGGTTAGATGGAAGCAAACTCTCCACAAGACATTAATCCTCCTTTTTTTGTTTTAATTTTTGATCTATGAGGAGCCAGTCATAACTTTCTGCATACTCTAACTATGAAAGTTATCACTGCATTGTTCCCACCAGAAACAGACTCCTTTACCAGTACTTTTAATTAATTTCAGGATCTTTAAATCAAGTCCATATGAATGGTATGTAGAATCTGATCCTCAAATACCCACGTGTATTAATTAACTTCTTATTTTAATAAAAAGAATCCTCATTTAAGCTACGGGAAATTGCAGTGTGTGCATGTATGTGATCCTTGCATCCACGCTGCTTTTTTGGATATGTTTACCTTGTACACACACTCATCCAAAATTAAGTTAATGGTCCCAGTCTGCCCCTCAGGACTCTGCAGATGGCAGAGGCCAGTCATAAACAGTTTCTCTGAGAAAGTACTAGAAATCTCTTGAAAAGGAGGAAGGATAAAAATACAATTAAGGTAAATATTATTATTCTGTATTGCAGAAGGAGAATAAGAGAACAACAGCAGAAATAGCTCCATTACAGGTTCTTTGCAGGTTACTTTCTGCAACCAGTGGGTCTTCTGCCATTTCCTTCCAAGATACTTTGCCCCACACTGGTTTATCCTACAGAAAGAAAAAAGAAAATAAATATTGTAATACAGAGGAAATTCCTACAGCAGAAATACTAGTGAGATGACAACTGCTCTTTTCAGCACATCATTTCGTTTTAGACTGTCCAGCTTTTCAAAAGGGGAAAGGGGGAATTTCCCACCTCATCATGACAATTATAAAGTTAAAATAAATATTTTTCTAAAAAATGTGCAGACAGAAAACATTTCTTTTGCAGTCCTGAGTTGGTTTTTGTTTGTTTGTTTGTTTGTTTGGGGTATTTTTTTGGTCACAAATGTGAGTCTTCAAGATCCCTGAAGCACTGTGAAATTCTGTTGCTAAATAGATCAAGAGACCTGTCTGCTTTGATATGCACAGTAATGTCTTGAGAAAAAAAATAGAAGGCAACTGGATTTGACTTCTTGACTGTGGCACCCTCATACAGAGTCCAGCCAATTTAGTCTTTGTTTCATTTTGGAAGCAGGTTCTTCACAGGCAGCATAAAGGCAGGTCCAGCTTTGAGGGAGGTCAATAGTTTACAAAATCGCAAACGATGTTTTTTTTTTAAGTATGTTTTATTCTTCAATTTATGAATCAAAGTCCTGGTATTTGCAATGTGGTGGTTAACCCCTATCACCCGCCTTTATGATTGTGAATTCTATGCTGGACCATGAATCCATCATGTTTTATTGAGAAGGAGACAGTCTTGCATTTTAAAATGTGCAACAATGATCTTTGACTTGTCCTTTTGATTTGGGTCAGCTAGCAAAACTGGAGGAATGTTTATGATTAAGGGAACTTATAAATCAGAGAGAAAGGAGACAAATTCGTTAGTTATTGGTTATGGCAACTCTGAACTTTTGAAGTTGTTTTTTGGTTTCTATTCTTTTAAGTAGTCAAATAAGATCTATAAGGGTGTCTAAATAAAAAAGACATTTCACATTGTTGATTCATTGAGATAAACTCCATATCTGAATTAGCCACATCAACTTCAGCTTACATTTATCTTCAGGAGATAGCCTAGTCTTGGCTTGTTTGTTTCTGCACTTATCTCAAGCATCTCTCTTGTATTTGAGCTCTTCTACAGAACATAAACAGAAATAATAAACTACAGAGTGAGCATATAAATCTCCCCTCCCTGTGGAAAAGTCCTCAGCAACTCCTGTACTATGCAGCCTTTAAATTTTCCAACAAGTTTTGTTTGGCTAAAACAACTCTTTCAGAAAGTCATCCAGCTTTAATTTAAGACATTGAGAAATGAAAAGATCTATCAATCTTTCCATGGTTCACTGGAATGGTTAATCAACCTCACAGTTAGAATGTGCCTTATTTCCAGTTTGGAATTGCCTTGTTCTAGCTTCCTGCCCCAAACAGGCAGCACATTCTTCCTGAAGAAAAACAATTAATTACACACTATGGTGAAATCCTCTTTCAACTTTTCTGATAAATTGAAATAAGGAACTTGAGTTCACTGAGGGGCTCACTGCACAGCATTTCCTGCAATCATCAAATCATTTAGGTTTTGGGTTTTTGTTTGTTGGTTGATTGGTTTGTATTGGGTATTTTTCTCTGCACCTGCTCCAATGTTCAAAGAAGATTTTGAAAAAGCATGTACCAGAGCTGGATGAATTTCTCTTCCAGGCTGGGATGGAAATGTAGCACTCCCTAGTGCCATGTGGAGCTTGAGTTATTTTCCAGCATCACTGCCTCCTTTATTTCCCATGCCATGTATGACAGTGGGTGCCATCCTCTACAAATATTGATATTGGGTTTCTGCTCTCACTGACATGGATTTTCCTTAATCTGTTTCATGAATAATCCCAGCTCTCCACCATTCCTTGGCATTTGCAAGAAGTAGTCTCGACAAATAGCAAATAAATGACTTTAGCATAACCTGTTTCCCTCTTTTTTTAAGGAAGTCTCTGGCACAACACTTTGAAAACCTTAGAGATGGGACAGTCTTTGCTGTTCTACTGTGCTGTTTTCTGCAAACAGCATTTGCTGTTTCTGCAGCACTTAGGAGCCTCAGCCAAGCACCAGAGCTCCATCTTCCTTCTTTGGGTTGGTGCAGATTTTTGAGATGGAAATAGGGGCTGAGGAGATGGAGTCTGTAGTGTAAGCTCTTCCCTGATTCAAGGCTACTCCACTGTAGTACTAGGAAAAGGAAAAGTTAACTTGGTTGGCTGTTTCCAAAGATTTTTCATAGCAGCAGACACTTCGTATGCAGCCACTCAGACTGCCAAGGTGGGATGAATCCCCCATCTCACTGACTTTGGGTGCCTTTGTGGTAGATGTCAACAACTGAGCTGGACCCTGTACAAGCTCTCTGTGTAGTCAGTGGACAGAGAGGCATTTTTAGGGTGTCATTCATATAGCCACTATTGAACATTTCAGGATAATATGAATCACACCTTCTAAGAGATTCTTTATCTCTGTTAACTATGAAGAATATTTCTGGACATTAACTCACATAAACCCTCCACAGTCAGGCAAAATTATGTCCACAAACTTCAACGGCCCCTGATGAGCAAATAATTTGGAATAATTTTCTATTTGCACTCAAAAATAATGTATTTATCAGACAAATTACTTTGTTTAAACACATTAGTAGCAGATATTTCTTTGTCAGTGGTAGCAGCAGGGAGAGAAAAAGGAAAAAGAAACCTTCAGACCTGTGCTGTACCCAAACACAGGAGTTCCCCTTTATATCTTGGACTTGTCTTAGCAGAGTATCATGTTTTAGGGCTTACATAGACTCAGGTATTGGACATGTGTTACAGCTTTGTAGAGGGTAATTTGATACAGTGTCAGCCCTGTGTTATCATTCACCTCACTGGCATGTTAAGCCTCATTCATGTAGAGCTATTGAGGAGAGAGACAAAATCAATATATCTGTACAGTGATGAAGATGCCAAGCCAGAAACTGTGAGCCACTGACATCTGCCTTACAGGGAGCTATTACAGCAAAATGTGTGTGCCCAGAAATTTGGAATATTCAAAGAAGATTGGACATTATGCCTAATAAAACCACAATCAGGAGGAAAAAAATACCTACTTCTATTATCATGGTTTTTATGTTCCTCAGCTGAATAGAGAAATCAGAATTGTATCCAGCTCTTGCTGTCTGGAGTGAAATCTGCTGGCTCTGGTTTTACTGTAGAGTCCCTTCTCCTGCCTGGGTACAGCAAGGCTGAGACTGTGGGGTGGTCAATGGCCATGGGAAGACAGAAGTGGATTTTCCATCCAACTGCTCCCTGGCAAGGACATTTGACACAGTGTGGGCTGGAAGTTAGACAGTACCCACTCTGTGAAAGAAAGTCTGGATGATAAACATCTGTGAAAGATGCCCTAGGGCATTCATGACATCTGAAAAAGCCCAGCAGATATGGCACAGAGATGTGTCCTATTAATTGTGTCTCTATCCCATACATGAAAACATATACAACCATAAAATCCCTGACCAAACCCAGATTATCCTCCCAACACTTGAATGGTGTGAGGACACTCAGAGTCTGGAAACCAAGGTTCTTGTCCTTGCCTCAGAGAAATTCCCTCAAATTCCTTCCTCCTCTGAACAGTGCCCTAATTGCCAGCTTCAAGCTAACTTGAATGAGAAGAGCATCCTTTTATCCAGTAGGAGTTCTGCCATTATGTACAAAAATGAAAGATTTCTTTGAACATGTGAGAATGAGTAAACATGACATTATAACCTAAGGGCTCTATGTGGGAGAGCAAGACCATGATGTTGACATTGCTCAAAAGATCATTTCTGTGTTTTGTGGAATGTAATGTAAAATACTTGAACACAACATCAAGTGAATCTTGGACCACTCACCCCACTGGTCAGAGTCAGGCTCATCCATGTTCCCTCTGGTCTCATAAATCTTTTGCTTCTTTCAATAGCTCCCCAAGTTAAACACTCATCTCTTCTCCCTCCTGAAAAAATTACAACCTCAGTGCTATGGAGAGGATTCTTACACCATGAGGGGGACTCTGAAGTGAATGCCACCCTGTCCCATGATGTTCTGAGAGAAAAGATGTGTCTCTGCTTAGTTGTTGAAAGAAAGGACACAGAAGACCCCTTGGGGGAGGATGCAAGGCTGTGTCTTCCAGAGGACAGAGAGAATCTTCCCAGGGTCCTGACTCCTGAAAACCTTGCAGAGCAGTGATGTTTAGGGTGCATTCCTGACAATACTATTTCCTGCGGGTGATTGAGGATCTCTGCCTGGAGAACATGGGTTACAGGCACGAGATTCCTTCACTCTGAATGGGGCTTGGAATGGTGCCAGTGTCCCTCTGCACCCAGATTTGGACTTCAGGAGCAAAAGCAATTGCCCAAGTCATTGGTCTGTCCTAAACAGGCTGGTAATAGGGCCATTACTGTTCCCACAAAGTAACTTTGCCTTTTTTCCTTGCCAAGCTCAAGGAGCCTTTTGGTACAGACAGCTCTGTCACACTGTACAAAACATTCTTTTATCAGAAAAGAACCCAAGTGTCATTCTTTCTACTGTAAACTCCTTCCTCCCTCTAACCCATCCCTGAAAATAAGCTTCTTACTAGTAACAAAGTGTAAATTCAGTGTAGAAGGTTATTTCTTCTTTTATTCTGCATGGGGGGAAAAACCCCAAATAATATGGCAAATACACCAGATAATATGGCAAAATTTTCATGGAAAAACCTGTTCTAGTGAGAAANAGCAAACCACATTCCAGGACTGTTTGAGGGGTACTGTTAACATTCTTTTTTTCTTCAGGATGGGGTTGATTATGGCATCTTTCCAGTCTCAGTGCTGGACATGAAGAAGCTTCCCTTTGTGCCACATGTAGAAGAAAATGCTTTATAGCTTTGAGACAGTTCTCAGCCTCCTGCCAGAAAGCAAGTTTATCCAGTCAGGAATTAGGGACACACAAAGCAAAGCCTCTTCTGGCCTGCCTCTCCTTAAAAAAAAAAAAAAAAAAAAAAAAAATAAAAAGGAGGGGGAAAAAAAGCAACAAGTAACCCAGTTTTCACAGGCAATTTATTTTGCACAGCCATAAACTTTGAGATACATGAGTTTTTTCAAACCAAATCAGCCTGATGAGGGCTGTATCAGTTCTGATGCTTTGCTGACAAAATCCTGTACAATTACAAGCCAAAGTCCAGGTGTAGAGCACATGAAAGTTTAAATATATCTGAAACTCTTGGGAAATCAAGACTGTCCTTAAGATTGGCTGAGCTGCAGCTCCTCTATTTCTCTGCAGCAGAAACCTAAAATACCAGCCATGAGAAAGTTTTTCCACCTTTAAACTGTGTTTGGAACAAAGATGTTTCACTCTTCTGTACAGAAGGGAGAAGCTGCTGCAGAGAAAGACTCCAGGACAGCTTTCAGCAGGAGGGTGGCTTTTCACTGCACACACAAAACCAAGAGCATTTCACACAGATAAAATGAGCAGAATAGTGAAATTAGTACTCACAAAACCAGTCAACTCTTCAGCAGTTTTTAAATTTGAAACAAATGTATGCATTATTTAAGAGGAACTGCAATAAAATAGATGGACAAACAGTTCTTCTCCCTTGAAATAATGAACAAGTAGTGATTTGTCAATAAATAAAGTTTCTTTTTCAGCAGAGAGAAAATCCAGGAGGAAGCATTCAACCTGTTTTCTCTCAAGCACCTTCAAAGTCTGTAGAGTAATCCTGAAAACCAGTTGGTAGACCAGGGTGAAGTGACAGCCTTTGGGAAACCAGTTGATGTTATTGCATGCTCTATTTCATGGTTTAGAATTAATTGCAATTGGGGGATGGAAAAAAAATCCTGAAGCCTAAAGTGGTTTTGCAAATTCATAAGGAAGTATTTTTCTTTGAATAATAGTGTTATTATAAAGTTATGATCTTTCTCCTTTTTAAATGAACCCTTTATTTTCTTTCAAATTTCTGGTACTTGTGGCCAGGGGCTGTCTGCTGCTCTCATCTTGTGGGGAGTTGCTGGCTGGAAGCAGCATCATTTCTGTAATTACCTCTTTCACTGAAATAGTTCTGAGCACTCCAGAAATGCCTTCAAGTATTTGATCATCTGCATCAAGAGTTGGAGGGACAGCTAATGGCTGATGGTTGTTCCTGAATGCTGGAAAAGACGAAGCTCATCTGAAAACTTCTTTTTAAACATCCCAGTGTCTCACATTTCCAAAACCAAGTGAGTTTGCTCTCTTGCCTGTGCATAACACAGAATGGTGCTGAGCTTTACTGCTTTGTAAATACTGATGATGAACCTCAGAAAAAGTCAGGCAAAGGTTGCTGCTCTCTACTTTCCACCATAAAAAGTTCCCCATGGAGATTTGTCAGGCTTTTTTATACAAGACTGAATCTCTCCAGCATTCTCCAGGGTGAACAGATCATCCCCTCCCATCTGTCTAAAAGTGAGGGAACCAGCCAACATCAGGGCTTCCCTCACAGTCCCAGGAAGGGATGAGAAGCTGCAGAAGGAGATTCAGGGACCCTGAGATGAGTATCCAAGGCAGGTGGGTGTTGCCCCTGTTGAGGTCCTTTGCCAGCACAGGGCCCTGTGTCCCATCCAACACTCATCCCTCACTCAGGTCCAAAACAAGAATTAGTTTAACTCATCTGAGGCAAAACAAGGAGTTTAGGAGGACAAATTATTAGGTTTGTGTTGGCAATGAAGTCTCAAGGAAGACAGACAAAAATCCAAAGTTTGCATTTACAAGCTGTAGTTCCCAAAAAGAGACTGGATTGAATCACCTACCACATTATTGGGGTGTTATCTATGGCAAGGGTTGCATCTACAATTTTTTATTCTTAAAAACTTCTTTGGCCACATTATTACAGAGAATGGCCAAAATTCAAGATTAGTACTCTTGCTATTGGCTTAAACAGGACCAATATTTAATTTCCTTTTTCTTTTCACACTGAGCTTCATCCCAATCTGATTTCTGGCAAAAATACATTTCAAAGGAATTGTTTGTTCTGTGTCCCCCTGGATCACACTCACAGACCCCAGCTCTGCCCCACATTCCCTGAGATATGCCCAAGGACAAGGCAGGTCCTGTGGCAGCCCTGGAATCACCCACAGGCAGCTTGGCCAGGGGTGGGCATCAGGCTCATCACTGGATGCTGTCAGAGAAACCAGAGACTGCATCTGATAGAATTGTTTAGGTTGGAAAAGACCTCTAAGATCACCAAGTCCAACTGCTCAGCCTGCACTGCCACATCCATCACTAAACTGTGTCCCTAGGAAACACAAATTCTGGTTTCTCTTTCTTTCCCACATGCTGATTTTGGTGATTTCTGTAGAAGAACAATTATGTTTGATACTCCCATCCCTCCATCAGATTTTGTGGAAATAAGTTTAAGAGTTACTGAAAAGGCTAAACCAGCAAGCAGGTACCAGCAGACACAATTCACACCTCCCTACAAAACCACACTAAATGGACATATTTGTCATTTACTGAACACCAGAAAAGAGCTGAGCCCTGCAAAACAGAGAGAAGAAACCACAGCAACCATCACACTTCTTTCTGTACTGCTCAGAGCAGCCACTTCCCAAGGATGATTCAGGGGCTCAGGTCAGACCAGCACAGAGCACAGCAGCAGAGGTAGGAGGTAAAATGGGGGTAAAAATGAAAAAACTTTTTACGTGGTAAAAATTAAAAACCTAAAGATTCAAAGTCCTTCAACTTGGTCCTTGGACCAATAGGAAATTTTCCAATTGGAAAACCTAAGTTTTTTTTTCTCATGAATAGATACGGATTGGAGAAGCATTTATATTAACAATAACATTAATTCTTTGCTGAAGTGGTGACCCTGTAAGCTTGGACTGTGGACACTGATGGGAGGGGCTGAGGGACACTTCTGTTTTGTCCTAAGCAAATTTTTCCATCATTAGTAATGGATGCAGAAGAGCTGACAGGTATCCTGGATATTTTGTCCTATTTTTTCAGACATAATGTTTGAAATAAACCCGGTTTTAAATGGGAGCTTATTCTTCTTTAGGAAAAGCAAATTCTGCTTGCCTGGGTATTCCCTGAAATAGTACCCAGTGTAGGGCTATTTTCCATCTCTGGTTATTAGGGTCAGCCAGGAAAAGGCAGCAGAAAAGAGTCTTCTTCTGGCCACCTCCCAGCTCTACATAGCACAACAAATGGGTGTTCACAAGAAAAAATGTATTTCACAATTATAGGCTTACTGGGGTCAAAAACAAGAAATAAATATTTTGACAGTTTTAACCTGTGATTGTTCATCCCTTTGGTCCTTGTCTAAAGCAAGGACCACCCTCTCATGAAGCTTAAAACTCTTGTTTTCCCTGGTGTTAGGAAACACTGAGACATTCCCATGCTCAGCATTTTTTGTATCTCAGTTGTCTGAGCTGTTGATCAATGCTGTCCCTCTGCTGCTCTTGCTCCTTTAAGAGCCCTTGTCCTTGGAAGTCAAATTCATGAAGCTTAATTCAAGTTCTCCAGAGTCTAAAGTGGTGATACACCAATTAACCAAGCAGCACTAATTGGGAGATGGTGCCAAGGCACTCAAAGGAGAACTGGAAGTACATGCCACGAATCAAGACTGTGCTTTCATTCTTTGAGTTGCTGTTAGCTAGAATAAAAAAAAAAAAACAATAAAAAAAATCAGTGAAGGGTATTCCAGAGGTTAATGGAAAAGGCACATTTCTCTTTTTACGTGAGAGGCTTAGTTGCTTTTGTAAAAATAGCAATAATAATATAAATTTAATATTTTGCATGAAATTACATACATTCCATAGAAGTGTGCTTTGCTTCTCCTATAATCTGGTTATCATCACACCTTTAAACAAGAAAGGGTTAGGACTAGATTGCCCTGAAGCTAGATCACAAATTATTTTCTAATACCTTACAAGGAAAAACCCCAACATTTTTGAAGGAGACATCTATAAATGCTATTTGAAATTCCACTGTCCATCAGTAAAATTGGGGTAAGCACCTTTAATTCATGTACTCAAAAAACATTTTTTTCAGTGATATCTAGGAGGAAAAAGTAAATGTAACTCAAGACCTTGACCTTCTAGAGAAGAATCTACTTTGATTCTCCCCAAATAAACTTTTCCAGAGATTTTTCTGCATGAAAAAAAAAAAAAATCTTTATTTCTTTATCTTGCCTTGTCATGCTTTGCCTGTTGAAGCAGGACATTCTTCTCCCATGACAACAAAGTTTGCCATTGGAATTTGGATTTATGCTTCCAAGCAAACTGAACTTTTTGATGCCACTGAATGTAAAATCTCCTCAGCCTGAGTTCTGAAGCTCCAACACTTTCTCAGCTGGACTGGAGAGCCTGAGCACGTGGCTGGGCTTTAGGAATTAAACCAAGGTGAACCCCTACCTAACTTCCAGAGACTCCAGCTTCAAATGCCTCAATGCAGGGTTTGTGCAAACTAGACAGACAACTTGCCTTCTGGTTCTGACCTAAAGGCTGAAGAAAACAGCAAAAGCACCAAAAAAATTACTTGACTCCTGAGATGGACAAAATGATGGCATTCTTGTAAAATCAGCTTGTGCCATTATAGTCCTGACCTCTTGCTCTACATATATGAGGTTTTAACTACATCAATCCCAACTTCTGCAACCTTGATGGTAATTCATATATAGGCTATTTTGGGAACCCTTATAATCTCATACAGGACATGAGGGATTCCATTTTATAGACTGGATTTCCCTTCATTGGAAGGGATCTCTCCTTTTACAAAAGGATGCACTGCCCAAAGAAACATTTAGAAAACTGGTCCCTCAATGTTGTTGGAGGCAACAGCTGAGAATTGTGAGCAGCAACATAAAGGGCATGAACCAACATTGAAGCAACCCTCTGACATCCCCAAATTAGAGGCAGTGGTGAGGACACAGCAGATTGCTAATTGTGAGATGGTTTTGTTTAAATGCCCTGAGAGCCCAAGGGGCTAATGGACTGGCTGCCTCTGCAGGGCTGGGATAGCTTCTCCCTGGCTGGGAGATCACAGTGCTCTGAAATACCCTTCCTTCCTACAGAGATGAAAGGCAGCCTGGATGAACAGCTAATTTATCAGGCATACAGTGCTCAAACATAGCCCATTTATCTCCTTCTAAGTGTTTTGCTTCTCCCACCACTCAGCTCAGTGAGATAATGTCAATGGTCAGAGGAATGCTGTGGTAGGTGCAAGAAAGCATTCAATTATCCATTGTGAACCATTCCTAAGTACACCCCATTTCTGTCCACAGACTGAAGTGGCATTTTTCTAAAATATCACAGAAATCAATAGGATTTATGCACTCACAACATTTCAGGAAAACCCACAGGATGTGTCTGATTTTCTTTTCCTGTGGTATGCCTTCACCTCCCACCTTGATGCCAGTGGGGCTCCTGCTGGTGCACACAGAGGGGAGGATCCAGGGCTGCACTGGGGGGATGTGTGCATGGGAGGGGAGGTGGAGCAGCACATCAGGCTGCAGCACATCACTACCAAGTTTCTTTGGTACCAAGTTCTTCAGCACCAAGGCCTCCTGGGTGGTGTGCACTGGCAGAGCTGAAAGTCAATACTTTTGGATTTTTGCTAAAGTTGCAACCAAAGTGGGTTTAATTTCACATTTGCTGCTAAGAATGTGCAACTGCTGCTCTGCACTCCAGTGATGAGTGTGCCTAATTGTCCATGTGTCCATTAATGGGAACTTGCATTCATAGTCTCACACAGCTGCCTTTGCACATCATTTTGTATAAAGCCTACACACATCTATAGCCATACTTATCAAAAAAATCTGTGTTTCTAACCAAACATGCATAAGAATAAAAAATTTCAGTGCTCACACAGAGAACTGAAAAGAAAAATGGCCATGAACAGGTAACATCTTGCTCTATGCTTGATGGACATCAGGAATAAAAAGCTGTTTACAGCCTTTCCCTTTCTAGCAACACTCCATGCACTGAAGCACAGTCAGAGGTTTTGCCAATGTTAAGCAGGATGCAAACATTCCCTCATGGAAGTTTCATGATTATATACACCTCCATGACCTCCATGTCTTTAGTACAGTGTGACATTTCAGACTCTGATCAGGTTGTGTCTCACTGCAGCCCCGAGATACTTTGCTGTCTAATCAATTTTTGTTGTATTGGTTGGGACAATCACTTACGCCAAAGTGGGGTCTCTTGTCCTTCCTGATTTGCTCCCTTCCTTTTTCAGCTCCCTTACTTTTTTTTAGAGTCTCTGTCTCTAATTTTTAAAATCATTTTAAATTCCAACACTGTCCTCCATAGAAAATACTAAAATTTTCTTCCAGGCCTAGCTAATCTTGGTGTTCTATCACCATTTAAAATATCTTTATTCTGTTGCCTCAGGAGGCCACTTAGTGCATCCTCCAATTTGAGGGCAAGCCATTTTTATTACTTGTTTTCTGAGTAAATACTTCCAATCCATGTTTACCCAGTGATGGATATTTTCATGTAACCTCTCCAGTTCTGGGTTCCCAGTGAGAATGGTGTATTCTGGCATTCACACACTGCTCTCCCCCACCAAAAATCCCTCCTGTCTTCTGATCAAAGGGGATAACTTCTTTAACCTGAACAGCCATTCAACATGAGCAGCTGCTGTTGTTCATTTTCAATGGAATGACTACACCTAAGCATGAACATTAAAGTCACCATGAAAATAACACGGGGAATCACTGGGGAACTTCCCGTCAAAAAGATTTTGACAGAAATGGGAAGGGAAAAAAAAACCAAACACTTCTCAAACCAGAATATATCTCATAAGGCAAGTCAGAGAAGGCAGACTGACTAAATTAACCCAGACAAAAGAGGCAAGTGGTTGTCCCTTGCATTACCAGGTCCTGGTACCACCGTGTTTGGATGCATCCCAACTTTTTGACTCACTGCAGGCTCTCTCTATCCTTCTGCATCTGGTCTCCATTAGACAGTAGGCGTCAGGAGGAGGTGAGGTCTGCTATGGCTTCTTATTTGGGGCTCTTGTTGCTTGGTAGTACAAACAGTGGGCTATTAAAAAAGCCAAATGCTGATATTTCCACAGTGCTTGTAACACAAGCTCCAGTTTGCTGCAGTTTGGTCACAGCGGTTTACACACAGAGCCACACACATTTAAATATAATATTTATTAAACTTACTGGAGTTTATTCTGAGGTATGACTGCAACCCAGTTTATTCTGGCTGTGCCTGGGAGCCTGTGTCGGGTTTGGAAGTGCCATGTCCTGCCATGTGCACCCGCAGAGCTGGAGCAATCTGCTTCCCATTAGCAGCCCAGTTATTTTATTGTGCTTGGCCTGGCCCTGCTACTCAGTGACCCTGAGCGAGATTGCTCTTAAAAGAGATAACATCACTCGATAAAGCATAAGAACCTTTAGAAAAAGGGAAGAAGTCTCAGCCCTCTGGGGCTAATCACAGCCCACGGTGTATTTCCTTTGTTTTTTGGATGCCTGTCATACGTAGGCTGCAGGAGCAGCACTGTGCACCTGTATTTTGGCTGGCAATTAGCTCTTCTTCCCACACACCAGGGAGCTGCCGGCACTGCAGGCACGGCATCCATCACCCAGTCAAGGTGCACCCTTCCAAATTCCTGTGAAATGCCTCTCGCAGCCTCTCCTGGGCTCCAGAAGTAAAGCCAGGCTTTCTGTGGGATACAAACTGAGCCAAAGTTGGAGATAAAAGCTCGTAACCATTTTCCATAGGGAATCTGGACATAGTGCCCAGCTGGAAGAAGACCTTTTGTGTAGATTTCCTGAGTAAGGAGATTGCCTTGGGATGTTCTAAGCACACGTAAGTGTGAATTATTTTTTTATGATACAGAAGACTACATATCCCATGATAGAAATCCACAAACAGTTGTTAACTTGTAATTGGAATTATGCATCATATAGAGCATTTCTCCCAAACAGCATTCATTGACCTTATTTCCATCAGCTACGGGAACATCTTTCTCTTATTTTTTTTCATAGGCAAAAATCGGTCAAAATCAGGAAAAAAAAATCAAAAATCAGGAAAAATACTCAAGATTCACAACTATTAACAGGGAAGTCTGCATATCATTTCTAATAGTGCAAGTTCTCAAAACAGTGAAGATAAAGTAAAGGCTGAGGAAGAGAAGAATGGAGAAAAGCTATTTGCTTCCAAACTTAAAGGAGAGGTGGCTTTCCTGCCCTTTCAAATTACCACAAACCTGCTTAGAATTTTGTCATTAAAATGAAACAATTGAGAACAGGTTGAGCTAAGCCCTAGATACATCCATCATCTCTTAGTTAAGCTCATTTAACTCCAGATATTTCACTTTATTGTTTGTGATGTTTGGGGGGCAGGAGCTCATTCCTGAGAGGTTCTGTGTTTCAGAGCCTCCTAATGCTGTTCTCACATAGATCATCTCTTAACACATCAGCACTGGATGCTGGGGATCTCATTTAATAAATTGCTGAAACACTGTTATTTAAGTTTTATTTTAACCTGACTACAATTTGATCAAATTCTCCTTAGCTTCTTTTAGAAAATGGAGTTGTGAAACATTTTCATTTTATTAAAAAAGAAGTTCCTGCTGATACAGAAAGTTTCCATTTTGGTTTTGATTTCCTTATTTCTCAGTGTTTTGCCCCTTTCCTCTTCACCATATAAAAACAGAAGCATTTATCTTAGATCTAGTAAGACTCCAAACAAAGCACTTCATATTGTTTTCAATCCATATGAAATCATATTTCTCTTTACATTTTGCAAATAAATCAGAAGGGTCTCAAGAAAATTTCAAAACAGTTTCATTCTTTTTCCCATGTTTTTCACCCACATTTTGGTGGTGTTGGTGGGAAGATGTGTCCTGCTCTTCATTCTGTTGGTGGAATCCAATCAAAGACCAAAAAGAAAAAAAACTTAGAAAATGCTACTTCTGCTTAAAAGACCACACCACTTCTGGTTTAAGTTAAAGAGAAACATTTATTTGGACATTTAAATTTAGTGAGATCCACAAAGATTGCTTTTTCTCCCCAGATTAGAAAAGGCACCTTCCAGTGCCTGGGACTGGGTGTCTTTTCCCTCACTCCATCTCTTGTCTGCACCTCCAAACATGGTCCAGCAAAGTGGATCCAGCCCCACCAGCCTCAGCATCCTTCCTGGGACAGGGCTGTCTCATAGGCCAGGTCTCAATGGAGGGATCCTGAAAGGAAAATTCACATGACACATCTTATTCTGGGCAGCAACACTGAGACAGGTCTGTGGCACTTGCAGCCACAGCCAGGAGAGAGGATTTCACAGCAATCTGCCACAGCAATGCTGGTCCCTCCAAAAAGCAGGAGATGTCTGCTCCCATGGGGTCTCTTGGATGGATATCTTCTTCTTGTGCTTCTCTAGCATGTTATGTGAGAGGAAGGGCTGGCTCGAGCTAGAAAGAGCAATCTTGGCTCTCCCTGTGTAAAGGTTACCCAGAGAAATGGGATGTGCTGCCCTTCCACAAACACTGCTGATTGCCAGCACCTATCAGCTGCAGATGGCTGACGTGCTCTGCCAGGAGAGGTTGCTTCAGCAGCTCCAAACCAGGCTCTCCTGCTCGTGTTAAAGCCTGCAATTTTCTTGTCAGGGGTTCTGTGTTTACCGTAGACTCACAGGAAGAGCTGCCTCTGTTTGCTCAGCCTTGATGTCTCCAGTCAGGAGAGGTCCAAGCTGAGGGATGTGGGGTAGGACACGTATGGGAGAGCTCCTAAATCCAAGGAAGAACAAGTGGCAACCCTTGCTGTACACATCCTTTCACACTCCTGGGGTGGAGGAAGTGAGCCCAGTTCTCTGGAAGGTCTGGAGACCAAGCCCTGCTTCAGCACTGTGACCTCTTTAAGCTGTTTTAAGGCCAAATCCTCAGAAATGCCCCAGTTCCCATTGCCTTTGTGTATTAGGGCCTCGTTTCCTCCAGCTCTCTGCCGGGGTTTTCCTTCCAGTTTCTCTCCAGAAGAGCTGTATTTCCCTGTTTTCCCCCATTGTAATGCTAACGGGCTGGCAGGGAGAGCAGGGGCTGTGCCAGCCAGGGGAGGACAGCCAGCACTGCCCCAGGGAGGGCACAGCAGGGCAGGCTGGATTTGGGGTGTCAGCACAGCACAGAGCTGCTTCTGCCAACAGCAGCACGGGCTGATGCTCAAGGAAAACTGCTCTTCCCCCAAAAAAAACCCCAGGCATTGCAATGTCCCAGAATGTCTGGAGAAGGAAGGGGTGAGAGGGATCTCTCTTGTCCTCGTGTTCTTCAAGTACCAGTTTGAGTTCCA
The DNA here is from genome assembly GCA_013400575.1 of Peucedramus taeniatus. Classification (NCBI taxonomy): domain Eukaryota; kingdom Metazoa; phylum Chordata; class Aves; order Passeriformes; family Fringillidae; genus Peucedramus; species Peucedramus taeniatus. Next base: position 788,328 of record WBNO01009266.1, read on the forward strand.
TTGCATTCACCAGGAAGTTGTGGGAATAATGGGATTTCCTGGACTGTGGACAAAAAGTCCTTGAAATAATGGGCTTGTGGACAGAGGCTGGGGCACCCTGGTATGGGGATGACTCAGTCACAAAGGGTTTTTTGATTATGAACAAAGCTCCTAAGACCGAGTAGTTCCAGGTCCAAAGATCCAAAACCCCTCGGAGAAGATCCCAGGTGACAAACCATCAGTGTTTGCAGCACACTGGCTTCCCAGCCCTGCACACCCCTGCTCTGCAGCCCAGCTGCTCCCAGGCTGAGGGGCTGCATGAAATCTTCCCCAAGAAGATAACTCTCTCTGGAATTAGGGCCTTTTTCTGTTCTTTTCTTTTATAATCACATGGAAAATATTCCCAGCTCACCACCACTTCAGAGCTGTGGCGGCCTTGCCTGAGGCCACCTCTCAAGCCAGTGGGGTGACACGAGCTGCAAGGCTGGGAAGATGGTGCTGCCAAGCCTCCTTTGGAAGCAGCCCCTGTCGGTTTTCCCTTTCAAGCTCTTTTGTTGGAAATCCTTAAGGCGCTGAGAAAAAGGCCCTTTCTCAAAACAGTTTCTGCAGACAGCCTGGGAGAGCCAGGAGCTCAGCCCATGGGTGCCAGCAGGCTGCTGGAGGGGGCCACCACTGCCCATGGAAGGCCCAGAGGCAAGGACCAGCCATGGGCAGAGGATGGGCAGGGGTGGGTGATGTCTCAGCCAACATCAGCCATCAAACAGCCATCAAAACAAAGGATTTATTCTTCCTCCTGCCGCAGACTGAGAGATGTTCCCTTGTCACCCTCAAAATTAACAGCAGGACTTGCTAGGTTAGAACCCACAGAAAATGACCCCTGTATTTAACACCTTCCTTGCCTCATAACAGTAGGTGGCTTACACTGATACCCATGGAAGCCCAGTGCTTGGCACCCTGGCTAACAGAGCAATTGAATGAGGAGAAGGACAACTTGCTCTCCCCAGGTGCAAAATTATCTGGTGTTCAAGGTTTGCCTCTTCTGCTACCTTTCTTCTTAATGTTAAAACCTAACTTTTTATTTCTTAGCCCAACCAGCATTTAAATGGCAAGTTTAGTAATGGTAACTGAAAGTGCTGTGATGTCTCCCTGCTTCAGGTTCCAAATTATAACAGCTGCTGGGACAAGACTCTCCCAAACCTGTGAGCTCAAATGCTGCAGGATGCTCAGGCTGAGCTCCTTAAACCATCCCAGCTCCATCTGTAACCTCTGAGCTTGAATTTAAACCATCCACAGCCTTGCATATTAGAGACCAAACAGCTCCATCTGCCCAACCAAGGTAGCACTTCAAAAGGCTCAGGTGGAAAGAAAATGTATTCAGGCCTACGAGTTGTTTTACGAAGGGTGTACATTTAGCACAGAATCATAAAATGTTTTATAGTCAAATTAATGAATGTACCATAACTTTGGGAAAGCTGCAGACACCATTCAGATGGAGAAGTATGCAATACATGGACTGCTTTAAGTTCCACATTGATTAGAAATAATAAAGGAGATACATTTGCCTTTACAAGAAGTAAAGGCAGTGAGTAAAGCAAAACATGGCTCCACATGGATAAATGACAGCACAGCCTAATGCAGCACAAAAGGCAGTGAAGCACATCCTTTCCTGTGCTGTATGCATGCACAGGGCACTCTCACCAGCATTCATTTTTGTTTCAAGGTAGTTAGGGAAGGGTAGGGAAGAAAATCAACAGCAATAAATGAGTTGTTGCAACCTGCCCTTTCTGCTCCAGTGATTTCCTGTTTTTGTAAACAGGAAATGCTGCACAACTTGGCAAGGACTCGATGTGATAACACTGAAGAGTGATCAGACAGTCAACCACGAAACCACGACACTGTCTGCTGAGAAAAACCCACAAGCTGTCAAGAAAGCTGCAGGATGTTTTGTGACACAATCTATCAATTATCCAAGGTGAATGCCTTTATTTATAGATGGATTTCTTTTCCTGTTGTAATTCCATGCCTTCTCAGTCTTACAGTAAGCCACCTGGCCAGTGTGAATACGCACGGTAATTTCAAGGTAATATATTATTCTGTATAATAAAAACAAGTTGTCTGGTTGTTTTTAGTGAAGTTGTCTAAGGCTGTTCCCATGGGCTTCCCACCTCCCAGGGAGAACTTGCAATCTGCTCTGTTTCATCATCACTTTTATGTCATTTCCTACTGAGATGAGTGGCACCAAGACAATTTCCAGACATGGTTATTTGTTCTCCTTGACCTGAGTGACTGCTGTTTTCTAAGTAATTTGCAGTGTCGGTCCTGGGATTTGACACTTGGTCTTCTCCAGTTGGGGATTATAATGTTGCATCTTTCATTCAAGCTTCTTATTAATTTTTTGGAGGCAATTACAATGGAGCTGTTCCAAAAATTTGTTCCTTACCAACACTTAATTCTGCAAATCAGGCCAATTTCACCAGTGTCACATAACTTGATAATTCAGTTTACACCAAGTAAAAAACTTTTCCCAGGACCACCAACCCTAATTCTATACAGACTGTTTAACAACAATGACTGCTTGTAGGTTTGGTTTTTCACCCATACCTAAGGAAGCTTTAACACACTCTGCTCCCAGCTGTGCCTATAACCTGCAGAGATAGACTGAGAACAGCTTACAACTCCAAATATTTCCCTCCTTCGAATTCTGTCCATTGTTTCCATGTTGGTTCCCCTCTCAAAGTAAACAGTTCCATGAAAATTTAAGCAATCTTGAATGAGGTCTTTGCAGTGACCTTATGGCTTAGAAAGCAGATGAACCCAGAGCTCATTGGGCAATAACTTCCTATTGTTCATATACAATCTCAGCCTGAAAATGGGATGTGGGTCCCTAAAGCCAGCTTCTGCTCTGGTTGAGCAATGTGTTGTCAGGCCACTCTTTCAGCAGCTGTAATATGTAAGCTCAAGCATAAACTCAGATGACCTGAGCAGTTCAGCTCTTCTGGGTTACCAGAAGGAGTCTCACAGCCTAAATAAGGCACCACAAAAATGTCTGAAAGTGAGTCTAGAGAAGTTTTGAAGTCTCGCACCACCTGGAAGGCTGTTGATCCATCCTTGCTGTCTGTGGAAATTTGCATTTCCATGTGCCTGGTTACACTGCATCCCAGCTGAGGCGTCTAAAATTCTGGGTAAAAGCCCTTCAAACAACACATAAGGTGCTCCTCTTGTATCACTGTTGCCCCATTGATGACTCTCTAGGGCTGTACCTCATGGAAGAGCTACTCCTTTACTCCATCCTTTGCAGAGGAAACTTTTGAGTGGAGGAGAATAGGACCCATCCCCTGAAGACAGTGTCCTGAATCAGATCATCATGTTCACAGAATTCACAGAATTCACAGAATCACTAGGTTGGAAGAGACCTTCAAGATCATCAAGTCCAACCCATGCCCCAACACCTCAACTAAACCATGGCACCGAGTGCCACATCCAGGCTTGTTTTTTAAACAGAACCAGGGATGGTGACTCCACCACCTCCCCAGGCAGACCATTCCAGAACGTTATCACTCTTTCTGTAAAAAAAATTTTCCTGATATCCAACCTATATTTCCCTTGACGCAGCTTGAGACTGTGACCTCTGGTTCTGTCAGTGCTGCCTGGAGAAAGAGACCAGCCCCCACCTGACTACAGCCACCTTTCAGGGAGCTGTAGAGAGTGATAACATCACCTTTGAGTCTCCTTTTCTCCAGGCTAAACAACCCCAGCTCCCTCCGTCATTCCTCACAGGGCTTGTGTTCCAAGCCCTTCACCAGCCACGTTGTTAGCCACATTGTCTTTCCACCACCTTCATCTCTCATTTTCATCCGGAGATATTTCCCCACTTCACCAAGGCCATGGTAGAGGAGCAGAGAAAAATGGACAAACCTGTTGTTGCCAGCATGAAAATTCCAGCCAGCACCTTTTTCTCACCACTTCCTCCCTAATCCCTGTCATTCTCCTCCCCTCTGAATTGAGGAGGCAATTGTGTTTGCAGATGCCAAGGAGCCCCAAAGGAAGGAGCAATAACAAGCACATCCCTTCGTGCCGGCAGCCTCCGGAGGCAACCCGCATCCCCTGGCAGGGCAGGGCTGGCCCGCAGCGGGTGCTGAGCCCAGAGCAAACATCTCAGTGCTGCAGCACGTCCAGCTGGGAGGCGTTTGGCTTCCAGTCAGGAGAGGAGGCTTCCCAGCACTGCCTGGACAAACACACCTACCCAGCGCCAGGTGTGCTCCCGCAGGAACGCTTCCGCTGGCGGCACCCGGCAGCACCGGCTGGATTGACAGCCCTGCCACAGCCCCTGGACCGAGCTGATAAGGATCCCAGGCGTTCCACCAGAGTGTCAGGAAAGAGCCCAAGTGAGTCAGCAGAAAGGTACGATTGCACACAGGGCCTCTGGACAGGATTTGTTGGACTCTCACCCACCGAGCGAGTAGGAGTGTTTTCTTATTGTTCCTAATGAGTTTTGGATCAAGGTTTTATCGCAAGGAAAAGAAAATAAATAATGTCGATTATAAAACACTCTCCTCCCCTAGCTTCATTTTTTAACATGATTTAAGAGCGCCCAAGGGAAAACATTTAATCCCAAACCCGTTTTGGATTTGTATTTTAGGAACGTGCAGGAAAGTTATGTGATGTGGCATGCATTGAGCTCCTAGCAATTCAAACGAAGACTTTCAAAGGTGGAGTGAAGCTGAGCGCATGAATTCCTTTAGCCTGAGCAGGAGAAATACTTGCATATCCTGTGCACCTCTACATGGAGTCAACAGGATGTAAGAGCCTTTTTTCCATAATATGCATGAGAATACACAGCACAGATTTATCAATGGCAATTACTTAATTCTCTGGAAGTTAACTCAGAGAAATTTCAACACAGGAGTATCAAGGAAGGGGAAATTTAAAATTATCATGATTCCCAAGAAGCTGTCATGTAACTGCAATTTCATTCCACCCAAACTGATGGAGATAAATGAATTTCAAATGTAGCCATCTGGTTCAATGGTACAGCCTAAACAAATGACTCAGTGTGCTCCCAAAACATCAAGGTCAGCAGCCTGTTGGGTGCTGCAAAGTTGTACAATGTAAAGAAAATTGAAAACAAAAGCACACGGGAGATCAAAGATGACCCCGAGGCTGATGGACTGTAGCATCCATAGGAAACAGGACTCCAAAGGAGCCAGAGGGCTCATCTGGCCCATCTGCCTTCTCCAGGACAGGGCCTGACTCCCCTGCACTGCCCTGCAAGGCTGCAGAGAAGAAACCCCTTGAAACAGTCACAAAGAGCTCTCTTTTCCTCAGTAAGTTTGCTGCAAGGGAATACAACACCCCCTACCCAAAACTCCTGTCTGCATGAGCAAAAATGAATCTTTGTGAGAGGAGGGTGTTGCCACACTCTCATTGCTCATCCAGCCCATCTGCATCAGGAGTGCAATCAGTTCTGCCTCCAACAACACAGGAGACAGAAGGGAACCCCAGCAGTGACCCCAGGGTGGGGGGAAAGGATCAAGTAAGGTAAGCAGATGGGATGACCAATACTAAAAGACACTGAGATGTTATTGTAGTGGTAGAATTACTTAGGAATGCACAGTGACACGGGGAAAGCAGTTGAAATGAGGAGACACTAAATTTTTGATGGGCCCAAATTAAAGCCCAGTGCTGTGCATGAGGAATTCTGCTGCTGCTCTCAGCTGGGTTTGGGTGAAGTGCCCCAATCTTAGATTAACATGGGGAAATTCAGCTGCACAAGACTGAGATCAGTATAGTGAAAAAATGTTGGTTACAGTGTGTCACATCTTTCCCATCCTGATCTTCAGTGGTTCTCCCTTACACTCTGTGGAGTACAAGCTAAAAAACATCTGTATATCAGCATAATTTTAGCAACACTTCATGTGATGATCCTTGGCAGAAGCAGAGCAAATGAAAACCTCACTGAAACCAGGGACAAAGGCCCTATTGACTTCCCCATCATCTGCCCGAGACCACAATTCATCCCCAGCTCTGGGATTCCACAGCACCTCCTGGACTAACACAGATAATCCCCTCTTATAATTTTTATTATTTCTGATGTTTTTCTTCCACACTGACACATGCTATATTGACAAAGGAAAATAGCTAAAGAGTGTATATTTTTAATGCCCTATAGGGACAGGCTGTATTTTTTATGTGGAGTTTATGTGGTTTGGATCAAAAATCAACGAGGCAAGTGGTTTTGAAATCAGAAAAATTACTATGTTGCCTTAAAAATTATATCTTTCCCATCTTTAAAAATGTGCTGGTTTCTCTTCATTGTTTTCTAGTTTTTCCCTTCTGAGGGTATAAGAAAAATTGATGTGAAATTTCTGGCCAAAATAAAGATATATTGTCCCAGAAGGACACTATTTCTTTGGTTTTTAACTTGGTCTATATTTACCTCTTTGGTCAATATGGGTGAGCACTAAACTCAACCACAAGTCAGTACAGGTTTATGCTGGCAACTCACTGTAACATGCTTTGAATTAAGTAACTGAAGGTTTTATTTTATTTCCTGCAATGTAAATTCAGGGAAGAGTATGGTTAAATCAGAACAATGGAGTTCTAGTCTGGAACCACTTCAAAAAAATTAAACTACTTCATGTCAGGAGCACCTTCAAATTCCTTCACTACCTGCTGACATTTTTGCAAACAGAGATACTATTTTAGGAGAGTGTGATCATAATTCAGCCCAATTAAGGAAGATATTCCCCATTTCTTAGCATCAGTTACTCACAGGGCACATAATGACAGGGTAAGGACACTGTCAGGTTCAAAGGTGCCCCTTTCCTCTGCAGAGAGGTGGGGCAGAGCTGCAGGTAGGGACCTGACTGCATAGTGGTTGGCGTTTTGAAATCAACACTGGGAGAAGACAGCCCATCACAGGAGGAGGAGAGCAGTTTACACTGAATGAGGCAGCTGGCATTTGAACAAAGGACCTCACATTTTGTGGCTGGTGGGAAGAGCATTGGTGGGAAGTGCATGTGTGGTGATCCAAAAGCTGTGACACAGCTGCCTGCAGTGGCCCCTGTAGACCCCCTAAATCATCCTGTGGTCCAGAGTCATCATCACTGCAGTGCAATCCATGATTTGTGTTCCATGGATCCTATGGCATAATCTGGATCACAAGGAGCTCTCAGGATGTTTAGCATCAGTGTTCCATATTAGTGAATCAAGGAAGAATAGATTTAGATTGGCTATTTAGAATAAATTCTTTACTGTGAGAATGGTGAGACCTTGGCATAGGTTGCCCAGAGAACCTGTGGATGTCCTATCCCTGAAAGTGTCCATGGCCAGGTTGGATGGAGCTCTGAGTAACCTGGTTTACCCTGCCCATGGCAGGGGAGCTGGAACTAGCTGATATTTAAGGTCCCTTCCAACCCAGACCATTCTAGGATTCTATGATTCTGTGATTTTTTAATTTTTTTTTAATGTCATCTTATTTGGCTTATGACTTTGGGCAATTTTTAGGTGTTCTTTTTCAATGAAGGTCGAGATTTTCACGTAATTGTTTACCTGCCATTCCTCAAGTTTCAAACGAAACACTGAACGTTGCATGATTCATAAGAAAGGCACCAGAGCTGGCAACCTGATTTCAGACACATTAATCACCCTATCAAATACTGGGATTAATCAGCAAGATCAGGGCACAACAAGCAGTGACAAACCATGACAAGCAGGAGTTTGGTGTGAAAGCAGCTCACAACACAAATTCCAAGGAGAAGAGAAATTATATGATGTGAACACCCCGTTTGTGGTTGTAAACACGTGGTAATCACTTCCATTAGCACTGTAACAGTTTCCAGCCCCAGGAGGACAAAGCACTTGGGAGCTCGATTCATTTCTCCCAAAAAGCTTCAGGCTGCCCCTGCCAAAAAACCCTTGGCTGTACACGGCCCCTGAACAGATACAATCAGAACAGGCCCTTATTGTATCCCAGGGCTGAAAGGCCAGCTCCAGAGATGGAAAGCAATTAATCTTGAATGCCTGTTTGTACAGTAACTCTCTCCCTTCCCACCTCCTGGCTCTGATAAGTGGCTTTATGTGGAGCGGACAGGAGCACCTTTCACACAGCCCATCAGCCCCAAAGGCCCTCCTGGCAGCCCTTGGACCAGCAAAAAGAGGGGTTTGGCATTAAACTCTGCTGGGGCGTTTCCCTGCCCTGCACAGTGGGAAGAGCAGGGGCACCATGGCCAGGGGCTGGTGGCAGCTGCTGGGGCTGGCCAGGACCTCTGCCACTGCCACAGCATGGTCACAAAGGCACGTCACTCCTTGCAGAGGATGGCTCCTGGCTCCTTTTCAAGCCCCCGAGGCTGTCAATGGCAATTCAGACACTGAAGTGGTCCCTGACACCAACAGGCAGTGCTCAGATCAGCAGGTTTCCTCTGTGGCTGTGTGGGTGCATTTATACTTTAGTATGAGCTGTGCGTGTTCTCACATGAAGACAAAAATTGCCCATGGGTACACAGACACTGAGGGAAGTGTCTTTGCAGCCTCAGGTCTGCAACTTGTAAATTTCTCTCCAAAAGCAGATGGGTCCTCTGGGACCTTCATCATCATCATCTGTCTTCCATACTGTGCATGCTGCTGCTGCTGCAAGGTTTGGCTGGGGCAATCACCATCAGCCCATACCTAAGCTATTCTTTAACACTGCTCCAGGACCAAAGGGTGAAATTCTTTTTCCTCATATCTCTCTGAATCCACATAACCTTTGTCAGGATCTCAGGTGTTTGGCTTTATAGGGACAGATCCATCCTAAGGTGTGGCCTCTGGGTATCCAGCAGTGGCCTTTCATAAAGCAAGAGAGGGAATCATATTAAAAACATACTTTTTGAGTCTTTTGACCTTCATCACTCTAAGACTTGGGCTCAGGAAGAAAGGAGGGCTGGGACTGGCCTCTGTGTGCCTCACACATGGAAACAAGAACCACAGTTAGAGGTAGAGATTTCATGGCCTAGATTTTCCACAAATATTTCTCATTTCTGAATTCTCTGCATTTTATCCCAGAGTTCTAATCTGGGTCACCAAATCTATGTTCCCATAGCCTACATTTAAGTACTGTTACAAGTGCACAGAATAAAAATTCAGTCATGAGGACAGAGAACAGAGTAAAATTAACCAAGGCAAAAGCCCTTTAACCCACCAATCAGACTGAATTTAAAATATTTAAAAGATAATAAATAATATATATCCTTGCTAGGTGAGTTCTCTTTGGCCAATGGAAGGGATGTAAGCAGCATCCTCCTTACAGATTCTGCAAATTCTTCACACTTCAGCAATGATAAATATTGATGGGCTTGTGGATTTTGTCACCTTTCTATTTGCTGATGACAAATTTCTCGAGGAGGGTCATTTAGCCACCATCTGGATTTAAAGTGATTTGAGTGTGAAATGGATGAAACTTGCTATTCCTGAGAGTTTACATCTCCAACTGTCATTTGTATATCATTTTTATATGTATTTGTATCATTTATATATCATCTCCAGCCAGATTTCTTGCCCCCATATAAAGGAAAGTCAGATACACAATGGTGAGATGTTCCAGGTGAGACCCCTCTACCTGTCCAAGAAATTGCATTTAGAAAGGGGTTTACAGCCAACCATGGATAAGAATTGGTCTGCCCCCAACCTCATTTATTTCCAGTAGTCCTTCAAGCTGTGTTGTAGAGACCACTGTTGTCTAAAATCATTTATTTTGTGCCTTTGGACTGGGCCCTCTTGAAAACCACAAAAGCATGACCTGCATTGCCTCTCCCACAGAGACTGGACACCCCGGATCTCTGGGGCTTTGTGCCTGGAGATGGCACTGGCCTTAACAAGGGAGTGATGTGTTATGACAGTCTCTCATCTGTTCACAGCCTGGGAACTTGAAGGGAAGGTTCTCCTCACCTCTCTGCTCATTTCTATTGAAGAGTTTTAAACACCCATTGAAGAAGCATGTCCCCTCCTGCTCTACACCCTCCCCAGGCTATGCTTTTTCCAGAGTACACTCCCATTTACATTTTTCTTCTGTTCATATCATTTTTTCAGCAAACCAATGAAACAAAAGATCCAGAAGGCTACAAAGTCATGTCTGTAAATCTCCTTTCAGGATCAGATTTCTTCCAACAACTTTTTCACTCTGAGTTCACTGTTTCTGATTCCTAATTCCTGCAGCACTGCTTTAGGCTGGGCTTCAGCAGAATCTGGCTGATAAAACTTAGCTGAAGTCATTGGAACCCAAGTAGCCCCAAACCAGAGGAATGGGGGAAATCTGGGTTAAATGGATTCTGCTTCCCTTAGCAGCTGTACATTTTAGGGGTCAGGTGAACCAGTCTTCCTGAAGCAAGTGTTTTTGCATCTCCTATGGGGAGAGAAAGGAAGGTACTTAGGAATTCAGCTATGTGAGAGTCAGCCCAGCTGAGAGAGAACTGGCTTCACTAACTATGCAGAGACATTTTCAGCCAGTGTACGAGGATTATTCCTCAACATGCCTTAGGCAGGTGGACTGGATTCCTCCACCAGCACTTCAAATGATTGCAGAATTAATTACATGTGTGGCTCCTTCCAGCCAACAAATATTACCAGGAATCACTGAATCCCATTTTATTTCTGTCCCCAAGATACAAATGGGAACTTTTCCACCAGATCTTAAGCATTTTATATCCCCATAACAATCGCTGCTATTTCTCTAAGATTTTGAACTACAACATCATTTGCTGTCAGCTCTCCAAAATTTTACTACCACCTGCAAGCCCCAGCAAATCCCAGACACAACTGCCTTTCACAACATCCGTCTACGCATCAGTGAAACCTGCAGCTTGTAAAGAGCAGATGCAGCTCAATACAGGCAGATGAGACATCTGAGCAGTGCCCAGGGGCTCTGCCATTTCCAAACTGCCTGGTTTCCCTTTCCAAGAACTTGTCTCTTCTGCACACTCCCTCTGCGTGGGTCGGCTTTGGGATGGACGGCTTCCAGCTCCTGTGGAAAACAAAGGACAGGCACATCTGGCAGAGAAGCTGCCAGACACTCATAAATCATGACTGATCATGGTGTTGCTGTGACGTGCCACTAGGATGCCTTTGAAGAGCTGTACCCAGCTATGATTTGATAAACCCAGCACTGCTTCTGCCCCTCACGAGCAGAGCAATGTCTGCTTTGGTGCCTTGTGAGAGCTGTGGCTTGCACAGCACGGAATGATCCAGCTTTCCTCCTCCTCCCTTCCTTTGGATGAACTTCCCAGACAGAAGAGGCACCCACCCCACCCACCACCATAGAAACATGTGAGGTATCAAAAGAAATCAAGATACCAGCCACACCAATAAACACTGGGGCCTTCTGGTGTCTCTGACGCTCATTTTTCTGATGCTCAGACCAACCACGCTTGCCCACTGGCTGAAAGTCAGTGGCCTATTCTGTAAAATGCTGAAAGGAATTAAGTATGTCAACAAGACATTTCAACCACACCTTCTGAGCTGAGACTTTCTCTGTAGAGTCCAAAAGGCTGAAGGCATGAGGTGGCCCATGTTTAGCACAGACCTTCTTCAATTTGATCTACACTACAGAAATATAAATAAATAAATAAATAAATAAATACATTTGAAGCTTTGCTCTTACAGAAGTATAAATCACCATCTGTCTTCCTTTTGTAGACTGATGTCAAAGACTTCACTTGAAATGGAACTGACATTTCTCTGTCTTGTACCCCAACCACATCCTGTACATGGCTGGTCAAAAATGAGGAGGAATTCAGTGAAAAAATGCACAGGTTCCTGGGTTTTCTTGGAAGGAAATTCAAAATTCGTGATAAATGTCATCGATATTTGGAAGTTAGAAATATTGGAACCAGATGTCACAGCCATAGATTTTTCCCTGCTTGAAAGGGAATAATTTTTGTTGTGTATAATGGTGAGAAGAGTGGGTCAATGAACAGTAAAAAAGGGTCAGGAGATAAAAAGATGGGCAAATAAAGTTCATTCTCATGATTCAGGCATTGAAATGGAAACCAAAAGATGTGAAACAATACCAACTGTACTAAAAATTTACTGGGTAACTGAGGGACACCATAATCCATTCACCATCATCCTTTGTAGCTTTTAGAAATACATTTTGTGACTCCTTCCCTTACTGAATTGCTCTGTAAATAAAACAGTTTATTGATTATAGGATAGTCAGGACCCGAAAAATTAAGACATAAACATTTCCTAGGGCTGGGTACTGATGTTGACACAATTAGGATGGCCATGAAACCAGAACATGCACAAAATTCAAGGTCTTTTGGCAAAAAAAATACCTTCTTTTTCCAAACCCTGGTGTAGCCAGGTCTGAGGTGGTGTGCTCTCTCACTGGCTTTACATCTGTTTTCAGTGGTCTGCAAAACAGATACGAAATTCAAAGTGTCAGTTCCTTTCACCTCCACCATGTCTCTGCTGACATAACCCCATTGACTGCAGAAATATTTCCCAGAGTTGCATCCAGAGCAGAGAGAATTGGAAAAGTCCCACATTTTACCTGAAACAAACAGCTTACACTATTTCTCTTTACAGCACTTGCCCTTCTCCTAGAGTAACACAGTGAATGTCATGGGGGGGTGACTCCCAGACCTTCCCTTTACACATGAGCTTTCCACCCCATTTAGCTCCCTGAGTTATTTATATTTTTATTCAGAGTCAGTTAAGCAAATATATATGGATAAACCGTATTTTCCTCTGCACCAAGTTGTATTTCAGTCATTGGAGTGTTGTACCTTGCCCAAGACTAGGATGTTAAAAATACAGACATTAAGAATGGCTGCTCTGTTCTGGGATACTGAATCCCAGTACTGCATCTTTCCAGGTTTTATAGACCATGTGGGATGTGGTTAAGATCAAAGATTTAAACTTTTTTTCCCCCAGAAAGCCAATAATGGCAGGTTTCCATAGAGATGTAAGTGAAAATTCTAAAAAAAATTTTAAAGGTGGAAATCCTCCAGTTTGGATCTGACCCTTCCAGCCACTCCTCTGCTGCAAGAGAAAAGTTCTACAGCTCAGCTGAGCAACACCAGAGGAACCACTCAGCCATATGGTCTAATTATGGCTTTTGTGTGTACTTTCCATGTGTAAATGACTTTCAGGATTGCTGTCAGGGACCAGCAGCACACTGCACTGTAGTGGTGCCAATTCTCATCATTTCATTATGTTTTGTCACAACTGGCATCCTTCCCAAACATCAGCTCTTTGACTCGGCCGATCAAGCGAGGATCTCGGCTTCCACCAAACCCGCATCTCTGGCCTCCAGGCTTGCAGATCAAAGCTTGCAAGCACGACCTGATCAGAACTCCAGAGGGCTCAAAAACAGGGACACAAGCACAAAGTTAAATTTTCTGCAGAGTGGCACGTTTTCTGGGCTCACCCCATGGCAGAGGGCGGTGTGGGGCAGCGCTGCTGCACACACATGCATCGCCGCAGGAAATGCCCCGCTGGGGCAGCATGCAAGGCTGCATTTGTGTGCACTAACACACCATCCACACTGCTCCTGCAGCTCCAGTGTCCACAATGCCTGACTTTTCAGCTGCTGGAAACAGCTCTGAATGGCTGACAAGGAAGGGGTTTCCATTGGAACATTTTTTAATTAAAATGCTGATTCCAATCAACCGGCTAATTTGGGACTAATTTTTTTTTTCAATGTGTTGCTTTCACAAAGCTACTAAAAAACTGGGCTAAACTTTAATTTTATGCTTTCAAAGGAAACCTTTATAGAGTTTTGCTTTCAATGCTTTGTAACAGATGGGGTGATTTATCCTCTGGAGCTGCCTAACTTTAGATGGAGTATGAAAAGAGCTTGTCTTCAAAGTAATTAAGTTAAATTAAATTATTCTTACTTTAAACAGATTAACTGAAATTAAATCATTCTCACTCTGTAGCTACATTTAGATAATTCTTAAGACATTTTAAAGCCTAAACCATAACACTACATGTAAACCAGGGCAAGTGCTTTGTCACAATTGCTTTGGTAAACAAAATGAAAACTTCATTCAAATCAGTTAAATGAATATTGGTATTTTGGTTTGCCTGCAGAATAGAAGAATCATCGCATCCTGAAGCCCCTTTCTTTTCATGGCCATTGGCTGTGTGCTTCCATGCAGTAGAGTACTAGGTAAAAAGGCAAGATTGAAATCCATTTCCTTTAACAGACAAGCCTGACATCTGGTTGTATTTTCCAGAAACTTTGATCAGCAGGAAAAAAAGTTGGAGAGGCCATCAGTATTCTGAACAACTAAAGGTTTTTCCCACTGAGCAATGTATCTGTAATTAGCTCAGAAGTGATGGGCTCAGATCTGAGCAGAGATGATGCAGCCAGAAAGCTTGCAGGGCACATTCCCCATGCAACAAGATCTGCCATCTAAAGAGAGAATTAAAGTTTTCTGTGAGTGTTGAACTGCAGCAGTTGATCATGGATGGCCACAGGGCACTGGTCACATCCAATACTGCACCCTGTACAGCCAGAGACACCTCCCTCCACAATACAAACAGATATTTCTGTGCCTGGACACACAGCAAGGACTCAGACATTTTGCTCCTAGAAGTTGCTCTAAATGTTACAGATGCAAAACTCTCTGCACTGAATTTCTCTGGAGCTAGAGGTTGCTCCCTGGCCTGGGTACCACTGACAGCAGAGGTTAATCTTTTTTGAAAGGCTGACATCTATCTTCATGCCACATTAAAATACTCCCTCCCTTTCCACTGCTCAGTAAATAGAGAAATCTTTGATGGAAGAAATAGCATTTAGGATTAATTACACAGTGTCAGTTGGTTGGGATTTTTTTTTTCATTTTCAAGTATATAGCTTTAAATTCCAAACCAAAACATCATTTGTGAACAAAAATAAAATCCTGTGTTAGTCTATCTGAGGTTCATTTTGAAAATCTGAGAACTTGGTCCTTTCTCCAGCACATGACTTTCAAAATTACTGTGTGACTTAGTTAAGTACTTGCATTGTAATAGGATTTTATTTCTCAATGAGAAGTTGCTGGCAATTGTCCAGCCAGTTCTGATTACTCCTGCTTCATGTGGCTATGGAGGAATTCAAGCCTGTGCATCCTATCTGTGCTGTCATTACCAAAGTTTAATGCCATTTAGCTTTCTACTGTTTATTCACAGCCTATGCTGAATAAATAGCAGTGAGCAGACCTGCAGAAGGAGTGTGTTTCCATTGGCATTCCTTGGGATGAGTGTTTTGTTATTCAAAGCTTCTGATGCTGTTCTCACTGTTTGTTCTGTTCAAAGCTGGATTACCTGACAAGGATTTCCTCTGCTGTGTACTAGGAGTGTCACTACTCCCAAAAAGAAATGCCAGGTTATGAGGTATAAAATAGAAATCCTAATGTGGCCTGAGGAGCAAAATTCCTCTGCTTTCCTTAGCAATTAAGACTTTTAGGATCGAACATGGATGGTGTACAGTTTCCTTTCACCTTCACCTCCTTGTTAAATTGTGCATGGAAACAACCTTGCTTCCAGTTCCTCTGTGAAATGAAACATTAATCAACACACTTCAGTTAACAATTTGCAAATTGTTTCTTAACCTTCAGTAAGGTCCAAGCTTAGGTTTAAAGCATAAGGAAAGGGAAAGCAGAACTCAGCTCAGTTTCTGCCCAGGATTTGTCGTCTGATGCAGCCCAAGTCTCTGTACCTGCTTCCAAATCTCTGAAACCTGGAGAAGGTTAGATCAAGATCAAGGACAAGGAAAACATGAAACTGAGCTTTTCCTGGCTCTTTCCAATGCAGAAACATCAACATTTCAGTGAGATGGCAAGGCTTGAAGCACATCTAAGGCTCACTGATCTCCTAAGACTTGGTAAACTTCAGCTCACTGATGTTGATATGCTGCTCTATGAGCTGTGAAAGAGCTGCTGAAGAGATGTACGGTTCCTTTTCAAACCACAAACTGATCATAAATAAAAGTTTCAGTCTCATAAAAGGCAATTTAAGGATACTGCCTACTGTCTCAAATGCTGTGTAGTAGTTACTCAAACTGCAAGTCAAGACCCTCAGGAGGCTGGAAGAGGAAGGCAAAGTATAGAAAAGGATTGAGAGAGTTAAACCACAGTGGCTTATCTAATTTTTAAGCATTTAATAGAGGATTAGCATGTTAATAATTAAAAAAAAAAAAAGAGAGAGAGAATAATTCTTAGAGAAAAAAAAAAATAAAACACCAAGAAAAATAAGCAGTACTAGTTCTGGCCTCCTGCAGTTCAGAGAGAAGTTCTCTTCTCCTGCAGGGCAGAGAAGTTCATCAGCTGCTGGTTTCCACAGCTACTGAGCTACAAGAGACAAAGCAGGAGGTGCTGGAAACTTCTGAGCTCAAGAGTGATATATGGAGGGTCCACACTAAGTGGATCCCCTTCTGATAGAAGAACAATTAATGATCACACCAAAATATCAGGTTCTAACACAAGAAAAGGCTTCTCTGTTAAACTTTGGAACTCCTTGACACTGGGTGCTCCTGTTATCAGACGTTTGCCTGGGTTCAAAGAAGCCACCAGGCAAATTCACGGAAGAGGAAGCAAGACAGAGGTATGAAATACAAAAGGTAATTTGTAGTTAAGCTGCAAATCAGTGATAGGAGGGGAATTATTTTTGACAAGCAACACTACATTTGCCATTTTCATATGCTCTTCCCCCAGTCAGTAAGACACAGGCTCCCACCCTGAGAGGATCATCTCCTCCAACAATTTACAATCTCTTTTTCACCAGGAGCCACTCTGTGCTTCCTCAGAGTGGGGGGTGAGGGTTTGCATCTGCAGATGGGAATATGCAGCTCATGTCCTTCACTCCGAGATTATTACATGAGCAATTAGAGGCATTTAGCAGTTCTTGGGTGGTGTAAAGACTTTCACACATGCAGAGGAAACAGCTGTTGCTGCTCTGGAGGGAAGGAGCAAGAGGATGCCAGCAGCAGACAGAGGAGCTGCTGTTACTAACAAGCAGAGTGCACCTGAGTAAAGACACAGCTGAGCTGCACTCAGAAAGGAATTGAAGGCAGGTGTGTGCATGGGAGAAGCTGAAGCAGCTCCTGATTGCAAAAACTAAACAATCCACCCACCCTCCCTCTGATGAAGGTATGGTTTCGTGGAGGGGTTATCACAGGGAAGAGGGGAGATCTCTGTGTAGGGTCATGTTTTTATTTGGAAACACATCTACAGGAGCTGCTGATCACTGTGAAGTGCCTGAGCCACTGCACACCTTCACTGGATCAGAATTCAGCACAGCAGTATTTAATTTCTGATTTTAGCATGGCCTTTTGGTTTTGTGTCACTGAGTTGATTAATAATTTGAGGCTACAATTTTCATGGGAGAAAATCAGTTAGAAAAGTGTGGTGTGGTGTTCTGACTATGAAGGTTGCATGTTCCTTGTACTAAGTTTTGGCTGTCAGTCTCTGTGCAGTGCCCAGCACAGCAGGGGCTAAACTTTATTTGGCATGGTTTGCCACTGCTGCAATAATAAAGCAAATTTCCTGTGTAGATAGAATCTCATGGCTGGGGTTTAATTGGGTGGTTTTTAATTACCCCTTTCATTTTATTGTGGAAGATGAATTTTAATTGATTTTTATATAAATGTGCCTGTAAAACCCAACAGCCTAAGGAATGACAGGCAAATTATACCTATTTCTTCTCTATGTTTTAAGCATTTCTGTTCCCATTTGACAATCTTTGCAAAACCTTTTCCTCCCACACAGGAAAGAGAGTTTTTCAGCTCCTCAGAGGCTCAGGCTTCTCAAGAGCTGTGCACCTGGGTAAGATATAGTTTCCATACAGCACATGCATTTCCAAAATCTCCCAGGACCTTTTCCCTGTGGTCATCAGGGATCTCATAAGAAATGTACATGTGCAAGCTCTGAGCTGCCAACAGACTGAGCATGAGGGGATAGACTGTAAGAGAAATGAAAGTGTTCCCTCAGGAGGCCACAGTCTGACTTTGGGTTACACTGAACTAAATCACAAGGTGCTCCTCCAAAATCACTCCCTGTGAAATGAATCTACAAATTGGAGAAAAAAATGGGCCTCCACAACAGTACAGCCTAATGGGTTTAAGAAAAATGCAGTGGAATTGTGTTAATGGCCTGCTTGGACCTCGTGGCTCTGTATGGGAATTCTCTGCAATTCCATCAGTCACACTAATGAAGGCACCATATCCCAAACCCTTCTGTAGCCAGATATTTCTGCCAATCAAGTGTTATGCTCATCCTAGAGCTAACTTCATAATGCTTTCTTTTAGTTGTTTGCTTGTTTGTTTGAGTTTTTTCCATGGGAAATTGCCTTGAGCTAATCTGATCCTAATCCCATATTGATACAATTTTCTTTCTTCCAGTAAGGTTGCTCCTGATGGGTGTGGGGTGAGGGAATGCCAAACCAGCTCCTACAGAGGTTGAGTGAAATTCCAGGTTCTTGGCACCTGAGAGATTTAGAATCAAGGGAGGCAAAATGTTAGAAATGACATGTTGGAACAAGAAATAAACATCTTGGGTTGTATCAGATCACTAAGATCTAATAGGTATCTGGTCCATCAGGGACTTGGAATCAGGGACAAAAAATGAGCCCTGAAGTCCACAAAGTACTGACATTCTTCATCTATTGCATGAAACAGGAAATTAGCATTGAGGGAAATTTGCAGGATCATTAATAGCTCTTTTGTTTTGGGGAAAGCCTGTTGGATATTTATCCATCTCCTTTGCTGCGTGCTGTTCTTATGCTTGCATGAAAACATTCACACTGTGGTCATGTCAAGAGCTCAGCTCATCCATTCCCATCTAGTGCAGGATAAGATGGTCTGGAGGGTGCTGGAGTAGAGTAAATGTTTTGAAAAATAAAGTCAATGGCAGCCTGTTCTCCCCACAGGGCTTTCTGTCTGGATTTGCAGATACTGGAGAGCGACTGGAGAAGATGCGGGAAGTTGCCATCTCTGTGTTTCTTTCACAACTGCTATGTCAAGAGCTGGGGCTTTCCACCCAAGCTCTGGGAGCAGTCCCCAGATGTCAGTGGCAATAGCCATGCAGAGAAACAGGGCAACATCTGGCCTTATGTTTTACAAGTCGTGTGTTTTTTGCATCGTTCAAGCTTTCAGACAACAGAAATACTGAGAAATCAGCCTCCTACAGCCAAAACTCTGCAGTTTTTGTTAAAATGGCTGAATTATAAATAACACTTGATCATCCTCAAGTAGTCTCTGAGATGTTAATGCTTCATGTAGTTACTTGGAGGAGAACAGGGATAAATCTACTCTTTAGCCTGGGAGGAAACATTAATTGCTATTCCCTGTGGTATAACCAGCCTGACTGGGCCCCAAAAGACTGAATAACTCAGGAAATATGGTTAATAGTTGTACTGGTGAATGGACATGGTGGGTGCCATGACATTACCCAAGGCATTCCCCTACCCATATATAACTGTAAAACCATCCCCTAGCAAAAAATACCCTTCTTAATATTATTCTGATTCTCTGCCCATAAAAATATTATAAGGCTTTTGAATTTGACCTGCAGAGCAGAGCAAACCCTGGTAGCAAGGGTCCCTGAATAATGGCACATCATTATGCAGACTTTATTTCTCCAAGTACTTCAGAGAGGGTTATCATAGACAGGGAAGTTCAGCTCCATCCCGACCTTTGGTTACACAATTCCAGTGACTTACTCTCAGCTGTGGGAAAGTGCCTGCTTTAAATGAGTCTAGCAGAGCTTTATTAACGCTCCATTCGTGCTCATTTTCTTCATGCAAACTCTCACTGTTTGTCAGCAGCTGCTGCTCCTACAGGACGTTCATCAGGTTCAAGCAGGCAGAAAAAAAATTGAGTTTGTTGTATCAAACCTGGCTCTTTGAAGCCGTGTGAAACGCAGTTGTTGCCACCTCGGGGAGCTCGGAGCAGCCACGTCAACATCCTAAAGCTCAGCCGAGCCTGCCAAAGCCTGGGGAGGGCTGTGCTGAGCTCCTGGCCACCACCAGGAATGTCACCTCCTCCGGCCCCACCACGGAGCACGGCCACCAGCGCTGCTCTCCTCGGCTCCTAATCCCTTCCTGGCCCCAGCAGGTCCCCTGCAGCCTCTGGGCCAGCAGGGCTGACCCTGTCCCAGCAAGGAGCTGAAATGCCTCTCAGCAGCAGCGGCTGCCTCAGTGGGTTCCACAGGGCAGAGTGGGAGAGACTCAGGAGTGCTGGAGTTTGCTGTGTGCATTTACCCACAGGTGCTGTGGGTGCTCTGTCCCATCAAGGCCAGGCTGAATGGGGCTCTGAGCAACCTGGCCTGGTGGAAGGTGTCCCTGCCCATGGCAGGGGGGGGAGTTAGATATCTTGAAGGTCCCTTCCAATCCAAATAATTCTGTGGTTCTGTTATTGATTACCAACTCATTCTGATGTGCCTCTCCTCCTCCTGCTCATTGACCAGAGCTGTGCAAACAGCACCACTAAGACAGACTTTATCACCAGGGACAAGATTCCTACTTTATTCCTAGCCTTTATATTCTTTGCCCTGATGACAAAGCTTACTAATATTATCCTAATAGCTAATGCTGCCCAAATATAACTAAGGTTTGCCAGCCAGACACAAAACTAACATCTCTGTCCCCCTCCATCCACCCAGCTGCCCAAGTGCTTCAGCAGCTATTTTAAGGCCCATGTGGAAGCACAGAGATCCCAGCAGCAATGGGGTGCAAGGAATTGGCTTTAATGTGGAGATGCTTATCTCTGCCTGCATCTATGGAGTATCTCTGGGGCAGGGCATACAAATTCAGAAGGGAAAGAGGCAGTGTCAGAGGGTCACTGCACTAACTCCTTACAGCACTGCTCAGGATAAAAATTAAATGTGGGATTGATTAGAGTATAAATCTTCTAGCAAAAGTGGCCAGAAAGGGGAGCAATAGCAGATGGGTCCTTAAATTCATCACTGAATCCTGGCTGCTCTGCAGAGCTCATCTCTCAGTTGCTGCCAAGATCTCTGCAGACACCAGGGGCTGTGCAGACCTTACAGGTGTGTGTGTGTCTGTCTTCCAGAGCTGACAGAACTCTGTGATCTGCACAGTACAAGAGAATGAATCTCACCCAGCCATTGTGCACCAGTTTCTCCCCTGACCAAAGCCTTGAGTAGGTTCCCAAGGTCAAAGGAGGAGAATTATTTGGATGGGAGTCCCATAGAGTAAGCCTAGAAAATGTAAAAAATAGCAAGAGGAACATTGTTCCTGAATCAATGCTCCTGCAGTCGCCCTGCACAGCATTAACTTGGAGACCAGCAGGCTGCCAGAAGTGACAACTTTCCTAAGAGATTTAAAACCAAAGTTCCCTCTGACAGCTTAATCCCTTGCATGTATATAGCACTTCACATGCCCAAATATTAACTGATTCATGGTTAATTAACTCGTGGTTATAAATTTCCCTTGGCACTTTTTGCAAGACTCAGGATGTAAATGTTAAACCAAGTGTCCCAGGCAAATTGCAGCACTGTAAGAAAAATAATAGGGCAGATCATCACCTGGTCTAGAGCAGTTATGTAGATTTACTCGAGCTCAGGGCCTGACACAATTGCTCTTGAATTCATTACAGCAAACTGCAATGAATGAAGTGCAGAGCTCCTTCCTGTATTGAACTCCAGGAATTAATTCCCTGCTAACACGGGGGACATGGTGTACAACAGAAAGTTCACATTTATTCAGATGAGTATTATGGCATTGTAATGGAGGAGCTGAGGGAGACAGGGTGTTTCAAGGCAGTGGAGTTGAAGGAGTACTGCAGAAGAGAGCCCTCTGTATGAAAGCTGATGATCATAGCATGACCTACTCCTTTGCTTGAGCAGCACCCAAAGCAAAGGGAAATTTCACCCAAAAAGAAACTCTACAGGGTAGCTCCTTCACCTCTGCATTTCCCAGAGCTGATGAGATGTTTTATTAAAGCTCAGGTCGGCTCCCCAGTGGCCTCTGAGAGGGAACACATTCATCTTCAGCTGCCTCCCTGGGAGGGCTGGGAACATACCTCCTTCCTCTTCCATCTTGGTCCACGTCAAAGTCTTTGGGGACCCTCAAAAATTTTCCACAGAGCTTGTTTCCCTTTGAGCAATGCCAATCCAGGGAAACCAAAATTGTTCATAAGGATTCTCAATCCATGATTTTTGACCTGGTGAGGAAAGTTTTCAGAACTATCAGACAGCTACAGACACACAAGCATCTCCTTCTGAGTCTCTGTATGCACATCAGCCACATTTTGGGTTACAGCTCTACACTACTAAGCCTAATATTTAATGAGCCTAGTAAACATTTTGCAGTAGTTCAGTGGTTTGCCTGCCAAGAAGAACTTGTGGAGGGCTCTAATTAGTACCTCTGGCTTTTCCTGGCATCTAGCCTCTCTGTAGAGTGTTGCTGCACTAAACTTAAAGCCCTTTATCTGTGGAGAAAAAGCATAAAGAAATATGGTACAAAATAATGAATGGTACAGACACCTATCTTCTCTAGAAATACAAATGCTTGAGAATAAGACAAAACAAAGGCTTTTACAGGAAGAAACCCCTTCTTTTTCTGTATGGATGTTACCAACCTGAGGAACCTGTAGTGTGACTTTACAAATTAGGGCACAAAGAGATTTGAGGTGGGGAAAAGGATTCTCATATTTTTATGCCATGAGGAAGCATCTAGAATTCTGAGAAATGAAATGGTATCAACTAAGTACCAGCTAAGATATGTCAGGAAGAAACACATCATCAGGACAGCTTGTTCCATAGGCTTGTCCCATGTAAAAGAAAAAGAGTTCTTGGACATGGGAGAGGGGTGAACACTAATAAGGCATAAGGAATGGAACTGTCCTCTGCACTTGAAGCACCTAATGGAGCATGCTTGTGTTGTCAAGTGTCTAATGAAGCCTGAGGTCCCAGTGCACCCTGTCAGTAAGGGTATGAACAGAACTGTTTTTCTCCAGCCCACAGCTTATACACATACACACATAAGGGCTCAATACTTTTGAAATTCTGCCTTTCAGTTATGTTTAGTTGAAGTCAGCTTGTGAGTCCCAAACTAGTTAGGGAACAAACCTGCTGAAAACCACACGTGTGCACCACCCAACATGCTGAGTGATGGCACCAGTCTTGTTCTGACACCAAGCTAAGAAGGGGTGTGAGCATAGGAACATCACTCCTTTGACCCCTTCCCAAAACTGTGACCCAAATTCACAGCAGATTTTACACTTGGGTTCTCAGAGGGCATTCAGAGCTGTGCTCAGGGCCAGGACCAGGATGGCAGGTAGGGCCCAGACACCTTCTGACACCCCAAGCTACAGGGCTGGGGGCACAAGAGAGACACTTTCCCTCTTTCCTTTTGCACACCAGTGTTTCTTTAAACGGAACAATTTCAGGTGAGGGACTTCAGTAACTTCTCAGATCCCTGAGAAGAACATTTTGTCCCTGCGTGCTTGGGGGACAGAGACTGTGGTTGCCAAACTCCAGCACCCCTCTTGCCATGCATGGACAAACCTCTGAAGCTCCTTCCCCACCACGCTCCCAGCCAGGCATGCCAGCCTCCACCCGCCCCACTGGAGCCATCACTCAGTGATTTGTGATGTACTGAAACGCAGTTTACATTGCAAAAAGCTCTAATATGTCCCTGGAAAGCAATTAAGGGAGGGCTGCACATGAGTGCTGAGGGGTTTGCTCCACAAGCAGATGTCCTCTTGGCAGATGCACCCTCGACCTCTCGCCCCGGAGAGCTTTGCTCCACCTCAGAGACGCGGCGAGGAGAGCGACAGCCCCGCTCCTGAGCAGCCAGGCTGAATTTTATGAGGCCTTTCTCCGGAAATAAGAAGCATGGTGAGGCGAGGTGATCTTCCCCTGCGGCTGCTGGTGTGGATTATGGAGCTGGCAGCAGCAGGAACGCATTAAGGAAAGCTCCCAGCAACGGGTAAGTTTTAAAATGAAAGCTGGCTCAGTGTTAATGCGCAAGTAATGTGTCCCAGCTGCCTTTAATAAAACAGCCAGCTGAAACTCAGCATCATAATAAACGGAGCAGGGATTTCACAAACATCCTGGCTGCTCAGAAAGAGACTGACTTTTCTTCTTCTTTTTTTTTTTTTTTTAAGTATTTTTTTTCCCCTCAGAGCTTGATTAAACATTTCCTGTTTTCAGCTTTCCAGAAAGGTCCTCGTGAGCCTTCCCCTGCTGCTTTCATGCTGGCAGCTTCATTTTTCAAGGCTTTCTCCTGGTCCCAGTGTGACACAGAAATGGGAGGGTTTGTGTGGACCTGGTACCTGGGCAAGAAATGCCTCTGCTGCAGCTGCATCCCCATCATGTTGGATGCCATCCCTGCAGACACAGGGTGGCACAATGCTGAGGGCAGCCCCAATACCTGGTGGTCTCACAAGACCCCAGGGAGGAGCCGTATGACCTGTCACTTCCTATTTGCAGACAAGGTGAGGAGGAAGCTGTCTACAGCTGGGAAATAAACCTTGGATTTCTGCTTTTGCTGCTGATTCAGGCAAAGCCCTAAGGCTGGACCATCAGAGCTGACTGAAGGTCAATAACTCACCGAGGAACGAGCCCCTGAAGCAGAACCTGATGAAGCAGCTGGGCTGGGTTTCATCCCATTGAACTCAAGTCAGCCTTTAGTCTGTCTCAGCCAGTGGAGCAAAGTAGGCACCTTTGGGAACTAGTAATTTGTACTCATTTGAGTTTCTTTTTAAAATAAAATTTAAAACATCCTACAAGCATACCAACATGACTGTGTACCTCTTACGTGTCCACAGCCAAACCTTGCATGCAACCCAAGTCTGGAGGAGGGGAGGAGATTCTCCTGTCCATGCCAGTCCCTTTGATCATCCAGGGCTTCTACAGCTCTCTCCACAAACTCCTTTAAATCAGGGAATTGGAAGAAATAATGTGCTTTTTATCAATTTTTTCCCTCCAACTGTAAAGACCCATCACAGCTTGGCACCCAAAATGACAGATGAAAGCAGCCTTGAAATTCTCCCATCCTGTCTCTGCCTAGCCAGGGAGCAGGATGGGACTCCTGACCTCCAGCTGAGGTACACTGGCATCTTGCCAGCCTATAAAATCAAGTTTCACCAATTAACTTTCAGTAGTGGAGGGTCTGGCTAGAAGCACTCAGCTCTAATCCCAGATAATGTGTGACAACTTTCAGTGTGCTCATTCCAAGTGTTGAATGGGCTTCAGTGTTTCCTACAGCTCTGTAATATATGCCACAAACACATTAATCTTTTCTGTTGTACAGAAGAGAGAAAATTCTCAAAATGCTGACTGCAACAGAAATAGAAACATTTCCTCATCATCTCCTGGTTTTAGTGGTATGTGTCTAAATATCTCTAGAATTCCAGCTTCACCTATTGTTTGGAAATGCCTGTGATTTCTGTGTTGTTTTCCTGACAGCCAGCTAGGAATCCCTTTGTGATTTGGAATTTAACTTCATCTTGCCTTAACTTTCCCCATCTGACAAAGGTGTTGCCAGGATTAATTAACAGTGTAAGGTAGTGATTAATGAGTAGATATTACAAAACACAACGTGCTGCCGGATGCTGAGGATTTTTGGGGAAGTTTGGAGAGCAGCATTCCTAAGGAGCTAGTCTGAGCTTGACCTCTCTCGATCATAAAATCATCATACATATTCCACAACATGGAAATGTTCTCTCATGTTCACTTTTGGTAACAGGCTGGTGAATGGTGGGGCCTTCAGTTGATGCTTCTGGCTACCCATAAATTTCTGCAGGATTTGTAACATTCTGAGAGAAGTTCCAAGAAAACAGATTAATTTTCTTTCCCCCGCAGTCTTATTTTACTTTGAATCCTCAGCATTTTCTTTTCCTAAAACAAGGTATCAAAATATCTTGGATGGAATTTTTCAATGCATACTGTGAAACACCTTGCCAAAAAACATTCACTTCAAATGGTATTTGTTTGGAGTACCTGAGTTTTCCTTCAGCCTCAGGAATTCTGCTTAGCACAACTCCGTAATATTTCAGAATGGAAACAAAATAACATTGAAATTTATCAGCCATATGCAGTGCTTTTTTAGACTTTGTGCATTGATCTTGGTTAACTAAAAAAAAAGTTTTTGAGGAATTTTCTGAAATTTTTATACTTATGTTACTCTTTTTTTCTTCTTCTGTATGATCTTCTTTTTATCATCTTAGAAGTTTTCAGGAAGGTTACTTCGGGTTGTGACCAGAGTGTAACACTTCTCTTGCTGATTATCAATATTTCTAAAATAAGTGTTAGTGAACTATTTTATATTTTCAGGGGTTTTCTTCCAAACACTAGTACAGTCATTCTACAGAGGTATTTTAGAAGAGCTCATGCTCTTTATAATTCTGTAACCTATGCAATAGACCAACCCACAAATGCAGGGAAAAAAAGGTATTGCAACAAACTGCTAAATTTTTTTTACATCTCTTTGTTTCAAAAATGTAACATTCTTTAAGGAAAGGAAAAAAAAAAAAAAAAAAAGAAGAAAAACCCTCTTTGGGAAATTTTCCCATTCAAAATTTAGAGACTGCTCTTTCTCACCTTGGGAGCTGCTTCCATTTGAGGAGGAATGGAAGAAAATGGGTATTTTTCCTGTTGAAAAAAGTATGGTGGAGGAAAGAGTAAACGCAGTTTTTGTCTCTACCTTAGTGCTCTTATTACATATAACCAAGATTAAATACAAAATCAAGAATCAGAACTCATCCTCTCCATTTTCATTATGTCATAATGTAAAAGTTATCTTCCCAATTGGGAGAGAATTTCTCGTTAAAGTAAGTCCTAGACAAAAATGACCTAACCTTAAAATTAAATGCTGTCCCAGAACGAAGATTAGGTTTTGCTGAGCTCAAACTTTTAGAGATTTGCCAATCAAGCTTTGCTGCAATCACTGCTTTGCTCTGCAAATTGCCATTGAACTCACATCTCAGACCTCAGGCAAAATCGTCACGGCCATACAGTGCACACCACAAACCCATCCTGCCCAGAACAGGTGGACAATTTGACCTTTTCAACAGTTGGGTCTTTTCATTTTCTGTTTCTAAAGCTTGGAATTAAATACTGGTCTCAACAAAACAACCTTGAAAGAGGCCTTGGGATAGCAGAACCTGTGTCTGCTGCACAGCCATGGTGAAAAGGGAACAAGCCTCTATTGTGCTTGATGCAGCCCCTTCCCCCAGGATTGCTGGTTTGACACATAAAGACAGGATAAAGGAAAGGGGCTGTTATTATCCTCTGCCACATCCCCATTTTATGGGCTGAGAACCAGGGCAGGAGGTGCCATGACTTATTCTTGGGCGCACACCCAAAGCCTGTGCCAGCAATGGTATTTAACCCAGCTCTTTGTCCCCGGCCAATGTTTTATCAATAACACCCATTTTTCCCTCCATAGATGTTTTTTTGTCCAAACAAATACACATGTTTAGGCTATCCCTGCCCTTTTTCCATGGCACATCATCCCTGTCAGCCATTCCTTGGCACCTGCCCAACCAACATGGCCATTGTTTGTTTGCAGCTTCATCCCTCAGAGCACCATGTCATTGTCAGGGTGCTCCACTGGCATCAAAGGTCCCAACCAAGATGGAAGCATGGTTGTTTTAAACATCACATAAATTACATTTTGATAAAATAAACCATTCCATAAAGTGAAAACTCTTCTAATACAGTTGACACATAACCAGATTTAGGTACAGCACGTCCTTGGCCGTGGATGAGCGACTGCTGTTCACACAAGTCATCCCTTCTGGGCAGGAGGAGACAATTCCCCATGGCACCAAACCATCATTCTTGGAAGAAAGAGCTATTTGTGATTGGGACAGACAAGCTATCTTTGCCAGGTTGGGATGACTCTGGCATGGACACACCCAGCTCATTCAAAGTGAAATGTAACAGGATCAATCTCTAGAGGAGACCTGCTTTGGCAGAGCCAGAAATTAAGGTGATGTCTCCCAGCCCTGTAATAAATAAAGAGATATGAGTGTTGGGAGTACTTGATCATGTTGATGATTTTAACCAAGTTTTTATTGCAGGAGAGACTGCTGATTTTAACCCCATCCATATTAATTATTAGTCAAACTTTTTTTTTTTTCCTAGATTCTCCTGCAGGCTAAATAGAAAACCTCATACACATTTTCAGGAAATTAGGTGATTGTTTTGAAACTTCTACATTCATTTGTGTTTCTTGGGCCTTTAGGGACAGTGTATTGGGCTGTGGAGGAAAGCCCACCTCCATCAGTAGGGGTAGAAGGCATGGAGAAGGCAATGTCCCTCATGCCACTCATGTTTAGCCAGGGGCATGGTCTGCCCCAGGAGTAAGTGTACCAGCACTATCCATACCAGGGACAGGGTCTGGCTTCAATGTCAAGGATAAAAAGCTTCAAGTAGGTCCTCCTGTAGACTCTCAGACTGGCTTTACCTGATGTATCTAGCCACAAGGCCTTTTATTTTTATTTCTTTGCATGGTTGTGCACTTCCTAAGAGTTGTGCCAGAAGTGGGACTAAGGAGACAATTACACACAATGGTGCCCTCACAGCACTTCCAGCCATCACCACAAGGGAGGGCAGGAAAACTTGCCAGGAGCCCAGTTTTTCAGAATGGAAGTGTTTGGATAAATACTGACTGCTTTGAGGTTTAACCACTCTGGAGAAAAATGGGGGAAACGGGGATGGAAATGGCCTCTAAGATCATCCAGGCTCATTTGTCTGCCAGGATAGGGTTATGCTTCTTCTCCGCTCTGTCTAGTCCTGGCATAAAATTTCTTGCCAAGGAACCAACCTGCTCATTTTGGTAAGGCAGGAGAAGTCCTCATCCTGTCAAGGAGGGCAGTTGCTCAAAGCAGGGGTTTTATGCCTTTGAGGCAGCAATTAGTGCTGGCAGTCCAGCCTCGGAATCACATCACATGGTTATTTTTTTCTGGAAAAGGACTCATGTTTTACTTATTTTCTCCCATTCTTCTTCATTTTATACCCAAGTGAAACCAGTGCCCATTGAACTAAGATGCCTTTTCTATTACTTCACCATTTCCATCTCTTTTCCCTCTGCATGTTGCTGAGAAATCCTCATCATGTCCTCATGGGGAAAGATTAACACCTCACTTTACTAGCAGTGGCCCCAAAACTTCCTTTCTCAATTTTATCTCATTGCTCCTCCATGTACCTCCACAGCTCCCAAGGGAAGCTGTAAAGAGAGAAATGTTCTTTTCCTCCCAGAAAGCAGTCCAAATTAACATTTTCCCTTGTCTCTGTAGTCCATTGTCCAAAATTTAGGTCAGATTCTCAGCCAGTATAAAGCTCACAAATTCATACTCTCTATAATTTTATGGCAGCTGAGAATTGATGTAAAAGGCATCTGAGGAAAAAAAATGAGCCTCTGTTTTCAGACTGTCCTGGCTTCACAAAGCAGTCATTTCTGTATTGCTGGAAGAAACCATCCCTCAGGTAGGATGGGCAGAGAGACTTTCCAGTGCAGAAAACAGGTTATTGTATGTATTCATATAATCTTTACACATCTGCAGTAAAACAAGATGCTACTGTATCCAGGCTAAAAAGCTCTAGGGTTAAAAGCACAAGCAATCAGTCTCTCAGAAATGTGGTTATTTTTCATGACAGCTTTTGTAGCCACATTAATCTTGACAAACTATAAGGCCATTGACACCTTCCAAAAGCATTTCCTGCCCTGCTGTCTCAAAACTCACACATTTCTGCTTGCAGTGAAAGCCCTGCAATGAACATGTGCATCAAAAGTTCTGAGGAGTGAATGAGACACATAAGAAATACGAAAGCCAAGAAACATGATGGATAAAACAGGCTGGATTTTCATCGCTGGTGGCCACAACAACAGCCATAGAAAGTGTAACAAGAACGGTGTTTCCAAGAGGATGTGAGGTTATGGATCCAGCAGTATCGGTAAATGCCGTCTGCTCTCCAGTTTGACCACATAATAGCTAAACTGCTGTATTTTCCACACTGCTCAGCTAAACAGCTTAAATTGGACCCTCTCAAAGGCTAAAAGGAATCAGTTTCATCCTAAACAATTCCAAGGCCAACCTGACCAAAGCCTTTGATTCATGCCAGTTAAAGTCAAAGGCTTTATGGCATTGGTTATTGTTCAATATTCACCAGCAGAGTGAAGAGCAAGGGCTGCATTCACCTTGTCCTCCCCCTGCAGAGGTGACCAGCAGCTGGCAACTGGGATTGCTCAGGAGTGAGGAGCTCCCTGGCTCAGCCCTCTGTTACCAGCTCCATCTCATTGCAGCTCTGCATCTTCTCCTTACCTGGAAGCCATTAACTCCCTGGTCTGTGCTCCCCTTCCAGGGGCCACTCTGCAGAGAATATTGCTGACCAGTTCCTGGTATGTTCTTTCATCTGATGAAAGAGCTTATTTAAACAGAAATCTGAACATTGCTGCTCTGCCAGGCACTGGCTGAAAGTATGTTAGTAGATGCTTTGTCATGAGCAAATCCAGACCAGAGTTTCCCTCTAGGTTCCTCGAGTTCCAGTTATGAGGTCCTCAGTTTTCATCCAGGTAGGTAAAAATCTTTCACATTTTTACAGATGGGGGAACTGTGGTGGAGCAGAGAGTGTAAGAAATGCACCCAAGATCAACAATGATATTTTTTTGTGGTAGAGTGAAGAGTCAAGCTCAGATCTCCTGCCATGCAGTGGGGGTACTTTCACCACTACACCACCCTCCTTCCTTTGCAAGCCTGCTAGAACTGGGTTAAGGGACAACATTCCAAACCCAATGGCACCAGCCATCCCACAGAGAGAAAAACAGTGCCCAGGGTCAGCATCTGGATCACTAAAAGGCAGAAGTGAGACACTTCACACACATCTCCTGCAGAAAGACAAGCACATGGTCATGGCTGGAGTGTTCCACCACCAGCTAAGGCATAAAAAGCTAATGTCTAGCTGCAAGGAAAACTGCAGGGAGCTCATGGAAACCAGCTGCAAACAGCCCTGTCATTCAGCTCAGGGCCTGAAAGATCAGACCACCCACTCCAGCACAGGAATTGTGCCATGTTCCTGGTGATCAGTGGGGAAGGAATTCATTTCACCTAATTCAGACACCTACAAGGTAGAGCTGGCTACCCTCAGGTTCTTCAATAAATGATCTTTAAGGAGACACTTGTCTGACCTACTCTAAAGCTCTATTTTAAGATAAATAGAGTTATACCTTGGATATTAAAAAACACAGAAAACACAGCCCCAGAGTCTGGCTTAGATGAAAATATCTATGCCCATGCATCTACTTTTGATCCCATGTATCTCACCCAACACGATAAATGGGAATAAACTAAAATTGAAGTTGAATTTTTTCAAAAACCTGTGAAGTGATGCTTAGTCCAAAGTGGCTTTATTTGATATATAGATGTATTTCATGTGTATGTAAATGCAGTGCAATTGCACTGCAATATTTGGCCACAGTAGAGAGCTAATAGTTCTGATCATGGGAAATGTTTCCATTATGAAAGATGGCAATTAAGTTGAGTGGTTTTGACTCAGTCCTGTTTATGGGCAGAGTAAGGTCATGTTGTTATTTTTCTCTGGGCATAATAGGAATCAAAAAGTAAAGAAGAGCCTCTCCTTGTCTTGGTCTCTTCTTCTGGTCTCGTCTACACCCTAAACATCCTCTTTGTGGTCAGCTGGGGTTATGTGCACAGCTGATTCTGGCAGCTTGGGGCTTTCTGTTACTATCTCCTCTCTCCTTCTCTGGTGATTCTGGTACATTTGCTTTTACACATTCACAATTCAACCAAAACAATATCCTGACTCCAGATTTGCGTTCTGCTGCCAGTGAAACACCACTGGCAGCACATCTGAGTTTCTGAAGGACCTCCACACAGCTTCTGCTTTGGTAAACAACTTCTATTACTTAAACTCAGACCTATCTGCCTAAGTGGAGGATGGCCATAATAGCCAGAAATTCAGTGACATTTTGCAGAAGTAGCCAGGCATGGGTGAAACAAGCAGCAGAGCTTGTTCCTTTCAGCTCAGTCCCCTCCTGAGTGATCCTGGACAGACCCTACTTTCAATCGTTTCCTATTTTGCCAGATTTAACTGTGTGGGCTGAAATGTTATGCTCTGAATATCTGCTGCACTCTAAAAGTTTCGAGCCAATTTGAGACAAAACATTTCAGGAGATTTCGTGCACAAGACAAGGGAAAAATACATTCCTTTGCCCACGTTCAGGAAGCTGTTTCATGAACAGTGAGACTGAGAAAATGTGGTTTCACTTCAACATGCAGGCTGGGCTGGTAACTCAACCCCCCTGCAACTCCTCTCAATTCCCACCCTGCCCTCTACCTGCCCCCCTGGACAATCAGCAACACACACCATGGTTGTCCTGAGCCACCTGCCTATGGACAGACTGGGCATGACAAAATTTGGCCTCTTCTCACCATTTTCAGAACACTCACATGCATCTCAATTCTCTGCTCAGCCATGAAGTTTCAAAGAACTTGCAGAACCTTTATTGTATTGGAGTTCTCCCCTCTCCTCCCAAAATTAGCCAAGTGATTAAAAAAAAAGAACACAGAGGGGCAGAGGAAATGATCATATCTTTTCACAGTGAAAGAATGATCCTTCTTTTCACATAGGTTAATATCTTTTTTGGACCTTTATTAGTGGCATTACCAACTCTGCTTACAGTCCATTTAATATATATTCTGTGTATTAATGTGTACCTAAACACTATGGAGAAATGAAAATTCATAAAGGACCTAATCCAAAGCTTTCCAGACTTCCCTGTGCTGCTAAGGCCAGAAAAACCCTTCCTCTTCCTTTTCTCTTCTTCCTCTTCTTCTTCTTCCTCTTCTTCTTCTTCTTCTTCTTCTTCTCTTCCAGTCATCTGACTGCATCTGATCTTTTGCAGCAATGCATGAAAATGAAAAAAGTCAATGAGAGTCTACTTGAAGAAATGTTATCTAAAATATGAAATGCCTGGTAGCTTAGGAGAGAAATGTTAGTGGTCACTGCCCAGATCAGATCAAGTTCTTCCTGTGTAAAACACCAGCTAAATGATATCTTCAGGGCACTCACAGAAGAGTCACCAGTATGAAAAGGATTTTTGACCATTTCTCTGATGTGACCCTTTGGATTCAGTTCAGGTAAATAAAGTGCCACAGGAAAATGTGTATTGGCCACTCTTTCCTTTGCACTATTTGTAAGGGATGTCAAGAAGACAACAAATCCCAGCTAGTCATCCAACTAGGCTAATGAGCCACAGAATCACACAATGCAAACCCATTGTTCTGCACACAGTATTTTGGCTGACAAAATACCAGCAAATTAGTACTGAAACTCTTAGGCATCAGAGCTGCAGTGTTATTATCAATTCTTCTTCTACCAGCCCTTCCTCCATGACAAGAAGGAACACACAGGCAGGCCTTTTCATGAGTCCCAAAGTGTCTGAGATGCCCATTAAAATGAACAATTCATTCTCCTGGTGTTGCATGAAGAAGTCCCTGCTCCTTGGTGACTGCAAAAACTTCCTGAATACAAGAACATGCATGTAATTACCAGCAGCTCTAAGGTTAGCATAAATCAAAGTGAGAAGTCAGCTGCCAGGGGCACTTCAGAAGCAATGCCCACATCTCAAATGGAGCTGAGCTAAAGCAATAACCCCATCCAAGTCCCTGAATGGGCCATGGCTTGTAATGGGCTGGCACAAAGCTACATTATCCCACAAGCTGCACCTGCTTCTGGAGCTGCTGTATCAGCAGCAAATAGAGGTGCCACCTGGCAAGATGGCATTTCCTGAAGCCTGCAGTGACGAGGCAAAAAAAAAACCAACTTCCCAATAAACAGATGGTGCCCACAGAAATGGGAGTTATAGGGAAACAACAAAGGGCATTACAGCAACCACAAACACGCAGCTCTCAGCCCTCTCTAAACTGTCACACACATCCTTAGTGGGTGGTAAAGACAGGCCTAAATTCAGGTGCCTTCTCTCCCAGGAAAAAAAGGATCTTGTTTTTCAAGTTCATTGCTCCTCAAACTGTATGAAAAAGATTAGAATCACAAAGACCCACTGAACAGTGTCTGTCCCTCAGCATAAAGACAGCAAAAAATAAAACCCAAGGACTGACAGTGCTAGAAACAGGCCATCTGCAAAGGGATGTAAATGTGACTGTGCCCCCAAGTCGTGGCTTACGGTCTTGGAAAGCTAAAACATGCTGACTGAAAGCCCACAATTAGTGCCAAGAAGAATATAAAGTATGGGAATACAAGGAGTGGGGAGGTGGTCAAATTTGCAAGAAGAAAACAAAAGCTCGTTTATCCCAATGAATTAATTGCAAAACATGGAAGTAACAAACAATCAGAGGTGTCTCTGCCATGGGTTATTGATTCTGATGGTGTCCAGCTCCAGTTGCAGCCACCAGTTACAGAACAAATAGCCTAAAAGGAGAATTACTTCCTGGCACACAAGCATTATGCCCTGAAACATAAGAGTTTATGTCTTTCCCATAGCCATTGTTTATGTAGCCTTTAAAATGTTATTATTATAATGCTGGATAGTCCTGTCATCTGCTGAAATATCCCATCCTTATTTCCATACAGCAAATTATTTCTTCAGCCACGGCCCCCAAGATTTCACAATAGTGTTGAAATACTAATTGTGTCTCAAGGATCTGAAAGAGCTTTGCAAATCATGGACAAGATCCTGTCTCCCTTGTCTGGAGGTGCCCCAGGTTCATACTGGAGCCTCCAAAGCTGCAGTGATCTTGGAGACTGAAGTTACCTTTCCATGGGAAGTAAACTTAAAAGTCAGTATCTGCTCATAGGTGTCAAGATACACCAGAAATCCCTGGACCACCACCCTGAAGAAGCAAACCACTACTTTTTCACTCCTATTAGTGTCATTTCTCTACAGTCCTGTGGGATTCCCTGCCCCACACCAAACACTTGCAGGCTGTGGTTCCAGGTCATTTATGGTGCCAAAGCAGTGGCAGACACAGCTCAGCATTGTTCACCTCTTGATTCAGTTTCCTGAACTTTAGTAGAACATTTGGGAATATGGCAAAGGGTTGTTTTCCTTTTTGTTTTATGTTCTAGAGAAGGAAAACATCTCAATAGTAAAATCTGGAGCAGCCTGGCCTGTTCCAAAGATTGCAGGTCGTGTATTTGTGATGGTGTTTTCTGTTTAGAAGGGTCCTGCTCCCTGCAGGAGCTCTTTTCTCCCTGATATCCCTTTTGTGCAGGAATGGGAGAGGAGCAAGGAGACCCAGCTCCCCTCTCCATGGACCATGTCACATATTTTGCATCTTGGAACATTTTGTTTTTTTGCCTGGTTTTCTTGAAATCCTGAGAAATGCCAAACTGGGGAAAACAATTCCAGAATGAATCTGCAGAACTGTTAGGCTGAGTTTGGGTGAGCAGTGCAGGCAGTGTGGTGCTCTGGTGCTGGCTGTGTGCTGTGCAGGGAAGGGACAGCAAATCCCTGCAGTCCAGCACTCTGGTGGCACTTTGTGTTGCCCCTTTGTGATCACTCATTTTCCAACCCATGCTGGCCACTGGGCACTCATTTTGGTTGTGATTTGCCTTGTTTGGTGTTTGGCTCTGTTCTAACCACAGACATATCTTCCCTGAAACAATAAAAGTGAAACATCTGTGCCATCATCTCCACAGGCATTAGCTAACCCCATCCCACACTCACCTGGGTGGAAAACTCAACACTGAAGCTTTGCTCCTCCCAAAAGGACTCCAAAGTTTTCTGTATCAAATTCCTCCTGGGGAAATTTCACATCCTTCCAGAGTAACTGCAGAGTGCTAAAATCTCAGTCTGATCAACAGGTGAGCATCTCACCCAGGGTTTGAAATTCTCTTCAGGCTGGGATAAGCTTAAAGGTAGCCTTTGTCTTCTTTTTTCCCCCTTTAGAACAAAGTGTCCCACTGTTGCTGTGTTTTAACTGCAGAAGGTTCAGCTGTTAGTCCCTGTTGTGAGACCAGGGTGGGTGACACAGCAGAAGTTAACAAAAATGAGAAGCAGAAAGAGGCACAAGTGGAAAGATGAAGATGAAAACAAAGCAATTCAAACAAGAAGCACTTGAAATGACAAAAAAAGAAAATCAATCCATGCCTGTAGGGAAAAAAATAAGACTTAAAGAGAGAAAATTTGGCACAAGGGCAAACACAGAATTATCACATTCCCAAAAATGGATCCAGTCACAATGCCAGATGCAATGCAGAAATAGTTCAGATCCAGAACATAGCTTTCCAGTGCCTATCTATTTCTGGGATAATCAGTACCATGGGGGAAAGGGAAATAGAAACACTATAAAGTTTATCTAGGGGGTGGAAACACACCCAGCATATGATGTGAGAAGAGAAAACGTGCCATTATCCAGCATGTGTAGTGCAGGAAGGGCCACAGGCCCGGGCTGGGATCAAGGTCTGTGGAGCTGAACTGCCTGAGAGCGCACGGAGAGGCTGAAGTGAAAATACTCTCTCACCATCTGCTCTGACATCATCTGAGCAGAACATGTAAAGGCTGGTGGTTTAGGGTTTACCCCAGAGAACTCAGAAATGATCAAAAAGTCTCCTATAATCCATAAAAGAAAACTCAGCAAACATTTTCATGTTTTGCCATATTTCTTTGAAGTACATAACAGAAGATAAAATGCTTCAGCCTCAGCTGATCTAAAAACTTATTGAGGTCAGGTGAAATGTTCCTATTTGCTACCACTGGAGAATTAGGTTTCTAAAACTTGTTCATCTGCTCCAAAGATGTTGGAAACCAAAAATAAAGTGTCTTGCTAGAGTTTTGGGCAAAGGCTGCAAGAAAGGAGAGTTTGCACTTCACGTAATCCAAACAACTGAGCCAGAGAGCCAAAGGAGAGAAGGGAAGAGGATCAGAGAGAAAACCAGGCAGATCAAGATTTCAGGAGTGGCTAACAACTTTGACTGTCACAGCTTGTGCCAAGTGCTGGCTCTGCTGGCTGGGCCTTAACTAAAATTCACTGTTCCTGCTTTTCAGAGCCCAGCTCAAGCTGCCTTGATTATACAGCACCATGACCTCTTTGGAGAAGGAATTGCCTTCCATTCTGAACGGGACACCTCCTATGTAAATTTAGATACCAATAACACAGATGAAACTCCAACTTCCCTTGAAGTTGATGACGAGAAAGAGACTTTGTCAGAAGATCAGCTTTAGGTGACTACTCCATGATATCCCACTCTACAGAAACTGTATTTTCTGTACTGTTCCCATCGTCTACAGCTCTGATGTGGCACCCAGACCACAAACTCCAACACTTGGCCACCTTAATCCCAGCCTGTGTCCCTGTCTCTATTTCAAGAAGCCCAGATTCCAGTCAGGATCTCAATATACAACAATAACACAAGTAATGTTAGATACATCTGAGCACACTGAGAGACTGGGCTCACAGCCACCAGTTATTTAGGGGCTCAGCTGCTAACCTGCACCATGGCAAGGAAACCACTGAGAGTCAGGGACCTAAATGCCTCTGTGGATCAAGATCCAAATTCCAGACTTACTGGAAGTGGAAGGGCAGTGAACTTTACCCACCTTTCAAGGGCTTCAGCAGAGTTGTTGTGGTTTGATACTCCCTCTAACATCCACTGCTGCTGATCTGCTGACCTCAGGGGTCCTGGGATGCAGCCCACATTTGGGGCAGAAAGACAATTACTCTGTTTCTTGTTCCCAAGAGCCAGCCTATAATCAGAAACTGGCAAACCTCAGAGAGGCTGGTGTGCCATCCAAAAAGTTCACATGAAACATCAGGGCCAGGAACTGGGATCCAAATCTGCTGAGACCAAACAGGGTTTCTTACCATAGCAGGGCAGAAAGTGCTGGTAACAAGAGGCATTTTGTGGTGTTTCACTCTGAGCCCCAACTGGAGCCAAGGAGAGCACACACCATCTGCAGATGTATTTTAGACTGCAATGAACCTTTTTTTAAACTACATGCCGGAGTGAAAAAAAAGGCTGGGAAAAGGCTCTGGATTGTCACTTGCATCTATTCAAATATAGCTAGTCAGTCACTAATGACAACCTACATTGAGACATGTCCAAAACACAAACCAACCCTTTGATGGAGGTTTTTAAAAGTCTGAATAATAGAGGTTTGGATTGGTTTTGTTGGTTTTTTTTCTTCTCCTGTCTTTCTTTTCCCTTCAGTTCTTCAGGATCAGAAGCAGGAGTGCCAAGATGCAGGGGGAGCTGCCCATCCTGCCAGGTTCCATCAAAGCAATGAATGCTGCTATTCTTCCTGTCCCACAGCAGGCTTTCCCCAAGGTCTCTGCCTGCTTGAATTCCCTGCTGTGAGCATGGGCCCCTCCCTGCTGATCAATGCAAATCTGCCATGGGCAAACTTCAGACAGGTAGAGCTGGAATTAAACATCAGCTTTCACGGGCCCTTCTTGTGCAGCTGACCTGACATGTTTTGGGAGGATTTAAGCCCTTCAGATTTGCTTTGTGTGTCCAAATAGCTATTGAAATATTTCTATCTAGATAAAGGAATCTAAAAAGTATCTTTTCACTCTATGAACTTGTCTCTTCTTTTGACACCTTGACTAGCACCTCTCAAACTCCCAGCACAGAGGGACCTTGATTAGAGCTATTGAGGCACTGCAGGTTGGGGCACTTTACTGCATGCAGGCATGGATTTTTCTCTCTGCTCACAGATCTTTAGCCCAGCGAGAAAGAACTGGCACATCTAGAAATACCTGAGCATTTCTCATTTTGCTTTCCATACTTTGATGGAGATACAATTCAGGGAAACACAGAATTGCCACATTTTGTGAGGGTCCTGGATGTGAGTGGAGCACCAAAGTCGTGCTCCTGACAGTGGCTCCACAGGTTCCACTGAACTCAGAGAAAGCCAAAAATCTTCCCCTTTGTGGGCTTCTAGAGAATGAGGATCATCTTCAAATCCCACCTGAATATGGGGGTGAACACCAGAAGCCAGGCAGAGGGAAAGGGTAGGATGGTCTTTGGCAGCCAGCTCCCCTGTGACTGCCCTGATGGGATCATCCTGGAATTTCCACCGCCCAGGCTGTTTTCTGTAATCGTGTGAGGGAACACAAACAGACACAACAGACATTCTGGCTGGCCTGATAAGATTAAGCAAATGTCTAAACATCATCCTTCCAAGAGATACACCAAAATGCCAGAGTTTGTCTTCTTCTTCTTCTTTATATCCCTCCCTTGATTCTGAGTAGGAAAAGCTAAACAGAAAGCCTCTGATATTTCTAGATATTTCTATTTTAAAGCTTTTCACTACACTAGCTAGGAAATGCTGCAAAATTGCCCTAGATACTCAGAGATAATTGAGCCACTGAGTGCAGGACAGTTCATTGAACCACATTGAGCTAAGGAACCAATTACAGTCTGACCTACTGAAGAGTCTTTTCATCTCTATCATTTTAATTCCACTCTTCCTTTTAATTAAACTGTTTATTTTCCAGCACAAAGAGGAAATCCCAAATGCTATTACTTGGGAATTGTCAAGTAATTATTGTCTTGCAAAGTCTATTCCTGGACACTCGAGATTTTTTTATAGCTCTATACTAACTAATGAATGTTTGTAGACCCATTTGGAAAACAAATACAGGTTTGTAGGAAGGTCCTATGGACCTAAAGAAAGGCTTTCATGGACACCAGATAATTTGAAATCAGTAAAAAGTGGACTTCAGGCAGATCAGTATTAATCCTACTGGATTTTTTCCTGAGAGTAAAGAGCTTTTCCTCCTTCAGCTTTCCATACCTGTCAATATCTCATTGAGGTTCTCACATTATCTCAGCACTTAAAATGGCATTTGGGTAGCTACAATTAATAACACTAACATAAATCATGCTGGTAGAGATCAAATTACTCAGAGACTCATAAAAACCTCTCTCAACCTGGAAAACTATGTTGCACCAGCCAGAAATATTGTCCATCCAGCAGATGTTCACCAATTCTGATCAACATGGAAAATGTTCCTTCTCCTCACACCTTGATCTGGGTAATGGCTGTGAGTTCAGACAAGCAGAGCTTTGGTATAAAAAGTCATTGGAGTCCTGACAATTCAATGAGAGGTTTTCCATTCTACTCTCTATTGCTTCTATGTGTGTTGTTCTCCCTACTTTTGGTTAGCACACTTAAAAGAGCTGCAGAATAACCTTTGGTTTTGCCCATAAAATAAATCCAGAGGAAGCCAAATGGCTGATGGAGAAAACTCTGCAAGTCTGCAAAGGCAGCAGAGCTCCTTGAGCACTGCAAATAAAATCAAGAATCAAGGAATTTGTTGGGGACAAGAGATGCACAGCATGAATGAAATCCAAACAAAGGGTACAG
This sequence comes from Peucedramus taeniatus, assembly GCA_013400575.1. Taxonomy (NCBI): domain Eukaryota; kingdom Metazoa; phylum Chordata; class Aves; order Passeriformes; family Fringillidae; genus Peucedramus; species Peucedramus taeniatus. The sequence goes on from WBNO01009266.1 coordinate 828,591, forward strand.
AGGAACATTTAGGTGTCAGGTGCAGAAGATAATAAATCATAGCTGTACTTATATCATTTTGGCTCCCAAAGGAACTCAGGATTACAGATTACATATGGAAATATTTCCACCTTCCTCAGCCTACATTTTGACAAGAGAGAATAAGAGAATCACTGGGACCAGAAGTAGAGAAAATAATTGCACCCAGCTGAAACTAGGGAAAACCTTGCTACAAAATCATGGAAAAGGGCTGAAAACAATCCCAGCAGTCATGTACCACCTTCTGCTGTCCCAAGACAGCAACCCTGTGGAGAAGGACTTGGGGTGCTGGTGGAGGAGATGCTGGACATGACCCAGCAATGTGCACTATGATCCAGTTGAAGGTATCCCTGCTCATTGCAGGGGCTTGGACTAGATGACCTTTAAAGGTCCCTATCAACACAAAGCATTCCATAGTTCTATGAAGACAAGGTTCAATCTGTTCCCACAGATCTCCATGGCAGATCCCACAGCAAGCACAGTCGATGCTTCACTGCCTTGCTACTGTTCCTAATGTCTAAATTGTTTTTCTCCTTAATTTATGCTCATTGCTTCCTGTCTTAGCTTCATATATTGACAATATATAATTAGGAAACCAAACCCTGAGGTCTTCATAGTCCTGAATTCTGGAGTGCCAGCCAGCCTAGAACTGATTTTTTTTTAAGCTAAATATGGGATCTAAATGTCTCCACTTGTCCTCAAGGGAATGCAGATCCAGGATATCAGTTTGGGAGCAAGCAGTCAAGCAACAGGGCAAATTTTACTTCTCTTTATTCTGGCAGGAACCACTGTAGAAACGTGAGTATATTGCACCTTTGGTTTTATATTGCCTAGGAGAACAAGAAATATAGACTGGCTCAGAAGTAGAAGGCTTCATTGGAATATTGCTGAGCTATGGGGCAAAGTCCTGAGCAAATATATCCCAGGTCCTCAACCAAGAGACTGCTGGCATGAAGGAGGAGAGGTGGGCAGGTGAGGTGCTGAAGCCTCCTCTATGAGGCCTGGGACTTCACCCAGCTCAGCCAGAATACCCTTTTGGCAAATATTTCAGGGCCTCAGAAAAGGTCAAATACCTGGTTAGCCTTCTATAAATAGAGTGGAGCAAGGGGTGGGAAGAGGGGCTGCTCTGTTCTGCTGCCTCTTGCAGTTGCCTGGCAGAGTCCTGGCCCAGCCCTTCTCAGTCTGTTCTATGATTTGGCTCCATGGATAATGACAGCAAATGACATTTTGATAGCATTCCTAATTTTATCTTCTTTCAGAGGTCTCGTTGAGAAATCTGCCCTTTTGCTGCTTCACCGGTTCAACTCCCCTATGAACTCTGAACCCCCAAATTATGAAATCACAGACAATACAAGAGGAAGCTTAGGAACCAGCAGAGGCATTTTGGCTGCCCCAGCAGAGAGTTTTTGGACCAGCAGCTAATTCTTTCAATAATTTCTCACCACTTCATTTACTGACATGAGCAGAGTCTCTCTGATTGCCAGAGTAGGATCTCCCAGGCTGTGCACTCCAGAGCCTGTGAAAACACAGTGCTTTAGCCTGCTTAAAATCCCACTCCCAAGCTGAAGAGAGAGAGAGAGAAGCATAGAGACATCCCATGTCATTATCAGGCCCATCTATATTGAGGGAGACAAAAGTGGTGGTTGTGTCTGTCCAGGAAGGTTTGGTCATGATTTCTAACTCACACAAAAACATTCCTCTGTTTTTGTGATGGATACCCAGCATAAAAGTCAAGGCAAAGTTTGCTTGTGTAATCCAAACTTCCCAACTTCCCCCTTGTATTTTGGCCTCTGCTTCATCCTCCAAGCTGGGAATGCTCCTTCAGGAATGCAATAAGACTCAAAATGGTGACTCTGGCCCCAGGGCTGAGAGGCTGTGGCTGTGTTGGTCCATGGGGTGGGTTCACTCAGCTCTTGGGCTGAAGTCAGCAGTCACTGAGTCCAGACAGAGCACGAGTCCCAGCTCGACCTCAGCACACAGTCAGGCTGGGAGAAGTGAGCTAGGAGGGTTTGGAAAGGAGTAAGTGAAGGATGGAACCAGCTCTTCAGCTCTGTTTACGGATGTTGCCACTTCAGTTGATTCATCGGGTACCAGAGTATCTCTCTGGTGCCTGCTCCTCCCATTCCATCACCATGGACAACTGCATCAGCCAGTTTTTTCCTCCAGCTCCTGCCAGGACTGCTAAAATCAGCAAGATGTCACACCTTTCCACAGAGTCTCAGATATCTCCTCTGGAGGAAGTGACAGGACCCTGGGCAAGCATCACTCACTGCTTTATTGATTCTTCTGCTTCACCCTGCCTTTGATACTTCCACCCATGAAAGGAGTTTGGACAGGGTACAGATTGGGTTTACTGCTCCAGCAGGTGCCTGTCTATCCCCTGGCCAATACTGAGAAAATGATGGGCAATTTGGGGCACTTATTACCCAGGTTTTCTGCCCCAGCTCCCTCTACAGAGAAGCTGCTGTGCTGCTAAAGCTGCATCCTGAGACTGGGCAGTGTGAACACAGCCCTTCACCAAAACTGCCTGGAAGATGTGATGCTCCCTTCAGTCTTTGAAATAAGAAAGAAATTTTTGAGCTTCTCTGCAGTGGCCTGCATACCAACCCTCTTCATTCCCAGGGCAGTAAAACAGAGCAATCTGCACCTTTCACCTCAGCCGTCTGCTTTTCATTTTCCCCTTTAATCACAAGCAGACTTCAGCCATCAAGTGTGAAAGTTTAGCAGACCCAGAGACCCCTGCAGAGGAGGAGATCCAAACTCAATGAGAAATTCATTTTGTGCCTGCTGATATACCTGATCCCTGGTTTGAAAAAGGGGATTTGCTGAATGTTTTACCCCCATAGAGAGAAAGAAAGAGGGAAGATTTACACTCGCAGGAAGGTAGTTAAGCAAATACCAGCAGTGCTATAGACAGTCTCCCCCTACTTCAGGAACAAAACCCATCTTCTCTGTGATAAAAAGAAACACAAACCACAAAGAAAAATGTGCATGGTGACTGATTCACCCAGCTCAGTGCCAGCTGACCTCTGCTCATTCTCTGAGGTGTTCTGCATTTGCAAAGCTCCTTGCACTGTGAAAAAAGAATAACTTCACTTCAGCTCCCTCAGGATGGGTCCCAATAGCCTAAAGCCCAGCAGCAGGAGAAGATGAGGGAGAAACAGGGATGCATACTGACTGTAGGGGCAGGCTTGATCCAGGTTTCACACATGGAGGTTTCTCACAGGGGGATCTGTGAGATATTTGGGAAGGGTCTCCAGCTGAAGGATGCACGTGGATGATCAGTGAAATCTCCAAGAGGTTTCTCAAAGCCAAATCTAATACAAGGAAATGAATGGCTTCTCAAAGCCAAATCTAATACAAGGAATGATGCAGGCTGCAGCAGGAGCAGCTTCCCAGGTGGAACAGTCTCTTCTGGAGTTGTTTCCATCACCCTGTGAACTGCTCAGTCTGTCAGGCTGGAGTAGGGTGAGGTGTATATGGAGGAACAGGTCTGCTCTGAATGCACCAGAGCACACCAGGGAAGCTAAAGAAACAGGGAGCAAATTCCTCAATGCCTGAGGGAGGAACAGCTATATTAAAAGTATTTTTAAAGTCTCTTTCACAGCCATCAGCATCAGCTTTGCTTTCTCCACTAATTTATTTTAGTGAATTTATACAGCTCCAAACACTGTTCAGCTGGGCTTGTCCATACACAGGGGAGGAAAACACATTGTCAGGGCAAAGCATTTGGGCACAATCTTCAAAATGCACACCCTGTGCCCGTGAGAGTGGGGGGAGCAGAGGGGCTGTCCTGGAGAAGGCTTGTGTGAGCAGGATTTTGGGGACTCCCCGTTCATCTCCCAACCATCTGGTTCCCTTAGGAAAATCTCACAAACAGCAATAGCTGCTACTACTTGTCTCCTCTCACTGTGCCTGGCAGCATCCCACACATTCACCTTTTGAAGTGTGTTCCCAAGGCTGTGTTGGCCATGTCAGTCATCCCCCACCCCTGGGCTCTTTGAATTTGTTGACAAATTTTCCGTGCTCAGCATACCAATATCTCACCGCTTGCACCCAGCTAAGGAGCCACATCTCCATTCCTCTTATTCTTGTAATGTGTGTGTTGTCCTGATGCTTGAACTATTAACTATTTTTGTGTCTGGGGAGCACACTGAAACTCAAATTGTAGCAGTCTCAAGACAAACATGAAAACCAATCTCCAGCAGCATATCCGTGTGACTTCTATTAATCTCCTCTGAAATGTCTCTCTTCTCTGAACCATTAGTTAACATTAAATGTCCAGAAGTCAATCAAGATTAGAGTCTTATCATCTTAGATACTTATTTTTGCACAAAAGAGCAACTAGTTCTTGGGTACTGAATAAAAAAAAAGTAGGGAAAAAAGGGAAGTGACTTGAAAGGGACTTGGCACAACCACTTTTCTCACTGGCTGCATCATGGCAGCAATGGGCTCAGGATGTGTGTGAAGCTGCTGTCAGCAGACACAAGGTCCTCAGGATCACTCATTTATCAGATCCACCCTCCTGGCCCTACCACACCTGAGCTGAGGATGAAATCTCCCCATGCACAGGGGATTTTGGAGAAGTTTAATTATTCTATGTAGAAGTTTTTGTTATTTTGTGCTTATTCTAGCATTAAGGTACTTTTGTACATAATATGGACAGCGTGGCTACATAGGCACTGCAGCATGTGTTGTATTAAAATGGAACCATTTGGTCCATTTTAATGGGGATCAAGGCTGAAAAAAAGTTTTAACAGTTTGGTAAATCTGAGCCTCAAGTTATTTTGCTATGCAGTGAAATAATCCCACGTGACTCCATATTTTTTTCTGCCTGACATTTCCTACAGTTAAATGGTCCCGAGAACCAAAGGGATTGGAACAGACAGGTGTAAGCTCATCCCTGGTGTAGATGGAAGAGATTATTCTAGTAAGCTGAAGTGGCTGGAGGCAGGGGGCATTTCTACTGAATTTGCTGTTCTGGCTAATAAAAGAGCTGAGGCTTCACATCAGTTGTTGTCAAACTTGCCCTGGTCCTGTGTGATGGGCAGCTCCCAAGCCAGCACCTCCCCTGCACACAATGGCATTGGTGAAAACTGGGTTTGCCTGCTCTTCTGGAGAGACAAGACAAATGGCTTGTCTGCAGCCAAACAGCTTTGTCACCTGCTGACACAATGGTCCTGAGGGGACACTGCTCTGACCTCTTCAGGAGAGCAGACTGCAGTTGGCTGGGGACAGAGGATGCTGTGGAGACCTGCATGGAAGGTGTCACTGTGAGCCACCCAGCCCTGCACTGGGGCAGAGGCTTTGGCTTGCAGCAGGAATTGCCCCTCCAAAAGAGACTCTCTGGCTTGTCTCCTTGACTTGGACACAACACTTTCACAGCTTTTCCCCCAAATAAGTTGTCATTGCAGTGGTCAGTTCCTCAGCAGCAGCAGCCACCTGAGGAGAGGCTGTTCCCTATCAGCCTGCAGAGGAGAGCCCACACCAGCTGTGCCTCCTGGAGCCCCCCCAGTCCCTTCAGAGGGCCTACACCCAAAACCACTTGCTCAGATTAGCACACTATTGACCCACAAATCCCAAATTAGATACACAGGAAGGACAGCAATTTCCAAGAGAATCTGCGTGTGCAAGTGGATTTGAAGTCACTTGGAAATGTCACCTCCCTGGACTTGGGGTGGTGTGGGGCCACAGCCCCACCAAACATACAAAGATCCTTAAGTTCATGTCCCTCTGTGTCTCTCCATGCTCTCCACGTTATGAGTACTGTGCACCTTGGCACTATTATGAACCTGGGACTTTGTTCTTACATTTTCCTTTCCAGGGACAAACATAACAAACAGGTTTCTGATGTGCTGGAAATGCTAGGGAATAGTCTGTGCTCAAGATAACAGTCCTCTTGTGTTGAGGGCCAGCCATCCTAAATTGCTCCCTTGGCTCTGAGCTGGGAAACATCACTGGCACTGGATAGCTCTAATCCTGGAAGAGTGGCAAAAGCAGGAAAACTAGGTAGTATCAACCCACCCTAATACCACAGACATCCCCAGACTCACCCCCTTCAGAGGAACACCTGCACACTCCAAATACAGCAAAAATGCAGAAGTTTGAGTGGGATATCAAGAGCTGGAGATACCATGGCCCTGTCACACATGTGCTATTTGCTGTATGGGGTAAAAGGAGTTTCTTCCTGCTGAGTTTCAGAGAGATTAAGGGCCCCTGGCTGATGGGAAAGGCATATACTGGAGCAAAAGGTCACATCTCAACTTACTAATATTTGTGGACATTGAGGCAGAACAAAAATTAAAGTTTGGACCTTAAAATAGGAATCTCAGGAGGCAGACAGACTAAACCTGCCAAAAATGCCAGGAGCTTGTAAAACCCCAGCCTGGTGTTAATCTCTTGCCAAACAAGGTAGCAGTAAATTTACCAGCCATGGTACTGGAGCTGGGCATCAGGGAGGAGGAGGAGGAGGAGGCCCACAGAGGAGTGCCATGGCTGGCGAGCACCTTGCTGGCCAAAGGCACTGTTCCCTCAGACCTCATTGAATGTGAATTCTGCCACTGTGCAAGGCTTGAAATCTGAATGTTTCCTGACGTCCCACGCTCCTATTAAAAATAAACCAAAAAGGTTTCCAACAAAGCACCACATTTTATATATGCCAGGAAGAAAATGAATTAAAAATGCATATCTTTGTTTCTTCCTGACAGTATCATATTGATTCAAAGCAGTGGGCAAACCAGTGAGCAACAATCAGCACTCTGCAAAGAGGTGCCTGTAACCACACAAGGAGGAGGTTTTGTTCCCCAACCTTGGACTATGCTCACTAATAATCTGGATTTCCATGCTCATCTCCCTCCTCACCATGGGGAAATCTCAAGGTCTATTTGTGTGCAATAACTCTTGAAGGAAGAAAGCTCTTTAAACCATCCCTGACATTGTGGAAAAATCAGGAAACTTTAATTAAGGGAGCAAAAACAAAAAACCACCCACAAGGCATTTTTGTACTTACTTTCACTAAGTGCAAAAACGAACTTCACAGACATTTCATCCCACAGGAATTTCCAATATTTTAGTATTTGTTTCCGTTATGACTGGGGACAAAATGTTGAAATATCAAAGCATTTTCATAGGATGAAGTGTTCTGGGAAGCAGTGTTTTTTACGTCATTTTGACGTGTTTCAGACTTGAACTTGCACCTGGCTGAGCTGCCCAGCCTCCTCCATGCCAGCGTTTTGTGGTACCGGGCTCCTTTTTAGACCAGCTCAGAACACCCAGAATTTCCCACCCAACATTCATCACCAGGTCCCATGGCACCACACAGAAATCCAAAAGGCAGAAAGCAGTAATTCAGCAGAGAATTCCTGATCCAGGCAATGGCCTGGTCTGAGTAGGGGAAGGAGCCATCAGATCTCCCTGTGTGAGAACTGAGCATACAGAAATGCTCAACACAGCTGAGCCCAAATGTTTCATTTCAGCAATGTTGGCCTTGTTTATTTTTTAGCATAAATGATGGACAATTCTTAGCCAGCTGTATCAGTTTATTGGTCTGTCAGCACTCCAGGGACATCCCCACCTCAAACTGCACCCCTGTTGTCTTCCCTGGGATACAGATGGGGGAGAGGGGGCTGTGGTGGCCAGCGTTGGGAATGTCTGTCCACATCAGCATGTCCTTGGCCTGGATCCACTCTGGGGGCAGGATCTGTCCATCTATTCCCTCCATCACCATCCTCAAGACATCAGGCTCTCCCACTGAATCTGTCCTCCTCTTGAGGTCATTTGTCCCAGCCCTGCCCTCAGAGTTTTCTAGAGGAGATCAAGGTCAGGGAGCAGAGCAGCAAGTAGGGCCACCAGGAAGAAAGTAATCTTTGGAGGAAAGGGGGAAAACCTCCTTCTGAACACAGAGCTGTAACAAAAATTCCCAGCAGGACAAGAGCCCTTGTGCCTTTTTCTGCTGGCCAGTCTCAGCATCAGGTTTTACCTCACCTGAAAAGGATGGCAGAACTGATTGTGAGCTTTAATTTTTGAACATGTCTGGCCTAAAACCTGCCATTGTACATTTTCCACGTCTGATACTTTCTCATTTATTGTTTTGTGCTCTCCAGCCGTTGCCTTTCTGGGAATTCAGGTGATGTGTGCTTTTGCAGGCATTTCTTTGCCTAACTTCATTTTTCCAGACATTTTTGGTATCAAGAAAAATAAGTCCCACTCCACACACACACTTTTTCTTTCAAACCTCAGTTTCTCCTGGAGCAAGCATGGATCAGTAGCTGGCCAGGACCACACACAGCTCTTCGAATATCCCAGCCTGATGAACAAGAAGGGGATGGAGGAGACAACCAGCAGACTCTGCAGAAAGGAAGGAGATGAAATCCAGCCATCAAAAGGAATGGACTGTGCATGTTGTGGGCTTAATGAAGAAAGGGAATTTGTTATGTGTTCCATCAGATCACTTCCACTAAGATATGACAAATTTTAAGGTCCAGACAGTGGAAGATTTTACGTGTGAAAAGGCTGGGCAAGATGTCTGTTGGAGCAAGTATCAGCTGATATTGATTTGGAGGAGGCCTTTATCTCTCTACTACTTTGTCTCTACAGTAATTCAAATCAGTTCAGATTTCCTCAGAGAATATGGTGGCAAGCTCGGGCTGCTACAAGAACCAGGAATGTTCATAAGACCAGACTCATCTGACCAGACCTAAATCCTAGAAATAATGTAACCTGGTCAGAAAGCACCTGAATTATTGATGGGGCAGTTTATGGATGGTCCCACTGGTGTAGCATCTGCCATTCAGATGTCTGATCCCACTTCAGTCCAGGACTTCAACCCTTTTGCTTGCCTCAGTGCCAAGAACTCTGAGTCCTGTGTGCTGGAAAAAGCTGAAGCACATGGCTTTCTTTCTAGCCAAGCATCAAGGAAATCACAAATTTGCAACTTTCCAGTAACCCTAGTAATGAACAACTTAGATAAGCTGGGACAGGTCCTGATATTTTGCATCTTCAAATCCATCTGAGAGCTTCCCAGCAGAAACTGATGAGGAGTCATGTGGGGAATAATTTGCTGGTGACAGAGAAATCAAATTGACTACTTCTGACTCCTGCAGTAGCACAAAAAAAAATATTTGTGGCATCAGGTTCAGGGGTTTTGTCTCAAAAAAACTCATCTCAGTTTTTTTGAAGAAGACACCAGAGAGTCAAATGATGCTTCTCAAAGTATATGATTCCTAAGGCCTGTAGGAATCAGAGTTTCCCAGATGCAAAGTGCCATCACAAACTCCAAGAAAAAATGTCCACACACACTACAGACAGGGACAAGTGCATCCTGAGGCACCCTGTCTGCTGACTGCTGGCCCCAGCTTTGGGGGGTGCCTTTCAGTACCCAGTCTGGCAGAGGAGGGCTCCATGCTGGCTGACAGATCAGGTAAAATCACTCTTGTGGTCTGCTCCCTGCTCCCTAGCTACACTTTTTCAGGATAATTTTTCCTCTCACATTTTTTACTCTATCCATAACTAATTTGTTTTCTTTGCAGTTGTTTCCTATGTCTGCTCCTAGACCTTGCCACCACCTCTCCTCCAGTGATGCTGAGCACCTTCCTTGTTACTCCATGAAAAATGAATTCTTGCCCTGGAGACCTAAAGGGCACTAGAAAAAAAAAATTTCCTCATATTGTTTTTTTGGGATTGCCACTTTTCAGATGTGCTGGCTCCACCATTGTAGGAAAGGTGAGTCTGGAATGAGGAGCACCTTGTTTGCAGAGGCAGCACTGGGAAGGAAGAACAGCATAGATGGAGGAGGAGTGGGGAGACCTCCCAGAAATGCTGCCTGATGGTTGAAGGTGGCACCAACACCTCAAAGCAGCAACTTGCACAGGCCAATGGCAGCTTTTGTAAGAAAACTGTTTCCTGTGCATTTATCACCTCTGGGTCCAGATCTGTAGGAGATGGCCACAGTATTACAGCCAAGCAGAACAGAACATTCTCTAATAACTTCAAAAGTGCAGCCCTTTGACTCAAATATCTCTTTATGTCTTCCTATATCATCTGCAAAACTGGAGGTCAGTGTGCAACAGCATCTACTCACAGGTGGGTTCACTCTCTCTGTATCTTCAACAACAAAAGTTTTAAAAAATAAATTCTCAGCACAGGCACAGAAGTACCAGAACTAATTTTCCAACAGATGCAAGAGGCTGTCAGCTAATATAGGAAATTAAATGTTTGAGGAAATTATAGAATGAAAATATAAACTCTTGAACGGGAGCCAAAAAATACAAATTCCATCATTTATCAAAAAAAACCCTCCAAAATGGGCCTGAAACGGTGTGGGGAGAGCTGAATGAAAGGCTATATTGAGGCAGCAGCACTGTTTGGCTTACTTTTTGGACCTTTTCCCCTTATTGATGCTGCTGGGAGGTGCTCATTCCAAAACCTCTAATGCTGTCGTGTTCTGGGATGAGTTACTAAAAGCAACCATTCTTCCACATATGAAAACATTTGATTATTTGCATGTTCGGTGTCTTTAATGCCTCTTTTGTGCCACTGTTTTTTTGTGGGGGGAGGCAGATGAAACGGTGTGGGGAGAGCTGAATGAAAGGCTATATTCAGGCAGCAGCACTGTTTGGCTTACTTTTTGGACCTTTTCCCCTTATTGATGCTGCTGGGAGGTGCTCATTCCAAAACCTCTAATGCTGTCGTGTTCTGGGATGAGTTACTAAAAGCAACCATTCTTCCACATATGAAAACATTTGATTATTTGCATGTTCGGTGTCTTTAATGCCTCTTTTGTGCCACTGTTTTTTTGTGGGGGGAGGCAGATGAGGGATCTTGAATTTCAGCAGTATTCTGATATAAACTTCCTCTGAGAGAGGGAAGGCAAAGAAGAAAAAATCTTTGCAAGGCTGAAATGGAGTTGAGGCAGGCTGGCTTTCCCTGTTTGCTTGAAGGGTCTGATGAAGGTGTTATTCAGGACTTGTGCAGTGCTGCCAGCCCTGAAGTAAAGGCTCAGCTCTAAAGCTGAAGCAATACCTAGCATTCCTTGAGCCATGTGACAAAAAATGCCCAATCTGAACGGTCCCAAACTGTTGCTGTAGTGGTACAAATTCCAGCACTGAGCCCAGGACAGATGAAGGGCTCAGAAAGCTGCTCCTCAAGCATCTCCAGACAGAAAGGAGGGGGTACTGTCTGTGTAAGGGGTGAGGGTATGCAGTGCTAGGCATGTATTTTGGGGTTGAAAACCTCCTGGCAAGTCACAGCAGTCAAGTCCAAGCTTCTGTGTGGCCGTCTTGGCTCTCTGGCATGGGCTAGAAGGTTACAGGAAAGCTGGAGGCACCTGGCCAGCCACAGACATGTTACCAGCATCAGAAAATACTTTAAATACTGTCCAACTGACCTGTGAAACTCATTGATACAGGGCATTACCAGGACTCTGGGAATAAACAGATCATGGCTTGCTTCTTAGCACACTGGATGGCCCTGAAACAGTCTGGTGCTGGGGACATCCTCCCCTTCTGTAAATGCAGGTTAAATCTTGGCTAAAACTGCTGCTGGGCTCTGCTGTGCAGAGGGCTAAGAGCTCACAAATGGCCAGTGGCCACAGCTCAGTGGAGAAGTGGTAACTCATTATGCCATGATACTTCAACTCCTTGTGATTTTCTTCCCATACACAACAAACCTAGCAGGAATCCAAAAGAGAAAGGCTTGCACTTATGGCTAACAAGATTAGCTAGTCACAAGAGCCAGAATTAAACAAACAAAAAATAAGATGTTTGGACGAAATAAAATTCCTCAGAGTTTAAACCAGTGAAGAGGGATTAGGAAGATGTTTCTCTGAAGTTCAGCTGTTCCTGAACCCCTGAGGAGTGCTACATCTCCTCCCAGAGCCTCCAGCCTGTGCCTGGAAATACTGACATAGGCAAAGCACCATCCTGCTTCACCTCAGGCAGGCAGGTGTGCAGGGACAGCCAAAGCAGAGTGCCCTGATGAATCCCACAGTGATTACTCCATGATCACTCCACAGTCCCTCTGCATCCCACTTTTGACTGACCAGTGTTTGGCCCTGGAGCTCAGGATTTACCTGGCAAGGTGCTCCCGCAGCTCGGAGCTGCCTTGGTTTTCTCGGTCCCTCTGACTCGCTCATTTTGCACTGCTTTTATCGGAGCTTTTATTCTCGGAGGATGAAGAGCCCAGCTTGGCTTTCCCGGGACAGCAGCACCATCTAGAGCCTCCTCTGACACCAGGCTGGGTGCAGTCCCCATCTGCCTGCAGGAACACCTTCCAGCCACAGCTGAGAAATACAGGAGACAAAAATAATGTGCAGGTGTTAGGGTGGAAAAGAGAATGTGGCAGACTGAACAGCACCTCTGGGGCCAGTAAAGCTAATGAACAGTCATATACAGCTGGTGTATTGCACTGAAAGCAGGGAGGTAGGCTTTGTACTGTTGGAGGCAAAAGGGGTGTGATTTGTAGCTGTAATCTCGTTCTCAGGTAGCACTATTATGTATTTGGAGAAAAAAGCTCTTCAGGGGTGTGTGATCCTTGTATACAGCTTCCATGATGTAAAATGGGGGAAAAACAACTTGGGCAGGGTTGTAAAAGCAGCTGGGGACAGAGCCAGGGCTGCAGCCTGTGGCCACTGCTCACAGTTTCCCAGCCAACAGTGGGGTCATTGCTACTTTTCCAGAGGCAAACAGAGAGGGTCAGTGCCTCCAGTGTCCTAAAAACACCCAGCCAGTTCAGGTGGCACAGTTCCTCCATGCCCCTGGGCATGCAGGGGTGCTCTGCAGTGCTTCCAGGGGCCACTTGAGGGGCCAACCTACATCCTGCAGCAGGAAAATCACTCTGATGTGCCAGTGGAAGAGAGCTGGAGATACCCAGGTCTCAGAGCCATTCACCTAAGATTTGGGCTTGATGATCCTTGTGGGTGCCTTCCAGCTCAGAACATTCTGTGATTCTGTGAAATTCAATAGGAAGGGATTTGTAATACAAAGCTCTGAGATAATGCTGGCAAGCAGAGCATGCCCCATACTCACAGAGGAGAGCAAAAGTGAGACAAATGCTTCTCACATCTATCTTCTGGTCTGAGGGAAAAGCCTGCCTCATGACCCATCACTTCAAATTCCCTGAGCTGGGCTCTGGAGGACTTAAATGGGCAGAGAACCCAGTACCCTGGGCATGAGTGTGGGACAGTGTGTGCTTCCCCAAAACGAGCTGGAAATGTCATTTCCTCAAATCTGGGTTAGCCAGACACCAAGGTTTGTACAGGAAAGGATGGTCCTGCATGGCCCCAGTGCTAAGGCCACCACTGAGGAGGTTACAGCAGCTGTGCACATCTGCACTGTGGTACACACAAAAGTGTGGGAGGAAGAGGTGGGTGCACCAAAAAAAAAGGAACAAACTGTCCTAACCCAGCCTCCCTGTTTTTGCAATAAATCTGTGTTTTGTTTTGCTGCTACAGGAGCCATGGAATAGGTAACACAAGGAACAGACAGATTTCTCCCTCTCCTCTGCAGAGAGCAGGACCTGCTGTACTGGCAGCAGCCAGCATTCAGTGGACAGAGGTCCTGGAGGACAGATTGCACTTTGTGGCTACATCCATGCTACAATCCCAGGTGGAAAAATACCTGTCTATAGTCCCATGAGTGTCCCTGGCCTGTCACAAGATGCACAATAAAACAGCATGGGCCAGGAACTGGTTTTCCAATAGGTAATGTGCATGGAAACCCTTTCCCCTGCTGAGGAGTTGTTTTGATCACTTCAGGGAAAGTGGTTTTATGCAGTAGGACACCACAGTTTTGGGTACCCAGGAGCAGAAAGACACAAGTCCCAAGGCCACAACTGCAAAAATTCCTGGCAGGAGGGAGCAGAGATTTCCCAGAAGATGCTGAAGTGCCAGGACCACGTGTCTTTGATCTTGTGCACTGCCTGCTCTCTGAGTAACAAAGGACTGGGCATAAATCAGCACATTAATGGCATGCTAATTGTAGCTGAATCTGGGATGGACTAAAATTTACACATTCCTTTAAATTATGAATTCTACAACCCAGTTTGAACTGCGCTTGGAACAATTAATGAGAGCAATTACTATTTTAAAGATCAACCATCCTTTCAGTGTCTTTGATATTTGGATTAAAATAAAAAGTCAGCTAACAGGAGAGAGCCCCATTTCAACATCACAGCAAAAAGGAAACCACCTCACCTACACTGTAGAGGCCACTCAAAGTAATTGAGGTCAGGATAGTGCCCAGCATTTGAAAGTGTGCCTTTTTAACAAGGGGCAGAAATACTCCTGTTCCCATTTCTCCTTGGCTGAGCAACCTGCAGGGATGTGCAATTGGCATTTCAGTGCCTGTGTGCAGTGACCACATTCTTGAAGTGTCTGTAACTACAGCCCTACATATCAGTGGATAGATAGAGAGATAGATAGATAGATAGATAGATAGATAGATAGACAGACAGGATAGACAGACAGGATAGATAGATAGATAGATAGATAGACAGACAGAATAGATATAGATAGATAGATAGATAGATAGATAGATAGATAGATAGATAGATAATGTGTGTGTGTGTGCTGATTTCTTACCACCCCTCCCTGTGCAGAGGAGTCAGGGTGTTACCTGTTATCCCATTCCAATTTCCCCAGCCCAGGATGGCTTCACAATGAGGTTTAAACATCTTTCTTTTCTTTTTAGGTGGCTTAATGAAGTATAAAAGAATTGAAGCATTCCCTCACACCCACAGAACCCTCAGCCTTGCCTTGCCTCTGCCCCCACTGAAGTCAGTAGGAGCAAACCTGTGCCAAAGAGGTACAGGTTTTCCTGTCCCTCGTGGGAGCCTGTCACAGGAGGGGAGGATCCACACACACAGTTATGAAAGTTAAGTGTGTCTCACAGGACTCTCTTGAGGGCAAGAGGAGAGGTGAGAAACCAGGTTCTGGATCTTCTCCACCTGATTCCAAGGTCATTTTCTGCCTCAGAATAAGTTCCCAGCCCCCACAGTGTCCTGCAGCAGTGAGTTCCAAACCAAATGCCACACCAGCACTTGTCTCAGTCCAGTACTTTGTGTGAATGACTCCCAGGCTTTGGTTATCTAATGTAGCCTAGTTGTCCAGTCTGCCTTCTCTTGTCAAGCCATCCTCCTCCAGGAGGTTTTTCCTCCCTTTATTTTATTTATGGTTATGGTCACATTCTCCAGAGTGAGGGTGTACCCCACTGGGGACCACTCAAGCCATCCAAGTCTCATCTGCATTATGTGAATGCATGATATCAAAATCTGCATTAGCTGAATAGTTCTTGAGCTGGAGATATTTCCAGTGACAGAGAAGCTGTGATAGCCCTTGGAAATAATTTTAAATATTCACTATTTCCTGTTTTTCAATTGTCTTTCCTTTAAACCTTCTGTAGGTCCCAGAAGCACCTCACTGGGGTCACCTTCAGCCTTTGGCTGCCTGAGGTCTCAGTCCCAAGATGAGATGCTGACCTCACTGGCACAAGAGCAGCATCCAAAGCTACTCTCTATGACCTCTGCAGAATGCCATTGCTGAGAAGCTCCTCCAAATCCCTCCTCCCCCACCCACATATGGCAGCTTCTTCATGGCTTTCTGTGTCTGTCACAGACACTTCACACCTTCATCCACCCCAAAATGTTTGACTGGGAATTAAGACATTCGGCCAATTTCCCCATTAGAGCTTATTCTCACTTATTCTCACTTATTCTTCATCCTTTCTGTCTTTGTTCAGGAGAAAGTGACTCTCTCTCAGGTGACAGCTCAAACCTGAAGGTGATTTAATTGTGGCAAAGCCCAGAGCTATTATAGCATCTTAATCTGGAATATAGCTGTACTCCTAACAGAAAGGCTCAGAGACTAGGCCCAGCAATGCATGCACTTCTGTACTGAATGCAACTTATGGTGTGCTGTCATATAAAGAGCTGTTTAGTGGAGTGCTAATCTTCTTTAAGGGTGAGCTGTATAACACTGGGATATGAAGAGGCTGCTGCACATGAACCACCTAAGACAGATCTCTGCAGACCTTCTGCCCTGCAAGAGAGCCAGGGAAATTATAGCACTGCTGTGTCAGTGTATGAAAAGATACTGATTTCTGATTATTCTGAATATCCTGATATCTCTGATTATCTACACATGCATATGAAAATTTGCTCTGCAGTTCCTGTTATCCAGGTATAGGCAGAGACTGGCTTTGTTTCTCTTGCAGAAACCTTGTGGCTGAAACATCCAGGTGGGACCAGAGAGTCCCCATGGCCCCAGGGACAGTGGCCCTCAGTGACACTGCTGCAGGCACGTGGCACACAGCCCCACAGGGACAGAAGAAGGAAAAGGACAGAGGATGAATGGGGCTGGGATGGCTTAGGATTTACCACCACCAGTCTAACCTCCTTCAGGAGCTCCTTGAGGGGACATTTCAGATAATTATGGAAGTCAGCCCTGCTTTACAGCATGGGAATGCAAAAACCAGCTTTGAGTCCCCCTCGGCCTTTCTGGGGTTTTGATCCATCCCATCCTAAAGAAGGATGCTGAGAAGGTTGAATCCCCCTCTGGAAATGCCTTTCCCTCCCCAGTGACCAGGCAAAGGACAAGACAACAAACCCATGTCAAGCACATGTCCCCCCTTTTAAAGAGCTGCATCCATCAAGAGCAAACTCATCCTCTGTGAGTGTGAAAGGACACACGCCAGAGGAAGGGGAATGTGCCAAATTCTGTGTGAGGACACGAGCCCACAGAGGGTTTTCAGCAGCAGGAAGGGTCTCCAGCTGTAAACCCAAGCCCAGCAGTCCCCACATGGCTGTGGGAAGATGCACACACACATCACTGCTGGAGGCCAGCAGGTTTCTCCATGCTTCAGCTTCACCATGGGCTGAATAACACCTGGTTCTGAGTATCTCACCAAATAAAACTTCAATTGCTTAAAAATAATTAAGCAGAAGGACCTGACCTCTAACCATGGCTTCAGGAGCTCGCCCTGCCACAGGCATGGCTGGAGTGAGTGGCCAGTGGTATAACTGGGCAAACATCCTGCAAAGTAAATAAAAAAGTATCAAAAGTAAACAGTATGTTTTACAGTTGTTATATTTATTCTGCTGAGGTGTTTTTGATACCAGATTCGGGGAGAAGAGGGTAGAAGTTCAATTCACTTAATGGGAACTGGCTCCAGTATAAATATCCTTTCAAGCTTTGTCAGCCACTGCTATAAAAGGGATGGCAGGGTGGGTAAACACACCAGCTCTTCAGTCCTGCATATTTATGTCCAGTTTCACAGCCACACACTGATTCCAGCTCTCTCTAGATCAACATGCCCTTGGTGTGGGGCTCTGCTCCTCAAGCTGCAAGCCCTGCAGTCAGGTGCATAGGTGAGGTTCTCAGCTGCTGGCAAAGAGCATAAGCTCTCCCTCTGTCATAGGACATCACAATAGGGCAGAAATACTAAAAAAAAATGCACAGTAAGGAAAAACATTAAGATTGGAAAAGGCCTCTAAGACCATCAAGTCAAACCAATAACTCGACACTGTCAAGTCCACCACTAAACCATGTCCCCAAGGGCCACCTCCCCACATTTTTTGGACACTTCTAGGGATGATGACTCCAACACTTCCCCAGGCAGCCCATTTCAATGCTTGACCACCCTTCCAGAGAATTTTTTCTTAATACCCAATCACCTAGCACAACTGGAGTCCATTTCAAACACCAACACACAAAAATATTGTCACATAAGCCTTTGCTGCTGAAGCTTTCACAGAATCATAAGGTTGGAAGAGACCTTCAAGATCATTGAGTCCCACCTGTTCCCTGACACCTCAACTAAACCATGGCACCAAGTGCCACATCCAGTCTTTTTTTGAACACATCCAGGGATGGTGACTCCACCACCTCCCCGGGCAGACCATTTCCTCATGACTATTGGCATTTCTGCAAGAGAAAACACCAGGAATACAAACAGGCTCCCATTTAATTTACTGCAAAAGGAGAGCTTTTAACCAGCGGTACTATGCAGCATACAAAAAAACTCAAAAGAGCTGAAGATCCTAAAAAAATTTAGCCAGGCCCAAGCCTACACAGCAAAGCACCATGGGATTTTAGTTCCATATAAACCTTTACCAAAGAGGCATAGAAGCAAGTGCCTAAATTATAGCACAGGCCAAGAGAAATATGACAAAAATATGTGAAAGTCAATGGAAACACACTGGGGGTTGGAGGGCTCACTGGCTGCTCCTTAAGAAATGGTTTCTTGTGTTTTCAAACGTGCTAAAGAAGGAGCCAAAGAAAACCTGTGGGTTTTCATAAAGAAAGCCAGTGAGAGTAAATGTCTCTCCTTGGTGCTCTCACACAAGAAGAATTTCGCATTCTATGCCTTGGGATAAATTTCTCACATCAGGTGTGTCCTTCACCCTTGGGCTGGCAGATGTCCAGCCAGGCTGCCACAGGAACTGGCCAGACCCTCCTGCCAGGTCGTGTCCAAACAATTCCTAGGTGAAGGCTTTAAAGAAGCTGCTGCTGGGCACAGGAGCAATGGGTCTCTACTGGGCCATAAACTACTCCTCCAGTTTCTCTGCTCTCCTGGCCAGGCTCAGTGGAGGCACCACGGGCTATCCTGGAGCTGTGCATCCACTGATGGCCTTGCTGGCAGCTCCCACTCCTCTTGTGTGGACATTGGGCATTCCCTGACCTCTCCCAGCTGCATCAGCCTGTGTGTCTGTGAGATGTGGGCCAGCACAGAGGTGCTCTGGAGCAGTGCTTTGGCAACAAAGCAAACCAGTGCCACTGCTTCTGGGAGTGATGGATTTCTGGAGAAAAAACAAACCAAACGACGCAAGCACAGTGCATGTAGTGGGCTGATGATGGGATAAAGGGGAGCAAACAAAAATGCAATTAATTTTGCTGCCTCACTGTGATAAAAAGCATGTGAATTGGGGCATTGGAGAATGATGTCCCCAGGAATGCAAAAGCTAAAGAGTCATTTGATGAACACTGATGAACACTGAATGGGAAGAATGAAAAACATTACAATGCTTTGGAGTTTAGCTTTTGTTGTTGTGGATTTTTTTTTCACTTGAAACCAAGGAATGGAGGACAAAATAGAGATTTCTGCTCCACAGCTGAGAACTTTGGCATCTGCATACAAACCAGGAAGCACAAACGCTTCCTGACTCGAGACAGAGCTCTCTGTGGGACCCAAGATTTTCAGGAGGAATTACTGCAGGCAAAAGGCTAGACCTGCAAACAGGAAGGCCATTAGAAATGTCCAGGGAGAGGATGTGATCAACAAACACTGGAGCTGGGCAAGGACACAGCTTCAAGTGAAGGGAGGCTGGGAATGGGGAAATCATCTATTGCAGGGCAGTGCAGGGATGTAGAAAAGTAAAAATGTACTTACATTTTTGACACCAGAGCAGGGGGAAAGAGTTGTACTTTGTGTCCCCAGCTAGTCCTACTTGCCAGGAGTCAGGCAAGGAAAAAGCAGATTTTGTGAGTCCTTGGAACCCTCCAGTACAATGTCAGCTCTTCAAGCAGGTCTTAAGGCTGAGTGGAATTAGACAGGACTAGAGGATTTTCCCCTCCAGTCCTCTCCCCTCCATGTAAAAATGCTTTTACTCCAGGACAGGATAAGTCAGGGGAGAGGCTGTCCTGAAGTGTGGCCCTGAAGATGTGCTGCCTCCCCCGTGGAGCAGAGCAGAGCAGGGCAGGACAGGCTGAGCTGATGTCCCTGGCATCCCAGGCACTGAGAGAAGAGCCTGCACCCTGAAGAAAAAGTAAATGTGAAGTACCTGAGTGTCACTGAAGGTGTACTGGGGACAGACAAAGGTGATACAGAGATTCCATCACCAGAAGGTATGAAAAGACACTTTATTGTTAGAAATCTACAGTTCTTATAGAAACAATGATGGACCTAAGACCCGACTGGCCTTTAGAAGCTGGCCTTCACCCATTGGTGAAGAAGGGACAACTTCTTCTTGCAAACATCTTTGACAAACAGAGATTGCCTGCCAGGTGCAGAGATTGAAATAATAATTGTTTTCATTCTTTCTCTGAGCTTTCTCACAGCTTCTCACAGCTTCCCAGGAAAATCCTGGGAGAACTGTCTCTCTCTGTTCAGAGGATAGGTGATTACCAGACCTGAAGGCTGACAGCTCTCTGAACAAGTCCTCAGAGGTAAATCTCAAAGAGGAGTCACAGAGACAGCCCAGACCCAGCTGAGGATGTGCTAAGCAGGAGGCCAGCCCTAAACTACTGAAACAGTGCTGAGCAACCAAGGGCCAGAGTGGGGAAAAGGCATAAAGATAAAACAGCCAGCAGCCCCCATGGATTCAGGTGAGGGAAGAACCCATGGATGGACCCAGTCCTCTGGCTTCACGAATAACTTGTTCCTCACCATTCCAAACTCCAGCTGTGAGCCTGTCCAACACAAGCAGCCCAATGTCCCAGGAGCTGCTCCTCAGACCCCCTCCTCCCCTTCCCAGAGGTGTCTTCTCCAGGAGCCCTCCCAGACCCCACATTTCACAGCCCAAACCAGCAGGTGCCAGTTTCCCAGGTGCCCCAGCTGAGCAGCAGCCCTGCTGTGCTCACCCTGCAGCAGCAGCCTGGCAGTGCCCTCACCCTTTGCCCCTGGTGGCACACATCAGCCCCAGCCCCACGGCCCTGGCACTGCCCAGCCACTCGCTGGCAGCCCCCTTGTTGGATGACTTGGAGTATTTTAAAGCATATATATCTTTTATATTTGACAGTGGCTAGCTATGCACATTACAGTATAAAGGATTTTATTTGTTCCTATTGTTGCAATGTTTATTCCCCAAACTCTTTTAATAGTGGGCTTTTGACAAAGTGTTTCCCCAGCAGTGGGAACTACACACACAGCCCAAAGCAAACACTTGCAAGATAAACATCCTTCACATCCCAGGCTGGTCCTAACCCCTTGGAGCTTGCCATTACCTCCCTTGGAGCAATTCAGCACAACTTAATCAAAGTTAAAAATGATATTGTGTGATTTTATTTTTTGTACTTGCTCAGCAAGCTTTTATTGGCAGCGGCTGCCAGGATCTGGGACTCTGCCAAATTCCCTGGTTATATTGCTCCAGTGTGGACAAACAAAGAAGGCCTATTTAAAAGTTTTTTGGACACAAATAAGGTAAAAACAACAAAATAAAAAACAATGTGTAATTATTTGTTTCCTTTATGAAGGGCCTCCTTCAAAGTCCTTTGAAATCGGTTCTGGTTTCCACCTACTAAAGTCACCCAAGTGAATTATTTAATATTAATAGACATTCCTGAACCAGAATGTTACAACCAGAGGCACAAAATCCAGGGGAAAAAGGCCATCTACCTTTCCCTTTCATATTACACTTCCTGAGCCAAAATACCAACTTCAGCTCCTTGCCTTTCCCAGTAACATTTGCTGCTTCTAAACACAACCCCCAAAACTTTGTAACTTTGTATTTAAACTATTTAAGCATAATTGTGTTAATTCAGAAATTTATAGCAATTAAATATTAAGGCCTCTGTCAACAACACATGCCTTTAGGAGCCTGGGTTGATCTCCCCACCTTTGGCATTTCTGCAGAGTGCTGCCACATTCCCATGTCCTTCTGCAGGTAATGATCACTCCTGTGTGAGTGACACTGTGGGCCCTGTCACCTTGTTAAGGTCACTGCCATGGCACTGGCTCCTTCAGCAGTTAAAATATCAGAAACACAAAGGCACTTCTGAATCCACAGCCTGAAATTCATCCCTTTGTATATCACAGCCCCTCACCCCATATGCTCTACAAGAGGAAGAGGTGCAGAGAGAACAGGAGAAGGGGAAAAGGAAGGAGAGGGACACAGAGAGAGAGGAGAGAAGGAGAAAAGAGAGAAAAAATATCTCCATTTGACAAGGCTATTTGGCAGTATTTTGGAGCCAGAGTGCCTCCTGTCAACAACACACACAATGTGCTTTTGACAAAACAGAAATGTACATGTAGTTCCTTGGCAATTGGAAATAATAGTCAATATAGAGACAAACAGATTTTGGAGCATATGTTTTTGAACTCCCTAGAAACTGCAGTTTTTCCATTTTTTTCCAGGTCACCAATTTATTATGCAGAGGCAGTCCCTTGCCAGTGTGCACAGTCCTGAGTCACAATAAAGAATAAGGGAAAAAAAACACCCTCTCTCCCAGCAGAAAAGTCTGACAGCAATAGAGGGCTTAAAAAACAAACTTCTTGTTTCCTCACCAGTGGCTTCAAAAAGGAGATTAGGGAGTAAATAAAATCCCTGTTTTGCTTCTCCCTCTCACTCAGCAAGTTTGCGTCTGAAAGAGCTTCTTAGAACTCATTTAAGAAGTTCCAAGTTTGAAAATTCCAAGTCTAAGTAAAATTCAGGTCATTTGCAAGAATTTTTTGGTCTCTGAAAACATCTGAGTTCCCAGCTGTTATAGAAAGAAGGAGCTGAGGTGTCTGCCTTCTGTGCTAGACCATCGTCCCCACCTTGACTCCACCCTGGCTCAGCAGCTCCTTGTGTCACCTGAGGACATCAGACACCTCAGCCTGCTCCCAGCTGGGACCTGCCAGAAGCTGCCCTTGCCCATGGACACTCTGCACTTTGGGCAGCCTCAGGGACGTGGGCACAAGGGCTGGAAACCCTTCCTGCTGCAATTTGGCTTCCTCCACTCCTGGAGACTGAGACAGCCCAGCACCTGCAGTGTCTGTGCCAGGGACATGTGCCAGAACACACAGGGACTTGCTCTGTGCCTCATAAAGATGCTGCTGTCTTATTCTAGCAAGGTGGGTTTGATTCCCCTTATTTCTGTGCAAGATGTTGGCTCTTCATTGCTTTTGTCAGGATGTGAACTGGACTAGGGTGGAGGGGAAGAATTGAGACTTCACCTCACTGAGCTCATGATTATTGAGATGATGTTGGTTTCTGTTGGTGCTAACCAGTCCCCCAATTTTGGCAGTGGGAATAAAGCAAGTGGACAGTGCACAGTTTGACAGGCAAGGCAAAACCCCCTGACTCCTTCACACAGCCAGCTGCAGATGGTGTGGAAATGCTGCCTTGTACTTTGCTCTGTCTTGTCTTGATTGTCACAAATTCCCAGTCCAGATCCCTCCTGGCATTCCTGTGTGGACCTGGAGACACACTCACTGCTAACCCAGGGACCCACAGCTCTGCCTGGGCCACATCAGAGGACCTGGAACTCGAGTTGGCCCATCCAGTTAATTTCTCCTGCAATCTTTACAATCTTTAAAGCCCTTACCTTTATATTCTACTGATTGTTAATCAAACCAAAACACAAGCTGCAGTTGGTTTTACTTGCAAGATTGCAGTTGTAAATCCCATTTCTTTAACATCTTCTGGATTTCACAGCCACAAATCACAGCAAAATCCAATTGAAAGATGCAGTCTGAAGTAATTACTTTGTTGGTTGCCAGGAGGATAAAGTTCCTATAAATAATATTCTTTACAATGCTGAGAAACTGAACATTACTGTGAGCACAGCAAGTAATTAAGCACACAGTAATGCCACACTTGGACAGGCAGTACAGCCAGCCTTGTCTAGAGCAATCAACCTGCTTTGCTCCCTGTCCATCTGTGCAAATCAGCTGCAAAACACCTGGCACACATGCAAAGTGCTTTCCTGTCAGGGCATCAGGAGTTCTGGTCAGCTGTGTGTGCTGGGTTTGGCTGGAATAGAGTCAGCTTTCTTCACAGAATCTGCAATGGGGCTGTGCTTGGTTCTGGAAACAGTGTTGATGACCCAGGGGTGTTTTTGTTATTGCTGCCCAGGACTCACCCACAGCCAAGGCCTTTCCTGCTCCTCACCCCACCCCAGCAGTGAGGAGGCTGGGGGTGCACAAGGAGCTGGGAGGGGACACAGCTGGGGCAGCTGACCCCAAATGATCCAAGGATATTCCACACCATATAGATGGCATCAGGCTCAGTATATAAAGCTGGGGGAAGGAGGAGGAAGGGGAGTTGTTCAGAGTGGTGCCATTTGTCCTCCCCAGTCACCGTTACGTGTGATGGAGCCCGGCTGTCCTGGGGATGGCTGAGCACCTGCCTGGGGAAGTGCTGAATTTATTCCTTGTTCTGCTTTGTTGCACACACAGCTTTTGCTTTACCCATTACACTGGCAGTAGCCCAACCCATGAACTGTCTCACTTCCACTTCTGATTCTGCCCTCAAACCCACTGGAGGGGTGAGGGAATGGCTGCATGGGGCTGAGTAACCAACTGGGGTTAAACACCACAGCAGGATTTCTGGGAGCTGGTGAGCCCCAGTGGGGCTGTAAGGGACACTTCACATCCCTGGCAGTGCAGGGCACGGGGGGCTCAGCCCAGGCTGCCTGACAAGACCACTGCTGTTTTGTAGTGGGTGAGACAAACTTATCTTCACCTGCCTGTGAACCTCTCTCCTTCACAGCACACAAAGATTTTGGGATATCACTTGTAGGGTCAAGAACCTCGGCTACTTTTACTCAGGAGACAGCTGGACCCTGACTAAAAGTTGCACACCTATTTTTTGCAGAGGGCTTTGAATCTCTTCTTGTGCAAAGGGGAGTAGTCAGTTCTCTGCAGCCAGGCTCATGCTCAGAGATCCCCCAACCAGAGACCAGCAGCTCCATCTTTGATTACACTTGCCACAAGTGGCATCTTGCCCAACCCATGCTGGGATAAAAACGAATAGATGGATTTTAAAAACATGCTGAACTTCCTAGCAAAGAGATGCACACATCATCTGCTTCTGATGTCCTAGGAAGCTTTGGTAAAATAGCAAGGAATGAAACCTACAGATATGTGCATATACACATGGAAATCTATATGTACCCATAGATGAGCAGAAAAAAGGCAAATATGCTGCCAATATTTCCAGCTGCAGTTCTTTTCCTGACCAGGTTATCATAGATGCTCAGATTAGATCTAATCCTGGAAATTAGGATTAGGTACTCCTAACTCCAAAGGTCTCTGGGACACTCATTTCTTTCCAGATGGGACTCTTCCTCTCTCAGGAGCCAGCCAAAAAATTCAATGTTTACTCTCAAGTGTACACAGATACTTCCTAATTTGTTTTTTGGTGTGTGTGTGGTCTGAATGGACATAATCTTCTCAGTCCAGACCAAGGACAGCTCATGGTACACTCACACCTGGTACAGCTATTTATCAGTCACACACATTTCTCTGTCACCTCATTCCACATCAGCAGCTGGTGTCACCACCAGCATCCTCCTCCTGCCTCTCAGCTCTGTCATTATCCAAGTGCTTTCCCAGGGCTCCTCGAATGGGCTGCATGGTAAAACAGGACAACAGCACTTGGAAGAATGAATTACAGATCCCTACCAGACAAACAGACTCCAGGCTGCACTTTGCATAATTGCCACTGCAGGGACCTCAGGCTCCAGAGGGAGGTTAATAACTCTCACTGCTTGTGAAGAGTCACTCCAAGCACTGAAATATCCTGAGCTGGAGTCATGGATTTGTCAGTACCAGCTGCTCTGGGCTCTGCAAAGGGATGCCCATGAGATGCTTCTGCCTTGCTCAGGGTCCTAACAGCAGCCACACCTTACAAACTCCTTTAAAGCACTCATTTTACAGAAAACATGGAGCTGTTTCCACTTTAATTTTGAAACACCACATTTTGCTCATTTTAAATATGTGATGTTTTACCATGTGCTCTAAGAACAAACACAGCTCCTACATTTCTTGTCACAGGTAATGCAAAATGCACCTGAAAAATTTAGATCAAGTTTCTCTTTGGAAGAGGGGGTCCTGGGCATCACCTCCATTAAAGAGTTAAATCCACAGCAAATGTACCAGCCCTGCTGTCCCAGATTCCAGTCATACTAGATCTGGTCTGAAGACTTCAGATTTGGGACCCAGATATGAGTTCTATTGTTTGGAAACCAACTGCTGATCAAAACACTATTTTGGAAAAGATTTTATTTATTTACAGAAATCTCCATAGAAACTACAGCAGAGATTTTTCAACCAGATGTGATGCTTCATTGTTAATTAGTTCATCTATTGGAACAACAGCTTTCCTATCATGAGATCTGGGCAGCTAAAATTTGAAGTGCTAGCTCCAGGCTGCCCCTCAGATGGAAAATATTAGCAACACACTCAGCTTTTGGAACTGAAAACCTCAAGTGTGTGGTGTAAAGCAGCAGACACTGTTAATCTCCAGACACCTCCCTGGAAAAGAGAGGTGCAGAAACCTGCAGTGGTTTCTCCAAGAGCATGTTACTACTCAGTCCTCAGATCCCTGTGCTCAAATTCACCTCATATCACCTAGGTCATTACACCCTGAAATGAACTAAACCCCATCTTTACTGCAACATCCAATAAACAAGATTATTTACTGATATTATGGATTATATCTGGTGACTTTCTGCATCTAAGCTCTGGGGGCCAGAGTGAATGCCAGGAAAAAAATCAGAGTAGCAGCAGATGATGCTGTGATTGGGAAAACAAAGCAGTCCTTGCATCTGAGTCTCCTCAGTTTAGGAGCCAGACTGGATGTATTTTTAGACCAACATTTACCTCTCTTCCAACCCAAACACAGTTCTCCCATGTAACACCAACAATGCCTTCAAACAGAACAGTGAAGTGGGGTGCTATGATCATAAATAAAATTATCAGCTGTCAGGCTCAGGCTCTCACAAAACTCCTCAGTGTTACAAGAGCCAGGGTAGCTCTTGTCACTTGCCTCCCAAGCACAGACCAGTTGGCTTTGCCAATGGAAAGAAAAGCAGGGAATGGTGTTTAAAATGCCAAGAGACAGACAGCTAGTGGAACTTCCTGCATATTGAAATGTTGCATAACTAATTTCCCCAAAAATGTTCAATTCCTGGATCTACCATCCATTGCTGGTTTGTTTCATTGTTTCTGTTTCTTTAATGCTACCTGTCCATTAAATTGGAGACAAACCCCAGACATGAAATTCATGGGAAACATTTGGATTTCCTCTCCACCTGGGCTTGACTGGCACCTTCCTGAGCTCCAGGAAGCACAGACTGTTCATACTGATTAATATGGGCTGCTTGATCCCCCAAGATTTCAGTTAGCTTTGTTCTCTTTTTAGCTGGTGCATTCCCCAGAGGAAATAATGGATAACTGGTTTGAAGAACTTATTTTAAAGGAAATGGGTTCATTGAATTTTTGTGTTGGGAGGGGCTGATATAGGCTCTTGATTAAGAGAAAAAATGATATGGCACTGGAGAGAAGGTATTAGAAGAAAATAAAAAGTAAAGTAGCTAACTGTGCTCCAGGATGCAATGCTGCTTAGCAAGCTCGGAAAACAGAGATAAAAGAAAAAAAAATAAATTACTCATTAGTTAATTCAGTGCCATCCTGCACCATTTCCTCCAGAAGAATCTGAAGTCGACCTTGGCATTGTACAAAAGTCATCAAGGCTGGGGCTGAGGTGATACAGAAGTTAGTACTGGAAGGGTTTGATCTTCCCCACGTAATCTTGTGCTGCAGGTCCAAGTGGATTTAAAGAGAGGGAGGGAGGAAGATTCACCCCATTTGTCTCCCCAGTGGCTCTTTCCTCAAGCCAAACAGGCCATACAACACCAGAGAGCAGCCCTGGTGCCACAACCTGTGTCAGCCCCACTGACCAGCCCCAGCTGCTCCTGGGCCACTGAGACCTATCACACACAGCTGGGCAAGCTGGTCCCCAGCTCCAGCAGCTCCTGCAGTGGTGTGACAGGGGGCACTACCCAAGGGATTGTCCCCTTACACACCCAGAGCCAGGAGAGGCTCCATGGAGATGAATAAAGTTACATCACAAACCCCTTGAAGACAGCAGAATGTCATTGTGAAACCCTCTCACAACAAGGAGAAAAAAAAAAAAAATCAGAGTTTGCCACAGGTTCTGTCTGCAAACTACAAGAGAGACTTTCAAACAGCAAAAACATCACCAGCAAAAATCTGGTAGCAGGAGCTGCAAAGCAAATAGCTGGTATAAATTGCTGTTAATTTTGCATGCACTATCATCAAAAATAGGACAAAACTCATAAGGAACTTCCTTCTCCGTGACCAATACAGAGGATTTAGTTTGTCTGTATTAGATGTGCTGGAGAGGAAATCTATAAAAAAGTAGATGCTGTGACTGATCAATTTGTCAAAGTCAAACCACACAGATCTTTCAAAACCATAAAAGGATTAGTCATGTCATGATCTAATAACTTTTAAAGAGATGGAGAGCTCCTCATACAGCCAAAGATAGCATGCTGAAATTAAATGCTTTTACCATTTGTTTTCTAATGGAAAACTAATATTAATTCCCCTTTTCTGCTTTAAGATATTCTGTTGGGTTTTGTTCAGGTAATAAATTCATTCTCCAAACTGAGTAAAATAAAGGAGACTGTTCGTTATTTCTCTGATTTTCTTCTGTGTTTTAATTTTTACAACAGGGAGAAGAAAAATACTTGATTTGGAGGCGTAACTTGCAACCTAAGAAGTAAAGCTGTATATTAAGAAGTCCAGCTGAAGTCAGAGTTTTATTCAGCCCTTGCCTGGTGTCAATTTCACACCAAGGTGACTCCTGAAATTCTCTCATGTCAAACTGTGAGGTTTCTTTACATACTCTGTGCTCTCAAAGCTGCACAATAGGACTGGAAAATCGATTCTAGAGTCAGTGGCTTATAAATTGACCAATCCAGAGAGATTCCCTGACTCCAAAGAGGTTTGAGCCACAATTTCTGAACACAATTTCTGAAGTCTTTAATTGTGCAATAGACTAAAATCTGTATTTGGGCCAGGATGAATGTTCTGCTGAAAACTGGATTTGGTGGAACAGGAGTGGAAATAACTGGGAAGAAGGTTCAGTACCTTTGCTCCACCTTAATCAGGTCTGAGATAAAATACATCCTCCCAAGTACTTCAACTGGAAACAGGCTGTCTGGAGGAGGAACTATCATCCTCTGTTTGTAAAGCACCTGACAATTTTTCATGTAAGTAATAAATAAAACTAAGCAGGCATAGGCACCAAATAGTATCACATTTCTGTCCTATAACCTGCTTGCAGGGCAGGCAGTTCACATCCATAAGTAAATGGCAATAACACAAAAAACAAGACAGCTTAATTCTTATCTTTGTAAGGGAACACCAATCCTACTGAAACCCACGTGTATTTTCCACACAACAGTTCACAGAAACTGACTAATATGCATTAAGCACCTCCATTATATACCTAAAGGTGAGTTCTGAGAGGACTGGCCAGCATTAGGATAGCAACAAGAACAATTCTTTAAATAGGAAAGGAAACACTTAAATGATGCTTTCAGGTAGAAATTATATATACCAAAATACCAAATTCTTACAGGTGGTGTGAGTGTTAAGTTGGAGGTACACATTGCACAAATTGTACATGTTGTACATACTAAAAAATCAACAATCCTTTCTGAGTAGTTTAAAAGGCAGAGGCCTTCCCTGCCCCCCAGCCTTTGGAAAGGAAAATAGTTATCCAAGGCAATGCATTGAAGTTAAGCCTCAGGGGCTCATACATAAGTTGCTCACTCATCCTGCTCAGTGCCCTGGCATTTTATAGCCATCTCCATTCAAGCATTGCTTTCCATGTACTGTCAGTTTGCTTGTAGGTACTCACACAAGCAGCAAGCAAGAGAGCCCCGGGCAGATTTCCAGAGGGGGATCACAGATTACAGTAGGAACATGGCAATTTCCAGTATTTAATATCAACAGGCAGTAAGTGGACACACAAGGTGTAATTCTTAATAAAACTTTTATATCAGACAATAATTTTCAGGCACCAAAACAACCCTTGCACCTGTATGTGGCATGCTGGTCTCTGCTGGCCTTCTGCAATCACCTCCATCAACACACTGGGGGTGGTGGTGTCTGTACAGCTGCTATATTCAAGAAACAACAAAATACATATTAAGTCTCCCCTCTCTTCACCCAGCACATTGGACCAGAGATATTCTGCATAAATAACAGAAAGCCACGGGGAAGAGTAGATAGTTGTTTTACCCTAAAAAAATACAGGAAGGTAAGGAAGAGCCCAGGGCTCCCTGATGCAGCATTTTCCTAAAGGTACACACAAGGGGTGCAATGCTTTGGCACCTGTAGCACAAAAACTCTAGAGAGCATTGTCACTACTTAAAGTTTACTATTTATCATACATCCCTGTGCAGCTCTTTACCTGTTCCAACAGAAATCCATAAAAACAATTGTCTTACTAGCATTAAGCAATGCAACTCGAGAAGAGGGACATCCTCCAGCTCTGCAACGTGCTGAAGCACCACCCCATAAGGCCCCTATTTCAAAGGGCAGTAGCTACATCTTGTGGAAATATTTAGGATTGCAGGTTTATCCCTAAAAAATATCCATTTATCCCTGAAATGCTCTGCCTTTTGCTATCCCTCTTTTTATGCATGATGTACAAAGTGAACCTGCACAAACCATTGATCTATTATAAAACAGCAACTTCAATCCATCAATCCCCCAGAGCAGTCTGCCTCATCACACCACAGCAATGATCCAACCCCAGGGAGCAAAGCACAAGTCTGGCCTCTGGGACTGAATGCTGAACCCTTGCTAACTGCAGCCTAGTAGCAGCAGCAACTCCAGTGCCAGCCTCATGTATTGCCCAGAGAATTTGTGGGTAATTCACCCCCTGGGAGTGTTCAAGGCCAGGCTGGATGGGGCTCTGAGCAACCTGGTCTCATGGAAGGTGTCCCTGCCCAGGACCAGAGGTTGGATGAGATCATCGTTGATGTCCCCTTCAAACCATTTTATTGAAAATCTAGTGAAAAATCTGTTTCCATAACTAAGACATTTCCCAAATTAGACCAAGTACAAGTACAGTATGGTTGTCTATTTACAAAGGAATATCCCAAGGGAGTCCTACAATCTGAAGTTGAGGCAGGGGATAGTGAACTTTGGTTTTGTATACTCCTCTATGGCTATTTCTTCTCCTCTTTCATCTGCCACTTTCCTAAGCTGTAAGTTAAAAAGTGCAGCACAACTTCTACAAGAGCCAGGCCTTTAATATCATTGCCACAGCTGTCACCCTCTCACATTAGTTCAGAAATCACAAAGAAAGCTCCACAAATCACAAACCTAAAGCATGCTGATTAACTAGCTTTGATCTCTAAGGTGCTCCTGCTACCTACACTGAGCAGTAGCTGCCTCACAGAGGAGTTGACTCTGGACTTGAAGACAGTGCTCCTCATTTTCCACCTGCCCAGGCAGACCACCCCAATTTAAGGGAAGGGCTCCAAGTGCAGCTCAGCACACTCAGCAGCACAAACCCTTCTGAGGAAGATGCACCTACAAATCAGGGAAGTGAGGGAATAAACCTCCCAAGTAGTTTTAGAAATCAGAAGCTGTAGCTTGCACTGAGACAATCCTGCTGCTGTCTGTCAGGTAATAACAGCTTATGCAAGATGTCTGCTATTGCCTAGGGCTGATTTCATCATGGCCTGTGACCTGGAGCCCACAGCTCTCAAGGCTCTCCATTACAGGCAGGGCCAGGGAGATTGACTGAAGCTTTTACAGTCAATAGTGTCAGACAGACTAATGACATGGAAAACTCCAGAGAAGGAAAGCAGCAATCAGTCCCAACATTAAACCCTCTGCTTAGCTGATCTGCAAAAACAAAATCACTCCAGCTCCTCTTAAAAATAATAACCCAAACCTACAAACCAATGCCAAAGTTAAGTTCCAAATCTTTTTACATTATTAATTACTTTATAGCATTTGTGTAGGTTCAGTTTTACTTCAGTCTTGTAACTCTGGAATGCCTTGATTTAAGTGAGAGAGCACCAAGTGCAAAACAGAGACAATGCCCTTGGCAACCCTCCCCAGCAAAGCCAGGTCAAGAGTATAGAACTCTGAAGTTCTTACACAGGGAACAGACTGAAGGTAGACTGATTAAAAGTTTTTCCTTTGAGCAATGTGTGAAAATGCTATGAAAGACTGTTACTTACTGGAAGCAGCAACTGAAGTTAATAGATGTTTTCTTCAAAAGATACAGCCAATAATATGGAAGACAAGTGTGAATCAAAAATTTTATTTTTTCCCCACATACATAAAAAAAGTGAACACACAAGACAGCAAGTTAGAGAAAATAAACATATTTACAAGACAGTTAAGATATCAATTTTTTTCCATCTTCAAGATCAAGTCATCACAGATTTTTGTTAATTCATCATTTTCTTTAGTCTGTGGAAGAAAGAAAAAAGTGAGTTTCAGGTTATGTCCAAACTATATTACAACCTTGTAGTGAGCTGATTGCAGTAAGTCCTGTTTGCCAGTATATGCAACAGAAAATCCATTTGCATGATGGTGGCTCATGGAAATTTAATGTAAAGGAGAGTCTACTATGCCAAAGGTCACAAGGCATCCTTAAGAGCCTCA
Source organism: Peucedramus taeniatus (assembly GCA_013400575.1). NCBI lineage: Eukaryota > Metazoa > Chordata > Aves > Passeriformes > Fringillidae > Peucedramus > Peucedramus taeniatus. The sequence continues at coordinate 860,966 of WBNO01009266.1, forward strand.
GGAAATGAGCCAGAATCCACTACACTGTTCCTGCTTCTTCCACAGACATTCCTATAATACACGGAGACCAACTGATCCAGGGAAACAAGACTTTTGGGGCTCAGCCTTTGTTAGGTACACTGAAATTCAGGACATGGACAGTTTAGATTTTAATCTTCACAAGACAGACTCTGTAAAATGATGCCTTCATACTTTTACTGACATGTGACAATTTCCAGTTTGTAGGATTCCTTATGGAACAGTTAAACTATTTTAATAAGAACTCTTATAGTGTTACTGTATTTATGACAAGACCAAACCTAGTTCTGTGTTAAATGGCTTGTCTCATCTCTCCAGTTACAGGCTTACTGTTTCCTCTGCTATGCAAACTTCAGTCATAAACCTGAAGACTCGCAAAAATGGGTTTTTTCCATAATAGGAATCTGTCAGCATTATCAACTTTTGAGTCTTCAATACTGGCAGCAACAACAATGCAGTAAAATTAACAGCATGAACTTCCAGCAGTGACTTTTAATCTTCAAAAAGCTTAATCCTTTGAAGGGTTACAACAAAGGATATGCCTTTACAAAACATTCTAAGATTTTACCTACGCAATAGGAAACAATATGAAGTACAAGGATTAATGGCTTGAACAATATTGAAAACTTGAGTCACACACTAAATATATGCTAACAGCTTACAAGTCATGTTCATGAACAAGCTGAGCCAGACAGTTATTCAAATTTACTCCCAGATTCTGCTCTGCATCATGTGTAACTTAATCACCACCTCCTTCAGTAGCTCCAGTAACCTCCTGACACAGGAGCCCCAGACTGATTTGGAAATGAACCTTGTAGTCCAAAAAAATCTAAACATACAGACAAGTCCTGACATGACAGTTGTGTCTTAGGTCTCAATGCCGATTTCCCAAAGCCTGCCAGGACAGCAGCCATCAAAACCAGCACACTTAGCAAGGCTCTTCCTAGCCCTGAGTTCTTAACCTAGGCAATAGCTTGAAGAGACTCACCCCCAGTGTTGTGACTGACCTTTTGTTCAAGGCTCCTCTCTAAAGACTGGATCCTCATCTGCTCTTTGCGCAGAGTGGCTTGAAGTACTGCAGTCTCTGATTTTGCTTTGCTACGAACCTGGGCAATTTCCTCATTGGCTCTGAAACAGAAGCAAGATGGTGTTTACACCCCCTTCAGACAGCACAGCAAAACTCTCACAGAATCACACTAGATGCTTGTACTTTGGATTAATTACCAAATGAAATATGTTTAAGCCAGGTTTTGGCACTATTGAACCACATTCTGCAGCTACTGTGAAAACTATGTATGCCATTCCTGGTACCTGGCCTCTTGACATGGTACTTACTGCTGCAGCTTTTCTTCAGCATGTGCTTTGAGTGCCTGGTATCTCTGCTCCTCTTTTTTAATTCTAGCCAAGTAATCTTCTGCACATTTCTTCAGAACTTCTTCATTCTGTCCAAAAACCCAAAGAAGTTCAGTTAGCTGTTTAAGCTAGTAGATGGAAGAGTCTCCCCACTTGACAAATGGGTTATTTGACTACACAAATGGGTTATTTGAGGGACAGCATTTGCTCACTGGAGTGACAGGAACAACTATGAAACCCCACAGGTCTATATGGACTAAACTGCTTCAACTATCTTAACTTAGAATAATAATAAACTAACATTTATTCACCATATTTCCCCCAATACATTATGTAGTAGCAAACTCTGTTAAAGAAGGTCACTAAAGTGACAGTCACTAATTGGTTTTGTTTGTTTTGCTCCAATTTTTTTAGAATCAGCTTTGTATTAAGTTGCAATTGTCGCAAGAATAGCTAGAAATCTAACTTCCTCAAAGAACCCATGGAAAGATTCAGGCTTTGGACCCTGATGTAAGCAAATCCAACATTAACAGCAAGAAGTTACTTTGGTACTCATACTATGAATGTATTTTATTACCTATTGTAGGAAGCTGGAACTGTTTGAATTGCTAGGACTCTACTAATTGCAAGTCTAGAATTTAGTAATTGTGTTTCCAAGCAATGTTTACCTCTGTGCTAAGGAAAAGGCTTCTGAGTTTAGGGTGGAGATGGAAAAGACACAAGATGATGGAAGCCTGACATGTAAGCAATGAAGAAACTGTAGTTTTAACAGACACTATGCCTGTTCCTAAAACCTAGACTACCATGAAACTTCTAAGGCACTAGTTTCTGAGTTTTAGTAAACAGGGACATTAAAAGATAACAATGAAAAAAAATCTGAAAGCACTTTATAAAGCACCAACTGAATAAATTTTCATGCATTTCATGGAGTAAGAAACCATAGCTTATACTCCTCACTAGCTTCCTTCCTCCAGCCTCTGAAGAAGCCGCAGAACAAAGGCTTGATTTTTAGTTTTAGAAAAACCCCACAAGCATCTTAGTAGGGAGCACCTAATAACCTATTATTTGGACTTGTAATTGCACATCTTCTTCAGCATTTACTCAATATGATGTAGGGGAAACAAGCTGCTCTAATGCAGCAGTTGCCACATGAGAGTATCTCTATGATTAGCAAAAAATATGTGCTGCATCAAGAAATAGCTCACTTTTGTTTGAGGAAACTTTGCCTTCTATTACCTTACTTTAAGTCACTCACTAAATACAACAAATTAGTAGTTTTTAAAATCTTTAAATAAACAACTTAGCACCTGGTTTTACAGGTAGTCCCTATACTACCTAATTAATGGCTGCTCTAGAAATTTCACCATTTCCTCTCCCAAAATAAATGAGATTTAGTGAAGGGTATTATCTGCATTAAACCATCTTACTTTGTGGTAACCCTCTAATGCCTCTTTCTGTTTTTCAAGTCGTTTGAAGAGTTCAGAGAAGGACTTCTCCATAGAGTTCAGGTCTGAAATAGCTTGCTGCTTCTCTTCCATCAGCTTCTGTATTTCCTTCCTTGAGCTTTCCTTCTGCTTCTGAGCATCCTCTAGAGAAAGTGGAGTTAACCCATGATAATTATTGCTTTAGCATAAAACCAGTTCCATAGTACAGACAGATCCACACCTTCAATTCCTCCCCTTGAAAAGGTTTCACAAAATAGCCTCTCACCTCTAAAGACACCATGTCTGTGCTTTTAAGAAGTCTTTGTATCTTTGTTACATATTACCTCACACCAAACTTAAAGCCATTAAACACCATGACCATGTGCTTGCCTAAAGCATTTTTTCTCTTGCACTGTAGTCAAAATACTCAAGTTTACCATAAGAGGAGCAGCAAATGTTGTGATAGAAGCAAGGAATCCAAAAATATTTTTCATTAAACATACACAACAGCTGGAAGAGCTGGAGGAGACTGGGATAACAAGTCAGACTAGCACAGCAGACTTTCAGAAGAGGTTTGGGTTAGTGCACCCAAGCTAAGTTTCCCATGGCCTCAGAGGGGCACAGAAGAGCTGGCACAGATGTGCCTAATTCAGCTTTGAGCTAAGAAGGTGTAACTATACAAGAGCTTCACTGGATTTCCTAGATTTGAAGCCACAAACTTGACTAAAGCAAAAGTCCAGATCTGTCCAGCAAGAACTTCTAGTGATACCTTGCCACTTAAATGATGTCAGATAGTGAACAATTGAACACAAAGTACAGACAACTGGATCTGCCGGTGTTAAGAAACCAACAGCTCACACTCCAGTGGAGAACAGGAAAAAGTTGTGTTCATGTCTGATTCAAAAAGTCATGACCTATCAAGTGATATCATGTCTGTATGGATATGCATAAAATTGTTAGTCTACCTTACACTTATCCTGGAAGCACTTGAAATATTAATGTCAGAGGTGAAAGAGTACTAACTTCATTTAGTAACTCTGGGCTAAGCATGCCCCAGCCCCCCAAGGCACTCAGTGTAAATATGGAACTTACCCATAATTTGTGTAATTGTCTGTTCAAATTCAGCAACTATTTTTCTAAAAAACATGAAAAAAGTTGAACATAAGTTAGAAAAAGCATCTGGAATAACTAAGCAGATATAAAAGTCAGGACAGATTCATACCCCATTTCTTTGTATTCCATATGAAGCTTATTATACTTCTTATTCCACTTCTCAATCTCCAGCTCTTTCTCTTGAACCTTTGAGGGTGAGAAGGTAGGCCTTTACTTTTTGCACAAAAAGAGATAAAAGATTTGATACTAAAAGCAGTCTGAAAGGCAGCTTGGGTATACTCTTAACTTAATACAGAGAGAGAAATAAGTTCTAACTGCTTAAAAGAATCAAAATTGTTTAATTACAAACTTGTCTCAAAATTTAGATTAATGCATAGATTTTGCATATATGATTCCCAGCACATTACCAGTAACTCTTCAAGTGGCAAGATCAGAGTCAACTCAGCCAACCAACCTTTTGGCTACTCAACCTCTCAGTGTCTGTGTAGACTACAACTTCTGAGAGAACACAATGGGCCATTCTCTCACATGACACACATTTCCCTCTTATTTACAGGGCAGACAAAAAAAAGCACTTCACAAACCTGCTAATATTAACACATGAGAAAACAAATGCCAGAAGCCTGTTCAAGATCAAATTGCTGTTTGCAGTAACTTATACTCAACACTAAATTAGGGAACATGGAAGGAGGAGAATTAAAACATGCCTCAATTCATTTGAGAATAATGATACCTATTTCACATCAGTTAAACTAAAGCAGAGCTCACAGTAAAAGAATTAAGCAGCACAAATACTCTTTGCTAAACACTTTGTGCAAGCTCCATAACAAAGACCTCAGGACAAAGTTATGTTTAAGAGCTGTAACACAGAGCTGACTGCACTGTTGCGAGGCCTTCAAAGACAAGAGGCTTAAAATACATAAAATAACCTGGAATTAAAAAAAAAAAAGAAAGTGAAAGCACATGATTACTGCTAGTATTGTCACAAAACTTCATAGTAAACTGTAGTACATTGATTTTTCAATATTTATTTTAGAGCAATCTAATTCTACATATATTGCAACATTCCAGGCGACAGGAAACAGGACATTAGTGAATAAAGAATGCACAAACTATTAAGAGAAGCAGTGATAGCTAAGCTAGAAAAAGAAATGTTACAAAAGCAAAAGTATGTGAAGATGGAAACAAGTTAAACTTGCACTTGTGAGCTCAAAAAGGGTTCAGTAGACCCCAAAAAAGCAAGCTTTCCTAAGTGCTGTATTTGCTCAGAAGGAAAACAGGTTTTCACTTCCCTCCTACTCCTGAGTTGTTTCACAGATTGAAAAAAAAAAAAAAAAAAATTTAGCCTGTCTTCCTTTCAGGTTGATATCGTAATTCCAGGCCTTCTTATTTAAGTGACACAGCTGGAGTCATCCAGTCACACCTACGACAGTGTTTGCAGATTTAAAGTAGTTCATTCCAACATCAAAGAACAGCACTTTAAAGATATTACAAGCTTTACCCCCTACTATTATATAGGTTCTTAGTTTTAGATCAATGCACTAAAAGCTGTCCCCTATTAAAGCCACATTTATTTTCCTAAACTAGACTATACTGAGTGAAAGTTACCTCCTAAATGACAGAAAGTAAAAGTTATTCCTAGAAAAGCCACTATCTCTGTACTCTAAAACAAAACTTTAGCAGCAAATAATCATAGGTCATCTTTGTCTTGCATCCCTAACGCCACTGCTTGCAGTACAGCAGTCAGGAATTTTGAAAGCTCCATTTTTTGCTGAAGTGATACAATTAGCTTTAAGGACATTTATGCTTAAATACTCCTCTTACATTATTTAGTGTTTGTAAGGTAACATAAATCATAATGAATCAAGTACTCAAATTGTTGAAGTGAGTGGATACATGTCTTCTTGCATCAGTGAGAAGATGGGCTTTTAAAGGCAATTTCTGCAATTACACGACAGGCTTAAAACATTACCAACTATTTCTTCCCTCCTTCACTAATGCCCATCTCCTCTGGAGTGAGCTCCAGATCCTACCTTCACTTTATTAGCTTGATGTGCTCTTGTGCTTCATGTCCCACAAGAAAAGAACTGATCATAGCAGTGAACTGGCACTACAGCTTTACCTTGTTTTAGGGAAGTTACATAAATCACTCTCTTCCATTGGCATGAAAATGTATTTCCTGCCTGTTCAATAAGAAGTATCCAGATCACTGATATTAAGCCTAACCATCCCATCTGATAAGAATAGTTAATAATAGTTTTTCATTTTTAATAGCCTTTTAATAGTGACCAGTTGTAAGGCAGAACCTGACTAATAATGAAGTTGTCCTATTCCCGTAAGTGTTAGCTCTAAAGAGTTCTATACCTACAGCACCCATCAAGTCCACAGCAAAATTTTCATGAGATACTTATGTCAAGTATGATGAGAAAAACCATAGAGATTTATCCCAGATAATCCAAGGCTATGCCAAGTTTCACTTTGGAAGGGCTGCCATACCTCTCTCTTCACCAGTTCAACAGCTGCATCCATGTCTTTTTGGCTATATTTTAGCACATCTATAATAGCATCCACTGCAGTGTTTGTAGAAGTAGCAAAAGGGACTGGAGGAACATCACTACTCAGGGAGTCTGGAATTAGGGGACCAGCATCCTGTAAAGAAAAGAGAAATGCAAAGTTTCAACAGATTCCTATTGTCATACCACTGATTAGGTGCAGGCACATTATTCAATGCTAAGTCAATGTAACTCACTTAAACACACAAGATACCTCCAGAACTTTGTAAGCACAAAACTTTCTCACCTTGAAGTTGACCACATAGCTCTAAGAAATACCTACAAGGTAGAACCAAAACTGCTATCCACAAATTACAGCTATCAGAAACAAAGCAGATGACACCATCCTGCTTCTCACAAGTGAAAGAGACCATTTCAGGATGAGCTGCTGCAGGCAGATCTGTTCAAACTACAAACCACAGCTGCAAGAGCATCCAGTTTAACCTAAGTGCTTTTCATCCCACCAATGCAATTACTATACAAAGCTTGCCTTTTGTATCATGACTTGCATAAAAAAAATATTGCTTGACTAGAGCATTCTTAAAAACAGCTCGAATTCCCTTAGACTGTGTGCAATGGCATCAGTTTCCACAAAAAATACTTTCAGTACTTATGAAAGTATTAATCACAAAGTTCAACTTCAATATAAATGAGTATCCAACCTGGTTTAAAACAACCATTTAAATAAACATTTATCACATTCTGCAATCCCTGAAATACCTGCCTAAGTCTTAAATCCAGAACCTAGGCTATCCCCTTCCTAAACTATCAACATGAAACCTGATAGCATTCCAGACACCCTTACAGAAGTTGTAAATGTCCCCAGAAGATCTAGTCCTTTTGGTTTTTCTTCACTCTGAAGACTGACTAGAGGCTTTCCAGCTTCCTCAGGCACATTACTTAAATCAGCAACAGGACTAAAAATGAACAAACATAATACCATTAAATTCAAGCACTGTCTTTCTTTGCAAAGCTCTTGTACCAGCAACAGTCTGTCCAGCAGGGCCAGGACAGTGACTGCCCCTCTGTACCCAGCACTGGTGAAGCCACACCTTGAATCCTGTGCTCAGTTCCAGGCATCTCACTATAAGGACACTGAGGTGCTGGAGCATGTCCAGAGAAGGGTCTGAAGCACAAATCTGATGAGGGGTAACTGAGGGGGCTCAGCCTGGAAAAAAGGAGGCTCAGGGGAACCTTCCACTCTCTACAACCACCTGAGTGGAGTTTGTAGCGACAGCGGGGTTGGTCTCCCAAGGAACAAGTCTGGATGAAACCGCCTCAAATTGCACCCAGGGAGGCTTAGATTGGATATTAGGGGAAATGCCTTCACTGAAAGAGTCATCAAGCACTGGAACAGGGAAATCACCAGACCTACAGGTATTTAAAAGATGTGTGGATCCTGCACTTGGGGACATGGTTTAGTGGCAGACTCCCCAATGCTGGGTTAACTGTTGGACTTGACAATCTGAAAGGTCTTTTCCAAGCTAAACAACTCTGATTTTATGTACTAAGTCAATACCTACCCAGGCTGAGATGGAGCTGTCATGATACTCTCACTTAATTCAATAGTACCATAAATTGGTTTTCTTGGACTGTCTCTCAACAGAGGGTCAAACTTCAAATACAGAGACTGTTTTCTCAAGGCTGATTCTTTGAACTGAAGGGGCGAAAGAGGCATAAACTGACAGATCTGCTTCAGAGCTCGACACACACATCCCACCCACACACAAATAATCCTCTGAAGAGTGGGTGAGCCTATTCTTCAGTGGCCAGAGCACTGTTCTCAGGAGGAAAATTACATAAGAGAACTCCGTGCCCACATGCTTAAGTCCTTATGTAATGTCAAGAGAACTCAATCTGCTCACAGACTGAATCAAAAGGGCAAACATTAATGAACTATTCCAAACCAGAAGACACAGAGGGAAAGAGAATATGATAAGCTGAAAAAACAGTGTATGCCACTTTCTCTTCACTTATAAAATCATAAGGACAAACACAGCATGACTAAAACAATTTCAATTCATTGCATTCACTGTTCAGAGATTCTCCTGCTTGGGTCCAGAATAAGAATAACTAAGCTGAACTGATTAAAACATGACAAGCCCCACTTAGAAACAGATTTTCTGAAACTGGCCATAAAGCAAAAAAGCTTAGAAAAACTGTTTCTGAAACAATGATCCTGCACTTTTTAAGCATCATCTTCTAGCAGTTTTGGCCAGAAGTGAAACATTCGCCTCAGTTTCACTGCTATTAAAGAAAAGTAACACCTCTGCACTCTGACAGCCAGAGACCTTTGATTTTTAGTTAAATTGCTTATAACTACATTTCCTTGCACCATCACCCCCTACCCAGCCTTGTCATCACATTCCTTTGGAATAGATGACAATTTCCGTGGACAATTCAAAGTAAAGTTAATTCATGAAAACGTTTAAGGCTTGACACTTTCATCTTTGCTTTCCTCTCCATACTGCCAGGAAGGCAAACAAAATACTTAATTCATACTTACTGATGAAGACCCAAACTGTTCCAGATAGTCTATGCCCATTCCAAAAACTGGAAAATGAAGAAACAATACAATGAAGATGCAATACTGCCAAATTGTCCTACCACAGACAGAAACAAACATGTATAAAGCAAATTGAGAGCAGGGATTTTTCTCATGACTTCTAGCTCTTCATTTGTTAAAAATACTGTCTTTCTATCCAGACCTGAAAAAAGCAAAGATTTCTAAGCTACACAAACTTACAACTTCCATTTGTTCCCAAGTACTTGTAAGAATATATAGGATTTAAGACACAGTTGAAGAACTTCTGTTGTTCCATGGTTAAAGTGACAAGTACACTCAGATATTCTGTTACACACAATGCCTCATGAAAGAGCAAGATTGTCAATATCACCATTAAAATTAGTACACAGTTCAGATTTCAAGGATGAAGTAATAACCATTTCCAATACAGTGATTCTACTCCAGTATGAAGGTAAGTGACAGACTGCACTGCAGTCAAACCATTTGCTCATCCTTCCACACAATGCTCCTACCAGGAATAACCCTTCCGAGTGGTTAAGTCACAGCCATGTAGGAAGCTCTCAAGACAAGCATGCTTGTCAGGAAGATCATTCACACTGCAATATGAAACCAGTAGTGCTAAGGCCTGCAGTAACCTACAAGACTCACAAAAACACAGCTGTATAGCTCTCGAGCTCGCAATTTACAAAGTCTTTAACACCAGAAATTATTTTAAGGGAGCAATTTTTTAGTACAGAAACTGCCCACAGGCTGCTGAATTCTAACAGCCAGCTTTTTGAACTCAGCTTAAACCAGAGGAAGTTAGAAATAGGCTTAGATACATTTGCCAGCACTGCTAGTCTTTGTGGGTTCTGGAATCCTTTCAGAAGGGCAGAAAGAGAGCAAAAAAACTAGAATCCATAGTAAAACTTAAGTAGAAAAAAACCTATATATATTATTGAAACAATACATTTTCAGTCCGTTTAAAAGAAATGCCCTTACCTTCTGATGACGGTCTGAAGAACTCTTCAGTTTCAGCACCAGCTGTCTCATTTGCTGTTACTTCAATTCTTGGGGAACTAGGTTTAATTTCTTCTGCAGACATTGACTTTTTTCCACTGTCAGTAGAAACCAAATTATCTTGAGAGAGGGCAACATTAGCTGGAGACATTTTAGATGGGCTCATTTGCTTCTCCTGATGAAAAAAAAATCCTTTTAATTGGTAAAATAATTATTTTAAAATGCAATGAAAATAATTTTAATGATCAAACTGGTTTGTCATAAACTAACTGGGCAGCCAATATAATAAAACAAGAATTCACAGGCATAAAAATTAAACTACCAACACTGAGCACAGCTCAGGAGCCACTTTTCTAGGGTCCACACCCTTATGTTTGTCCTTATATGCAATTATTGATCAAAAAAGATACTAAATACCAAGGCACCAATTTGGCTGTCTGTGATGTCATCTTCAGAACACAGGTCTGCACAGCTGACATTCCTTCTAGAGCTGCTGAAGGTGCATAAACCCACTAATTCTTTGACAAAATATCAAAAATAGATTTCATAAGATTAAGTTATTAAGCCAGAGATCTCTGTTTCATGGAACAACTTGGTAATAACTGGCTATCTTTCCTATACCTTACCACTTCTCTTTTTCCTGGAAGTGCAGCTTCTGCTTGAACTCTTGGCTTCTCTTCTTGAGCTATTGGCATGTCTTCTACCACACTCTGCTCAACAATTTCCCTAAAGAAAACAAACAAACAGAATAAACAAGTCAGTATTTACATCACACAGTTCAAATTCCGTATTACCAAATGAACTGAACAAAGGTAGCTTCTTTGAGAGATTCTACTGCCACAGCACAGGAAGCTTTACAGAGGGTGGGGATGTAAATTTATTGTCTCGCCTGGTGACAACTTAGGTGACAGAAAGCTCTCCCTCCACAAGAAGCAGTGTTTCCTGGGAAGCAGAAAGTCACAGCAGCATCACTTATTTCTATTTACTTAATATTGCTCTCTTATTTCCATTTTTCAGGCTCAGTGCTCAAGTTAAAGATAAGCTCTTTAATTAAGAACAGAATTACAAACAGCTTGCTCCTCTTTCCAAGGCAATGGTGTCATTATTGGTGTGAACTTCATTAGAGAAGTCCAATACTCCACTTGTACTGTCAGCAGTAAGTAAACTTTTCACCTTGGTAAACAGTAACTGATCATGTTACACAGGGAGCAAGAGTGCAAACATTTCTGTCAAATGAACAATTTGTGCCAGTCAGTTGTGGCAAGCACCTGACTGTCTATAGTAACATTAATAACTAGACTTTCTAGGAAAGGTAACAACATATTCCATCCTCAAGTAAAAAGTCTGTGTGCTGCCAAAAAAAATGCAGCTTCTAAGCCACATCTTTTTATTGAAGATAGCACAAAGAACATGCAGGGAAGAAACAGCACCTCAGAGTTCAGCAGAGAACAAAATTGCCTGTTCCCTTCCCATGCTGCACCATGTGCAACACTGCTGTCTACTTCCCTGTTTTATTTAAAGACAGTAGCAGTCACCTGATTCTCCACAGCTTAATCTTGGAGAAGTGGGGAAAGCACCACTTGAACAATGCTCTTTCCACCTAAGCCTGTTCTCTCCCATTTTCCCAGACTTAAGCACACCTTTTGCCTAAAGCTACTCATCTCAGGAGTTTCCCCAATTAAGATCTTTGCTGTTGCAACAAAACTGTATTATAGATTACAACAGACTGCCAGCCTGGGAGGGATGCAGCCTAAGAAGTAGGAATGGACTAATATGAGATACTAACTAGCTTCCCTCACATGAATTCAAGGTGCTCCTGCATTCAGCTTCAATTTCACTTACAGATTTTTGGGTTCTTCTTTTTCAAGAGTTTCACAGGTACTTGGCCTGTTATCCTGCTCCACTGGAAGAGGTTCCCTTCTTGGTGAGGTACTCTCCTGTTCCTCTGGCAGGTGAACTTTCTGAGGGCTGGGTTTAGAACGCTTGGGTGATGTGGAAATTTTAGAGCCTCCTCCAAATGGATTAAAGTTTGGATCATCAAGTTTGTCCCAGTCAAACTTATAAGATGCTTTAGGAATAGGGATTTCATCCTCTGCATTACTTTTATTTTGCACTTCGGTATTCTCCGGTTTTGTTTTGGTAATAGGAATTTTTTTGGAAGGTGGCTTAATTCCAGGTCTTTTACCTAGTTTCTTAGGAGGTGGTTTTCTAGCAGTGGTATTATCAAAGTCAAATTCCAGTTTTACTGGTCCAGCCTTAGTGACATCAGGCTTTTCTGCAGGTTTCCCTTTGGAGACACCCAGCTCTTCATCAGGCTTTGACTCTTGTGCAGAGGCTTGTTCTGCTACTGAAACATTCTGAAGCTTTGATTCCCCACTTTTAAAAGAGTTACTTACATCAGAACTACTGGGACCTAAGCTGCCAGGTGACTGTACAGGAGGTGCAAGTGCCTCTGCTAATACCACTGAATTATCAGTTTGGCTTGCATCTGTGGAAGCAGACTTCACACCCTGCTCAGAGTCACCAACTGCTTGCTTAGGGGACAGCTTGGATTTGTTAGATTCCAGCTCACTCGGTGCAGACTCTTTTTCAGAGATGAGAGCTTTGTCTTCACTTAAACATTCTGTACTTGCTGTGGTTGAAGTAAAAGGAGCTGCATCATCCCACAGAAGAGAGGCACTACTTTGTTCAATAGTTTTCTCAGAGCTGCTGGATACTTTTACAGGAGACTTTTGCAGATTTCCAGGAGAATGAGGCAACTGTACTGAACTTTGAAAAGGATTGATGTCATTTAAGTTATCAAAATCAAGACTGTAGGAACCTCGACTCTTCACTGGCATCTCATCATCTGGGTAAGGAGCCACGCTGATCTTCTCTGGCATTTGTGTATTTTTTGTTTCAGCTTCAGTCTTTTGTTGACATGTGCTGCATTAAAAAAAAAAAGGAAAAAAGATGACAGTCACTTTGCAGGCATAGTTTGAAATTACCTTTAGAAAAATTTGCACAAGTAGCTTTGCATGATCAGAGTAATCAGAATTTGGGGTTTTTTTTTTTGCAATAAGACAGCTGACAGCAAAATATAACAGCCAGAATTCAGTTGTCACCTAAACAGTCAAGGCTTATGAGCTCTGGTACACAGGAAACACAGGGAGATCAACCCTTGAAGTTAGCCCAGTCTTCTTAAGCTACCTGTTCTACACAGCCTTGATACCTTATGCCAGTCATCCCTGGAGACTGCTGTACTCACCACAGCATTTGGACACTGCCATTTGGACACTGCCCTTTCACTAGACAGTGAAACACACACTTCTTAGGAGGAGTTATTGACAGTCAGCAGCTCAAACACAAGCATAACTTGTGGTATCATCTTCATGCAGATTCATCTGAGTCATGACAGACTCAAGTCTGGGACCAAACCAAGTCATGATTCAGGTTCTCCCACACTAGTCATTACTTTGTCTGGGCACTCTGGCAAATATTTTCCCCCCTGAAAGTATGCACTACCATTTGATTTTTGAAGGCCCTCATACAAAACCAGAACCTGGACTTCAGGCACTCTAAATTCTGTACAACAGCAGATCTGAAGAGCAGAGCAATATACAAGGAAACACTTCTCCCAGTAAGAGAATAGTTAAGATTTTCTAGGAAAAGACACAGGTTAAAGAGTTTGTGTAGTCACTATTGCTGAGTATTCTACAAGTTATTGCTCTTCACTTTATTTCCCCAAACTCAACACAACTTCTGAAAGTTTAGCCTCAGACTACAGAGAGTTAAGCCATTACTTCCTGAAAGAGGATTTCCTCCCATTGTTTTGTCCCTCCATAAAGTTATTATTTCTATGTGCCACCCTTATCTGCTGCAGAACAGAACATGATTAAAAGCCACTCACTAAAAACTCCACTTTGATTAACTCGAAAGCAGAGGCGGGAGATAAGAGCTGAAGAAGTTGTTCTCACCCGGTTTGAGCACCTCTTCCCCGGCAATAGCTCAGCCCCAGGCTGCGACTACTCAGGTCCCTCCCACTCTCCTTCAGTGTTTAACCTAATAAATGCCAGTCAGGAGCGAGACACCTGCTTGGAACGTCAATCGCTTGTGACAAGTCAAAAGTGACCCCGTTCAGCAACACGGAGCCCCTTCATTTATTTACTATAAACAAATCCTCACATTTTAAAAATAGAGAGGACACGTTCAGTATAAGCAGTGCATTGATACAACCGCCGCCCTAACTAAAACAATTCGGTGCTGATCCTTTAAACTCACTTGAACTTTATAAGTACTAAATCTTTGTTTATTTGTGCAAGCAATGAATTTGGGACATAAATACCATTACATTATTTAACTGTGGTGGTTAGTTCAGAAATAGCTGTCTGAACTAGACTGTACATGGAAATAAACAATTGAAGCAAATTTATACACTTAAAGAACATTTAAGTGTTGCCACCTTTTTCCCCTTCTCCCTCTCCCAACAACAAAAACAGGGATCAAATGCAAGTATTGGGTAATTAAAAACAAACAAAAGGGTGTATTTGCTTGCAGAAGGTAAAACTAATATCTGAGACTTCTTGCTGGTGGGAATTACAGGGGTCAGATGTCTATACTAGTTTAAAGGAGGGGCTAAAAGGCAATAACAAAACTTGCATTTAATATTGTCACAACATCCCCAAATTGAAATATTACAGATTTTATGCTCTTCTACAAAAAGCTACTATGAGCCACTTTGAGACTCAGGTTGCTAGACTATAAAGGCACATAAACATGTTTACACTTGTGACTGATGTTACATTCAGTTTGTGTTGCTAGATTAAAGAAAATCTTAATACTCCTTGACTCAAGGTGTCAATTCAAGCTAACCCTTCAGAAAATTTCTCTTTAGATTTTACTCAAGATACAACAGTACTTAACATACAAGATAAGATATTTTAAGGCTTAGCTTCAGAATAGCTGTGGTCTCACATGAAAAGCTTACATCAAGTAGAGAAAACAAAACTGTTTCTTACAGTATCTCTTATCAAGCTATTTATCCATATCATAAGTTACCGTAATGAAATCAATTACAGAGGAGTTAGAAATAAAGTTCAGTAATTAATATTACCATCAAGATAAAATTTTCTTAAAAGTAATGACAGTTATCTTTGAAAAAGTTCTTGCATTGGTAAGGATCAATTTTGGTGCTCTCGCACAGTTTATGTCTTGTTATAGAATAGAAAATTATATTTTAACTATACAGGTTTAATATAGGGAAAGTTAACTTGAGCATGTCCCACATGAGTAACACAGCAAGCACTTGATCCACTACTCACTCAGCATCAGAGGGTGCAAATAAAACATCATCTGCCACATCTTCATGGCAATCGTCAAGTGCAAAAGCAGTCTGAGGTTTGTCTGTCATAGCAGGACTCAGGATTTTTCGAGTGTGAGGATCTCTTTGAGGAGTTTGAAAGGTTACCTTTAAGAAAGGGGTGGGGGCGAAAGAAAAAGGAAAAACATGAGCACAGTGTTTCTCAAGCACCAAACAGCACATGCATTCAGTGGCAGATATCATAGAAGGAGAAAGAATAAAAATAATACAAAACCAGAAGTTTACCTTCATCGCTTTTCCCCCACTTTTTGGTGGCAAGTTTTCCTTCTGGGACAGGCGAAGAATAGAAGGTCTCCCTGTAGGTTCCGGCGGCGCAAAGAAAAAGTCACAGTCTTCCGCTGTTAAATCATCCTTAAGGCTTCCTCCATTTTCTCCATTTTCTGCATTTAAAATCTGCAGACTCATTCTAGAACATCAACACACACAGCACTGCAGCATGAATGAGAGGGTGTGGTCAGCCAGATGCACTTTGAGATAATGGAAGAAGTTGGCAGCCTGGCACTGACTAGCCAAGACTAACAGCTTCAAAAGGAAAGTTGGAAGCATGGAAAGGCTTCACAGGGAAAGGTCTATCTCAGAAGACTCTGATATCTAAAAGCAACAGTGCACAGCCCCTCTGCTTTTGGTAAGAAGCTAATTGTTTATATTATGCCTTCCACAGCTCACATTCTAGCCTTACTAATTAAGCTGCCTGTCCTTTAAAGGGAGCTCTGTCACCTGCAAAGTTTCCTCATTCCCAACCCCTTCACCTAGGGATGTACAGCCCTGTCTCTTGTAACAGGGCACCCAGCTAAGCAACACAACTGCTTCTGCAAGGGGCAGATGACACAGATGACAATCATCTCTGTTTACTCACATGGTCTCATTACTACATTGTACACCAGCAAACAGCAGGAACAAATTTGGTTAGTTAGGGTGTGTTTGGGATCAGTCTTGGATCAAATTAGCCTTTTCCTGCACTGTCTGAGCATATCCTGCTCTTGTAAAGCACATAGTACTTAAGAATCCTCTGCAGCATAGACATTATTGGTATGCAAATCTGAAAAAAATCATCATTAGAGAAGTGTTTCTGAAATATTGTTCTTACACTGGAGATGCACAAGCTTTAGTAGGTTGTTAAATACTGAAGGACTGTTAAATACTGAATAGCGTGAAGGACTTAAAACTAAAGCCTGGGCTGCAACGAAGATTAAGGATGAAAATAAATTAGAAATAGAGAAAAAGCACATTTAAAACACACCAGGCAAGCCACCATGCTGTATGTACTTGAACTCTGCCTGCTTTTTATTCCCATTGGAGCCACCGTTGTTCTTAAAGGTTTAACACTAACACTCAGTGATGCTGCTTTTGCAAAAAAGAGCTAGACAGAAGGCAAGGAGGATCTCAGCATAACCACTGTGCATGAAGGATGATACCTGAGAAGCGCAGTTATTTATCTGAAAAACTGCTATCAAAGCAATTGATTTCATAAGAGCTGATGTATTATCTTTTGTCACCTGTGCAAGATAACCAGTATCAAGTGGAAGAGACTTAGACTTTCTGTAATGTGTAACCATTCTAAGTGATCTCAAATGCTTGGTTTGACCAAACATGTAATTCTTAGCCTGTTTTTCCATCATATATTCAGGATTAATCTAGAAAATCAGATGAGGAAGACTACATAAGATTGTTTTTAGCATCATAAAGAGGTAACAAGAATACTTGGACTGAAAATTTTAAGTCATGTTTTCAATCTCCTTGCCCCTCTGTATTTAAATTTCTGTACATAAGCCTCCAAACATTTCTCTATATTAATGTAGGCATTAATCCTTATGGGAAAATTTGCTTCCTACTCTCCACAGAACTCAGCTGCTTTGTCTGCAAGCCTGACAGCAGCACTTTTAATCAGCAATGGAATGCAAACAATAGCTGCAGAAGCAATGGCATGCAAAGCACGCCAGTATTAGCAGCTATTTCTTCATTCCTTCTTTATTCATCATATTAATGCTTCAAGTCAGGTTATTTTTTGTATTTTTACATTAACCACTTGTAGAACCTGAAGTGAACTTCATTGCTTTCCTTTATTCTAAACTAAAATTGAGACAACAGATTAAGTGAATCTTTACAAATTGTATTTTTTTACTGTAATTACTTTAGAAGCAAGCCTAGGACATGGTAAGGTTGTCAACACCTTCTAAAACAAGCTCCATAAGCAGGGGAGGTTTGTTTGGAGACTTCTTCAGTTTTGTCATTGAGCTGCTTGTGCACCATTGCTAAACCAAATAAATTGACACCATATATATGTACCAATTTAGATATTAAATCTAAAAATCCAATTTCTTTCTAGGATTAAAATATTAAAAAGTAATTAATAATTTTATTTAATCTATGTTTCAAGACGTCAGCATCCAAGGCACACGAGTACTATGAAAGGCAGCAGGTTTTCCCACTACAGGAAAACAAAGCTCAAGGCCAGGCTGGATGGGGCTTGGAGCAACCTGGTCTATTGGAAGGTGTCCATGTCCTTGGGAGATCCCCTCCCTGTGAGGGAGGTTGGGCCTAGATGATATTCAAGGTCCCTTTCAACCCAAATTTTTCCACGTATCTATCAAAGTTCACAAAAATGAAAATGCCCCTTATTTTAGAAGGATATTTATGTGGGCACATGCCATTCTACAGTTAAGACTCGACATAAATTCAATGACATGACATCAGGTAATTAATCCTCAGTTAACTATCATTTGTAAAGTGCTTCATCCTAACCTGTTGTTTAGAAAATACCAGGACAGAATATCCAAAACACCGACGTGGTCTCAAATGCCTGAAAAGCCACTGAACATGCAGGGCAGAGATGGAATTTTTCTCCTTAATTATCCTTCTGAACTCCTCCAGCAGCCGATATGCAGAGCACTCACTCATGGCAAAGCAAATTGGTACGTGCTGTGAATATTTCCATACAAACCGACACATAGCTGACTGGTACATATATATTTATTTTAGTGCAAATATCTCACTTCAGAACAAATAAACACTCTCCTGAGAAGCAACTCTCTCATAATCACCTTCTCCTGACTGCAGGGGAGGAGCAGCAAGGCCGGGGAAGGCTTTTCATGAGGGCCATCCTTGCCGATCACGGCACCCAGACGTGTTTTAAGTCAAAAAAACAAACTCCAAAGAAACCCCCAAAAACCCAAACCCAGCCCTGCCTCAGTTCCTCTTTATTCCTGACTCACCCCGGGCTCCCTATCAACCCCACATCATCCTGAAAACACTCAGAGATGCTCCCAAGATCCTCACCTGCCCCCCACTTCAGTGGGGCGGAGCACCTGAGCTCCACCCTTGAGCTCCTGCCATTACCCCCAAGTTCCTGCCTTCTCTTCATCCTTAAACTGACAGAAATAATCCCCAAATGTCTTAATTTGAAACTCACGGAAGTGCCCCTAACACCCCTAGACAAGGGGGTTCCCCCGGTCCCACAGCACCCCAAGCGTGAATTTCACAAAGGGGTCGCTAAACTCCCCAAGCACCACAGCACCCCAAGCTTACTGAGGGATCCTCAGTCAATCCCCATCAAACTCAAACCATCCCAGGATCCGAGAGGTCACCAAGCCTCCCTCCAGACTCACAGAGCAATCCCAGAGCTCCCCTGCCCCGGCACCCACGGCCACAGAAAGGCCCCTAAACGCTCCCCCAACCCACAGCTCACCCCCATAGCACCCCAAGCTCCCAGAGCGATCCCCGAGCCCTCCAATCTCACAAAGAGGTCCCGACACGACCCCTCCCAGCCCCACACTGCCTCAAGCGCTTAAAGAGCCAGAATTGCCCCGAGCCTGTCCGCCATAAAGAGCCTCCTCCTTCCCGCTCACAGAGGGGTCACCGAGCCTCCTGCAGCACCCAATCTCACAAAGGGAAACCTAAACACTTCGCCCCAGCCTCACAGCACCTTACAACAGGGTCCCCAAGCCCCCCGTCCCTGCCGGCAGCTCCCGGGACGAGCCCTGAGGGCGCTCAGCTGAGACGGCGCACACAACACCCACAGCCAACCGCAGCCCCTCCGCTGCCGCCTCACGATTTCAAACCCAACGGAAACCCCGGCCCGCCAATGAGAGAGCGGCG